>VWZF01002276.1:50965-107301 GCA_013396755.1 Sclerurus mexicanus | reverse complement strand
CTCCAGATATTCAGACCTCCATTTTCATTCATAGCTCTTTAAATATTCATTTAAGCAAACTTTATGCCTGTATTTACTTGGGAAATGCCTAGTATAGAGCTAATTCTAGCATGCTAGCATTCTGTGTATTTCCCTAATTGTGTGCTCCCATTTTTTGAGAATCATAGAATGGTCTGGGTTAGAAGGGCCCTTCAAAGATAGCCTAGGTCTAATCCTGACCCCCATCATCAGCAGGGGCAGATGAAGTTGCTCAAAGCCCCATCCAGCCTGCCATTGAACAGTTACAGGGTTGGAACATCCACAGCTTCTCTGGGCAATTTATTCCAGAGCCTGTTTCTTACAGTGAAATATTTCTTCTTTATATCTAATATGAAACTATCCTCTTTCAGTATAAAACCCTTTTACCTTGTCTGGTTGCTACAGGCTGTACTAAAAAGTCGTTCACCATCTTTCTTTTAAGTCCCCTCTAAATATTGAAAGGGTGCAAAAAGTTTGCCCCAGAGCCTTTTCAACCTCAGCTCTCAGCCTGTCTGCATAGGAGAGGTGCTCCATTCCTTGGATCGTCTTTGTGGCCTCCTCTAGACTTCACTCCAGCAGCTCCATGTCCTGCTTGTGTTGGAGACCCCAGAGCGGGATGCAGTATGCCAGGTGGGATCTCATTAGGAGTGGAGTAGAGGGGGAGAATTGCCTCCCTGGACCTGCTGGCCATGCTGCCTTTGATGCAGCCCAGGATGCCTCCCAGCTTATGTCCAATTTTCCCTCTTTTTCTTTTAGATTCTGTTGCATGCACTTGACCATATTTACAGCTTCCACCTCTGTCATTAGTCTGTGCAGCTGGAACGTTTACAGATGGCCAATATCTGATTTCAGAAAAGAAGGAAAGGCCCTGTAACGAAGTCAAAAGTTAATCTGCTTTAAATCCTACCAGTCTATGTTATTTTCATAGAAAGTTTGCCTAATGTTATGAAAAACAATGCATGGCCTTAATCCTCTAGGAAAGACAAGCAAGATGAGAACAGTGAAAGCAGTCATGCAGCTGTGCCAGGTGCCCGCTTTAATGGCCTTGACTTATATACAAGAAAGAATTTCAAGGAATATTTTATTTGTGGTTTTCCTCTGTTTAGAATGACATGCAACTGAAATAGAGTCTCATTTCTCAAAAGAAATGTTCTTAGCTAATGCAAAAGAAAATGGAGGTTGCATGAGGCTTAATTCATCTAACATTTAAGTATGAAACTTCCAGATCCTTCAAATATCATGTAAGTTTTCAGTTATTTGTGAAAAAAAAATAAATCTACACCAGACTTCTAGATGCTTTAAGTAGAAATGAGTCATCTGTTGAGATCATTTAGAAGAAAGAAATAGTTTAGTTCAGGGTACCACACCTTTCAGAGGAATCAGGCTTGCTTCTGTTTACATTCAGAAAATGTTTGTTTGAATTCTTTCTGTTTATTTTTGTAAATATTACTGATTTTGGTGTGTGTTTTTTCTCTTAGAATTCTCTTTATGTGTAAGGGAAATGCATCTCTCCTGTCTTGCAAGAACCTCTGTTTTGTTTGTCAGCCATGGGAAGCAATTACTTTCAGCCCTTACACACTTGCTTAAGTAGCATATTTAAATTGGGAACCTGTTTTTCAGAGGTAAAGTTATGGAAATTTGTAACCCTGCTGACAAGTTATTTCTGTAGCCTAGAATGAAATTCTAACAGTAACTCAGAATAGCAATTAAAGGACCTCCAACATCTAGCACCAGATAGCTGTAAGGACGTTTACCTTTCAATAGCCATATAATAAGGAAATTTTAAAGAGTGTCCTTTGGACAAAGTGTTTTTTTGTTTCAAATGCATTGAGCTTTGCTAACATTACCTGGTGGTAAAGATGACTAGTCACAGCACATTCCAGGAAGTGCAGCTGTTTGCCTTCTTGCAAAATAAGGAACATATTTGTTGTAGAGACTGTGCAAAGAGACCAATCCCTTGGTGACAGATACCGCTTTCCTTACTGAAGAGCTTGAAGTCAGGAATCTGGAATTGTTAAGAGACTGTTTCAGATGGTATGTGTTAAAAACAGCATAAGCTTTTCCAGTCATGGACTGAAACCAGCTCTCATGCTGCACTCATCGGCTGCTTCACTCAGATTCTTCTCTTCTATTGTTCTTCAAATAGGAACTGTAAAAAAACTCTCACTTTGCAAGTTTCTTTTAGGAAAAATCCTAAAAGCCTGTTGAAATAATTCTTAGCATGGCAGAAGTAGAGAAGTATCTACAGTTTACTAAATGTTGATTCCTTTTTTTTAAGAAGGAAGGTAGGTGTAAAGAAATGTAACCTAAAGGAGATATTCATAATATCAAGCTAATCAGAATCAAACTAATTGTGGACAATCTTTTCATTCTACTGGCTGTTTAATTTTAAAAAATAGTACTGTGTTTCTGGACATAAACTTCACTGCTGTTCTTCAATTAATATTGAATACTATTCACTTATACAAAATCTTTTCTGGTGTTCTATCACTTATCATCTTGGCATGCACACTAAATGATTTTTCCTAATGTTTATAATCTTAGCTTGAAATCAGTGACACTTGCCAGAATTTTTGCTGTTAATAATTAAGACACCTCCTAATTTTTTTATAAGGTTTATAAGAAAGGTTTATTGCTTTTGTCCTGGTCCTGTATACAGTCATACCAATTTCATTAAGCTGATGGTGGTGGCTGTATTTTAGGAAGAGGTAGCTGGAAGAAGCCAGCCTTCTAAATCACAGGCTCCAGGTGCCCCCATAGCAATCAGCTGCATCTCAAACTGTGGTCAGACAATTTTAATTCTGCAGAGACACTTTCACTGTTTACAGAGGTAGGTGGAGGATTGCTCCAGTGTTGCAGGCTTCTGATGTTTACAGTTTTACTTGTCTTTTGTGGCTGGTCTGTCCTCCCTTGTTTTCATATTATCTTGTGAGCTGAAATAATTTTCTGTGACCTGCTGTTCAGACCTAGGTATTTTTATAGGCTGAGGTCTTTTGTGATGAGCATGCTTCTTGAAAGAAAAAATATGTCAAACTCTTCTGCCTGCCACTGCAGGCTGTGCATTTCCCTCCTCATGACTGGCTACACTTCACCTTTGCAATTCATGTGGTTTGAATCCTCCTCTCCTGAATAGTGAAGGTAAGTACTTTGTTTGCATACCGACATACACAGCTGTCATAAATAACATCTCTGTCTAGAGTTCTGTCTCTTCTGGAATCACTGCTCATGATTTTCTCTCCTGTTCTTACTGGAGAGACACAGGTGAACTCGTCTGCTAAGTGTTTTCATGCTGCCACAGGCATAGATACACCTTGGCATTAACTGTTGTATTGCGGCAGCATTTTTGGTGCAGCTTGGAAGACTGAATCATCTTTTACAACTTGAATGAATGTATGGTTCTAAGACTAATAACATGCAGGCTCATGTGGCTGCATTACTATCAGATTCTTATGCACGTTACTAGCAAACGTGGCGAGACATGTTTTTCTTTATGCTTACCTGCAACAGCTGCTCTGAGCTGTGTGTGTGATGGTGTAGCAGCTGCTTTTGGAGCTCAAGGGCATATGGGGCTGTGAGGTCCCGAGTTGGCCTGGTGAGGTCCTGGTATGTAATTAAGTCTGTGAAGTGGTAACTGAAGCAAAAGGAGATGGAGTGTGTTTGGTTCCTTCACTTCTGCATGTGAGAAAGAGTACAGATAAATTCCTTAGCAAACACTGTCAGGATGTATCCATTTGAGCTAGTTTTCAGAACGGTGGAGGATCTGTGGGCCTGTCAAGTTATCCTTGTTTCACGTGAAGGTTAAACAGTGTTTGTTCTCAGCATGCATTGATGGTAGCTGCTCATCTGGAGTTGGCTTGAGGATGAAGAAGATAAATATCCTATCAGCAGGAGAGAAGTTCAGTGATGTTTGTTTGTATTGAAAAATACAGCATTTCAAGCATTAAGTGTCAAGATTGTGGGAATCACAATTCAAAGGAAGTCTGTGGGGTGAGTATCGTGCTGGTGCATCTCCCAGGCTCTTGTGGGGAGTGGTTCTGGTACTGTCTTGTTGCCCACCTCCACCATGAGAACTGCATGCTGTGCAGTGAAAGAGGGAGTTGATGAAATGAGTGGAATCAGTGACCAATGCTGACAGACAGCTATGATCTAATGATATCCAAGCTAGGGACATTGTCATGGCAGGCCTGAATTTGGGTCTTGAGATGGTCAGAATGAGGATTAGGCTCAGGGTGAGTACATACAAATACGGTGCACCTAGGAAAAGCTCTTGACTGTGGGTGATATCCCTTGCTTACCAAGCATGCTTAATGCCTGACTGAATGTAATGGAAATTTGAACTGAGACGCAGGGTATAGAGGAGTAGGATTTTTCAAAAAGTGTGTTCTGTGAGTGTTACTTCAAATGCAGGAGTCCACATGTGATCAAGCACTGAAGACAAATACAGCACTGGACTGATAGTTGCAGTCACGGACTGCATAACTGAATGAAATACTGTGAGCTCATTAATTTTCAACCTCAGAAGAGAAAAGAGATGACAAACAATTTTTTTACCTATATTAGTTAAAGGATTATGATGCTTGCATGACTGGATGCAGGATAGGAGATAAGGCATCCTTAAGCCCATGCAGTTTATAACTTTTGTGAGTCTCTGCAGAAGAGCTGAAGCTGTGCTTTATTGCTTAGTCACATACCAAATGTCTGTGTCATCCTTTGTATGCAGATGAGTGTCTTGTGTTTCTCACCATTGTTCTATCTTTTTTGGAGCAGTAACAGATTGGTTGGTTTATCATGGTCTTGTGGCCCAGTACCTTTTCCTTTTGTTTCCAGTTGATGATATCTTCCCTTTTCTGAAGGATTCAAGTTGGTAAGCACTAATTTCACACACATTTTTGGCTGCCAAAAATGTCATGCAGTCCTGCTCCAGTGCTTGTATTATTTCCTTCCTTGTGTCAGCAAAAACATTCGTGTTCAGCAGACTGAGGAACTCAATCATGAGATCAGTTAGCCTTTTGTATTTTCCCCCCAACCGTCTTTTTTCTGTGAATTAGTTCTTCAGTCCTGGTGTGTTGTTCAGCTAAACAGATGCTTTTGCTACTGCAGGGAGCTCTCAGGATGGGTGAAGGACAGAGCGAGTGTAAATGAGGGTTGGGAATTGTGCAACCACTTCATTTAGAGGCAGTGCTTAAGAATTTGTGTTCATAAAAGTCTGTCAGCCTGACTTTTCACCCCATTTCAGTGAAATCAGTCCCTCTCAGATTTATTCCTTTTCCTGTGTGTTTTGCCTTTCTGTATTAAGAACGCCTCTCAGCTTTTTGGGAGCCATCGCACAAATGCTCACATCCTTTTGACCCAAGTTTCATTACTGAAGTTTGGGTTAAACATGTTGCAAGATTTAGGTTTACCTAAACTGATAAGAAGGATCTTTTAGTCTGATACTTACTCTTTCAGTACTCCCTCTTACCTTTTTTCTTTTAGCAAGTCCACTGTCTAACTAGGCATTAATAGTCATCTATTGTTCACTAGTAGGTTTCCATATAATAAGTCTGAATTGGGAAAGATAATAAGTTGTTTTCACATGACCTACTTTTGAGATAATGATTTCTGAATAATGTTTCAGGTTCTTTAACCTCTCTTTAAAAAGCATTCCATAACCTGGAATGCTGCTGTAAACTGAGAGGCAATACTAGTTGGTCAGGTCACTTTTTCACTTTTTTCATTCTCCTTTGGTGTTTGCTATTTTGAAGTTTTATGAAATTACATATGTAATTTATTCAACCTTAAATCAATATAATAATCATCTGTGTGTGAGAATTTTTAAGGAAATTTTGTACAATGTTTGGATTCCAAAACATTTTTAGGAAAAGTGATCCTCTCTAATCCAGTTTTAAACCATTTTTTTTTTTTTAAAATATCCAGTGCTGGATACGGGTTGGTTTTGTTTCTCAGATATTAACTTGTACATCTGAAAAAACTGCCTTTGAGCAAGGCTTATGATCCGAAATGTGTATGTTGTGCTGCAGTAGTGTTTGGCATTTATTAATGACACTTGTCACAGTAAGTTGAGAGATTTACCTTGAAATGCAGGGGCATTTGACCCAGGAATGCCTAAGTACAGTAGATATACAGAGAGTGAAAGGTGCCAGACACTGAGGGGTTTTTTCATTAGTCTTAATCTTTTATTTTTAGCTGTGTCTACTGATTTAATTTTGTAGCAAGTTCTTACGAATATCTGCCTCTCAGCATCAGCAGTGACAGGATGTATATGAGAAGGGGTGATGTGCCATCTGCAATCCACATGTGGATATTGTGTTTTAGAAAAACCCTGAGCTGTATAAAGATCTTAGTAAACAAATGTGTAGCTGACATACATATGCATGACAAAAATCTTTTTTGTTTATACTAGCAAACATGCAGAGTTTTAAAGCTAAGCGTCCTTCGCAGTTGTTTAATTGTTTTTGTATAACAAATGGCAAGTCAGTGCATGTGAAGGAAGGACTGAGATTGTTCAAAGTATTTGAAATATTAGCTGAGGAGGGAAAACTGGTAGTGTTTAATCCTGATCTGCAGTCTCATTTTCAAAATATATGAGAAAGTTAAAATGATATTATTTCTTCAACTGGTTAGACTGAATCCTGAGTTGTATCCACAATACAGAAGATCAGTTAAAATTGCATTAGTTATGATGAAGATACTTGAACAAAAGAGACAATACAGAGAAGCAAAGATGCTGTGACTTCCTTCCCTCTTACAGCTGTATTCAACTATCTGCTGAACCAGAGTGGTGGAGGTTTGGTAGACATAGATCTGTGATTTTACTGTTCAGGATTTCTTCCAACTTCTTCAAGAGGAAGCTGAATAGTACATTGTTTAGGGATTTTTTTTTTCTGGTTGGCATAAATGAACAAAAGCAGGTATTTTGAATGTCTTATAAATTAATATAACTTTTGTTCTAATTTCACATTTACAGTATAAACAGATAACTCCTATTTTTAGGACCCTTAAATGCTGTAAATTACAACAAATTATTAAGTACTAATCCCTAAATACTTAGAGTACATTTGGTCTTGTAATATTTAAGAAATGCAGATAGGTTGGTACGGGGACTGGTTCCAGCAAATAATAAATAATGCATTTGTAACTTTAAAACATGAAAAAGTTGCACATATGTTTCAGTAGGTAAGTACTTTCCATGTAAATCCTTTAAGTAAATGTCATAATTCTTAATGATCGGTATGATGTTGTCCTCTGCTCTTTACACATTATGTGAGCTAAGAGCTTTAACCTAATGAGTTAAGAAATGTATATTTATTAACTCCAGTGCTTTCTCAAAGTCTTTTGTGTTGCATTTAACTGTCTGCTAGCCCTGCCTTCTCTGATGGATCCTGAACTGCTGATGGTCAGGATAGTGGCTCGTGGTGGTACCTTTTAGATGTATAGTGCCCTTTCTGCTTTTAGCTACTGTTGAAGGCAGAGATCTGGGACAAGCTTACCTTTGGTTTGGTCTGGTGGATCTGCTCTTTCTGTTCACAAGTGAGAGTGAGGAAATCTTTTCACTGTGTTTTTAGAAAAATGTAAGTTCATAGCAGCAGAGATTGCTAATGCATATGCTTCACTGGTAGGTTTAATTTTTCAATCACCAGCCAGGCTTTCAAGTTTGTGGCAGTGCATGAACTGAGAGGTTTCTGGTACTGTAAGGAACATGTTCACAGGCAGAATAAGGAGCTGCAGAGGAACCTGTCCCTGGCATTTTTTTTCCCCAGTGTCAGACAGATGCTGACTGACAGCTGACTTCTCCAGCTCCTTCAGGAGCAAGTAAGATTAACACAGATGGCCGGGAACCCTCTGGCATTCAGAGTTACCCTCTCTGATGATTTCCTTATTGATGCATGTCAGTCCTACTCTGCTTAAAAATATTTTAAAATATAAATTATTTCTTTTAATAGTTTGAAGTTTATTTCTTTGTTAGTCTATTTCTTTAAATTATTTCTTAGTTTATTTGTACTCATACAACATGAAGATGCTTCTTTTTATACAGGGACATGAAAGCACTGTAACCATGCTTTGTTCTTCATCTGCTGCAGTACAGTGATTTCTCAAATAGTGTTCTCCCTACTGCCTCAGTCAAGGGTGGCATACACCTCCAGCATCTGCTGCTACCATGAAAGAATTCAGATTCGTTCCCAAAATTGTTGAGATGCGTGGTGACAAGTCTGAAGACTCTGACAAAGGCTCTGAGGCTTTTTGCTGGTGTCTGATTACTATGAACATGGGTATAGGCTGCTCTCAGATATCAGAAGTAATGAATATCAACATATTCTACCTAAACAAAATTCTTGGAAAGCACAAGTTTCACATGGTTTTACTGCTTAAGTTGGTTAAGCTTCATTATCCATCTCGAACTCACTTCTTTGACTATTGGCTATGAAGAACGATTGATTGCTTTGCTCATTTGGCAAAAGTCTGTGTATGTCCTGGTGCTTGTGATAAGGTTTGTATTGCCAAGCTACTTCACCGGTTAGCACAACGAATTAAAGTAATTTTACATTCAAATATTTGAATATAAGCTATTGAAATAGTTTATATTCATTAGACTTAAATTATTAAAATAATTTCCTGTTCTGAAAGAAGTAAGCTGACTCCATTACTCTTCCAGAAGATCATCTGTGAATTTTTCCTACAAGAGGTGCTGGAGTCACAACTGTGAGGGTAGAGCTCTGCCACTGAGGTGTTTCTCTTCATTTTCTGCACTGTCTCCAAAAGAAGCTAAACCAGAATTTAACCTTTTCTAGAACTGCCAACTCTGCCTTTGTTACTTAACGACCACTTGTACTCATCCATATATTCAGAAAAGGAAGCAGTGCTGTTGCAGATAGAGACTCCCTTCCTATCTTGGCCTCAGACTGTATCTCACCTCCACATCTCTGGGTGCCTGCCACAAGTGGTGTGTTTTTCTTCTTTCTCTGTTCGACATTTGGACACAGGCTCTACATTTTCCATTTCATTGCAGTGGTATCTTCATGAACATCAACTCTTATGTTTATGATATCCTGCTTAACTATAGTGGAGTGGGTGATGCCATCACGTGCCATATTCTACATAAAATGATGAAGGCATTAACAGTCCCTGAAGACAGCTGTGATTGCTGTCCTTCTGAGAATTCTAAATCCTTTCTGAATGCTGCAAGACTAGACAAGAGAGGGGTTTTTTTTGAATGACCCATCCAGATTCAGATGACATGGAAGCTACTCTGTTCAGCTTGGTGGGACATGTGGATGGTTAAGGCATAGCATTTCTGTGTAGCTCTGCACAGCAGCTCTGTGCAGTATGGAGGAATGTCTAGCATTTGCCCGCTGAATGAACAGCTATTATGCTTTAGTGTGGACAGTCAACAACCATAATGTATAACATAAACAGAAGTATGAGATCTTTGTGTGGGGAAGTGATTGACTTTTGTGGAGTTGTCTTACAAGAATACTCAGTTTGGTTAAACATCTGGGCAGCGAGTGAGAGGCCCAGGACAAAAGTTCAAAATAATGCAACTTGAAATAAAAATTCCTAAGCCTTGCCTTCTTCTTTCTTTACTTTGAAGAGCGGTGGCTTTTCTGTTTCTGAGCTTGTTGATTCCTAGCACTGCAACTGGATACCATCTCCCCACTCAGTCTGAGGTGTGAGTTTTTACTGAGCATTTCTGCCTCATCTTCAAAAATCTGTCAGGAATCCTGGGAGTGCTGGGACAACTTCCCTTCCCAAATGTTTCCCCTTGTCAACTAGACTGTCTCAGCCACATAAATGTGTGTGTTTCTCAGCCCCTGAATTGTGCTTGTCAGTTTGAAGCACAGGGTTAGGTCAAGGCAAATTGTATCCCATGTCTTCCTGTCAGGACTCGGTTGGGTTCCTTAGTATTTTTCTTTGGTCAGGAGTAGTGTTTCACAGGGCACCTTAATTAGGCATCAATGTCTTTTACACAAAAGCCTTCCAAAGCCACAGCCATGAGTGGTCTGCTGTTTCTTCTGGGGGAGAAGGATGGTGAACATGAGTAAGCACTCACCTGAAGGAGATGTGAAGGCTGCTTATTAATCACTACAGATAATTCCAGATATATTCCATATTCATATCATGGTCCTCTTTCTGCCTCAAGTGTTGTCAACTAATTCAGAGATTATAAAGAGACCGGGAATCAGCAGCATGTTCCAGCTATTTGTGTCCTCCCAGAGGGAGGAGATGTGAGCACTTCCCCTGCCCCAGCAGATCCAGTCATGCTTAGTCATAATGTGAGTGGACAGTATTTCTTAAAGGTATTGGTTACTCTTAACATAAACAATTAAGAATAAAGCACAGCTGAATTTGGAAAGCACTATGGTTTGTGGAGGAAGTGTTCACGTCTTAGGACCATTTCTGATAGCAGGTAGGCACTTGTTTAATATTGCTGTCTTGACAATAAGTCAGGGTTTATGCAGGCCAGAATTATCACACATGCTTGTGATAGGGTGGTGAATATATTCAAAACAAGTCTTTGGCCTTAAAATAAGTGACTTAACTTTTGTAATGAAACTGGCCGCCAACATTTTATAATCACTAAAATGTATATAGAAGTAGAGATATATATCACAGATACAATGAAACAAGAGTACCTGCACAGATGCTCACTGTTACTGTGTTTTGTCATTACCTGAACTGTGGATAACCTCTTTTTTCCTCCCCCGAAGGTGTATCAGACACTTTTATCAATAGCTAGTCTCTGGTGCATGGCACAAAGAGATACTATTTATTTGTTGGTGGTTGGTAGTTCTGAGATGTAAAAGATACAGTTTCATTGTTCTTATTTAGTCAACATTTACGTCTAGTTCCAGTTTTAGCATAAACCACCTGTGAATAATTAACTTCCCTATGCAGCCAGTTTTAGAGTAGACATTTGTAGTTACACTGTTTTTACCCTATGAAGCCAATACTACCTCAAATGAAAAATCTGTTGCTTTATACCTGAGGGCTTTTCCTCAGAAATATGGGGAGGAAAAAGCTGCTGCCTTATTCATGGGGGGATTTTAGCACACTGCTTTGGGTCAGACATCAGTATCCTCAAAGAGAGTTAGACAACCTACATGGGGTTCACAACCACCAGGAGGTAGGTTAAGAACTTAGTGAGCATCAGTACAGGAAATTGGCATACATGAGGTCCTAGTTTCTGTCTGGAAAGAGATGTCCTACTTCATGTGGAAAGGTAGTGCCTGTTGCCTGTCAGAAAATTAATATCCTGGACCCTTGAAACAAGGCCTTTCTACGCGTGGAAGTTCTTAAGACATGAGTTTGGACTAAATATCATTTGTGGGGTTTGTTTTCTTCTTTATATGCTGAGGTTAGAAAAGCTTCAAGATGAAAGAAACAATTTCTTATTTCAAGTCTCAGTCAAGGTTGAGCATTTCAAAGCGAGACCAGTTTTGATTTAATTTATAAACCAATTGGTGAAAAGCTCTAAGTAGCTTTGAGTTGGAGATCAGGTAAGGTGAGCATAAGTCTCTGTGGTCATCAAATACATTACTTTCTTTCAGGTCTTTTTTGCACAAACGTTATTAACTGTGAGTGGTTTCTGGGGTTTGTGCACATTGGCCTGTGTACATCTGTAGTTCTGCAAAGAATTTTAAAGCTGGATTTAAAGAGAGGAGATGTCATTAATGTGTAATGCTCCTCAAAAGATAAATGGTCATAGATTATGTATTTTAAAGGATCTGGAAAAATTAGATAGACAGTAGGTACCACGCAGGAGCTCCATATGCGCGTGTGTGTATCAGCAATGAAGGTTCTGCAGAATCTGCCCAGAGTTGGGCACTTGTTACACCTTAGGACTTTAAAGTGCAGCATTTCACACTGAGTGCACTTGCATGCTTATTAAAAGCTAGAGAAATAACAAAATGCATCAAGTTCACAACTACTTCAAAACAGCAGTGTTCGTCAGCAATCATCACAGAATTCCAGTTTTGAGTAGTAATTTTTAAAAAAGTTTTTGACTTTTTTTTCCTCCAGTGTTTAGATTTCTTCATTAGTGTTAAATACTTGCATATTTCAGTGTAGTAGGTTATTTTTTCTCTTATTTGCCTGTTCATTCACTATGATGTGCTTGCATTTCATCTGTTTCTGATAAGTACTGGAATAAAGACCAGAAACCGACTATGACAAACTGGAATTTTTGTTTTTTCCTTGCAGTCATTAGGGTCAACACTGTCCTTGGGGTTTTTTTTGTATGTGTTTTTTTTTTTTTTTGGTTGGGTTTTTTTTGTCATGCCTGTGTTTTTTGCAAGGAAGTTTGCTCTTCTTTACCCTTGATTCACTTTGTTTGATAGACTGATATACTTACTTAGAGATTTTCAGGTATCTGCATATGGAGTCTGCCGTGTTTAAATTCCCTGGGAATTTTAAAAGGAAATTGGATTATTTGTGCAGTGAATGTTGAGGACCTGTCAAGAACCAGTCACAAGCTTGAAGGTCATTCTGCATTTACAGTATAAACTGTGGAGTAAAAACCACAGGGCATTGTGAAACCAGACTGAGGAAATGGGGAAACATGATGGCTTTAGTATTATGTTGCCGAAACATGTTTACTGTTTACTGTCAGGTGAGTTCCTGCTGGCTTTTTCCTGACATTGGTAATAAGCTGTGTTGTGTAGATGTTGGAATGATCTGTTTTGGCAAGGCAATGCATTAGATTTGAGCCTAATATATTTGCAGCCTGGCCTCAAAATGCTACATTTCACCTCCGCTTTTCTGTTCATCGACTAGACTTGCTGCTGTTCTCTACAAGCAGCCAACTGTGGTGAGATCAAGTAAGCCTGTTTAGTTATAAAAATCCGATTTGGACAAAACAGCTGTATAGCCAACTGAATATATGAGTTTTGTGCTAAATAGATGCTGTTTTACTGCTTTCAGTTAACATGTTCTCTGGTACCGTTCTCTTAGTTCCATGGTTAAGACAAGCATGTAATTTCTGGTATTTCTTAAGATTTGGTTTTTTTCAATTACAGACATGAAAAACTTGATAATTGTACACTGGCTTAAAATATAGGTCAGGATTTTGGGGAAAATCTTGCTTGATTAGATAACTTCATTTGGAGTAATGGGAATGTTTTAAATGGTGGTGGTTCCTGCTACATCTTTTATTTTTTATGTGGAACGTGAATGCATTCATACATTTAGGATTAAATGGTCTGAGGCAGCCAGGAAGTAGAAAACATGGATTTAGTGCTACTTTTACTTTCCTACACATCTAAAAACATGGTAGGCAGTTGTCTCTACTCAACATTGAGCAAATCAGAATATTCTAATTTTTTTTACTGTATCTCTGTTTCTTTAAATTAGCTGCATTTTTTAAAAAATGCAGAAAAATATTTGGGAAAAAAAGATTGGAGGTGGATGTGGTCCCAAGATAATTGCAATTTTACAGTGTATACAGAGACATTGACTATTAAATTTTAAGTGTACCATCCTTTCTCCACCATTTGAGTTGCTCTTAGTTTTCAAAAGAAAAAGAAATTTAAAAATATTGGGAATTTTTGACCTCTGAAGAATTATTGAAACACTGTCTTTTCCTGAAAGTAACATGAAGAAAAGCGTAATACTTGTGGATGTTTTGCTGGTCTAGTTGAGGTTGTATGTGCAGTCTTTATCCATGGCTCTCCTTCTTTATGATGGGCATTTTAATTCTGAACAGTAGTGGTATTTATGGCTTCTTGACATCAGACCTCCTATCACTGCTACATATCAGGTGAGAGGCCATCAGGATTCCCAATGATTTGATGAGAGCTTGAACTCATCTCTCCCCCATCAACCTCCCCACTGCTCTTTCACCCCGTCTGTATCTTGTTGGGGACCTTAAAGCTTTTAGTGTGACCATTTATTCACCAAGCTGATTACAGTGTGAAGAGTCACCCTTATCCTGTTTGGATTCCTGAAGTAGGGAAGCCCTGCTCTAGTACAGGCCCATTTCATTCACTGCCCCCCTCAATTATCCACTATCCTCCTGATCTATCCAATCCCACTCCCTCTGGATGCAAAACAGTCCTGCGTGTCTGGTAAGAGGAAGGACTGACATTGACTTTGTAGCTGGGAAGTTGAGTTATAAGTAACTCAACACCTCCGCTCCAAAGGACGAAAAAAGGTTGCATTATCCTATTTCTGGAAATGAAATGGCAGGATAGGGAAGGGAAAAACATACAGGCAGAGCAGAGGTGAATGGAGACATGGCAGGCAGAAGCTGAGAGCAAGGGGTGAACATCATGAGTAGCACAGTTGTATCCATACCTATAAGTAATACTTGAAGTTTTAGTGTGGTTTCAAAGTCATGGAGCCAAGCTCTTGCCACTGTATCATCTGCTATATTGCTATCTTAGTAAGTATCATCTGGAGACATTTTTTTTTTTCAAACATACCTGGGATTTGGATTGGAAAAAATGATAGATATTTTCTGCTGCTCCCTGATGTTCTGGTAACTGGTTTCAGGTGATGGCCACTGCTTCAGAAGCATTTAGTTCTCCAGATTTGCCATTGCAGCATGTACAGTCACAATTTCATGTTTTCTGCGTGAGTTGCAATATAAAACGCTAGTGTAGGGCTGTATGTGAAACCTTTCACTTGACATTTTTACCAATACTCTGCCCCTGGTCCTGCTCCGTTCCCTAGACTGAAGACAGACACGCTTCTTGTTTTACTCGGGATGCTGTTGCCACCTCGTGGCATTGGCCAAAACCACCAACAAATGTTCCATGACCTGGATCAGTCACTGGTGGATGTCACGAGTGAGGTGGGTGTGCGATGCACAGAGGGCAGTGGGTGGACCTCTTGTGAGACTTCACCTCTGTACAGCACTTGTGGGATTTCTGTTCAAAGTGCCACATTCCTTGTGTGCCAACAGTGGCAGAGTCAGTGACAGTCTTTATTGTTGTCACATTTATTTTGTAGAGTGAGCAAAGATATCAGCTGTTGTCCATACTGAGCCTCAGATCTTGGAAACACATTGTAAAGGCCTCAGCCTTTAGGAAGAATTGCAGTAGCACAGCCCTGACAGACCATCTGCCTGAACAAGTAAATCCTCTTAAGTATGTGCCAATAATTCAGCTTTTCGTAAATGAGATGTTGAGCAACAGGACTTAGAAGGCTTGTTCAGATCTTGTTATCCACAACGCTTTTTTTTTTTTTTCCCCTGAAATGGAATACTGGAAATAGTTCATGAAAGTATTGCAATAACCCTTGAAGTGGTATTCAGTTTGGCCTAGCCCCAGAATGCAAACCATGTTATTACTGTTGCTAAAGCATTCTAAAAGCTGAAGTAAGAGTTTCCTGTAAAGTAGATAAAATCCTTGAATAAACTCATTTGGACTCTGGCTAAAGTTCTGATGCATTGTGTTTGTTTTAATGGAAATATAGAGCAATCAAAGTCTAATACTGAGTTTTTAATGTAATGTTGAAATGCTAAGTGGAGTTTAAATCTGAAATTTGCCTACATTGCTCACTAGTGTAAGCCTTCCTAACATAGGGAAAAATGATTAAAAGTACGAATTTTCAGTTGTCACAACTAAATTAGACATCGTCCAAGCCCTTCTTTTGGAGAGTAATGCTTACTTTTAGCTGTAATTCATTTATTATAGATTTATTTTAAAAAAGAATAATCAGCTAGTTTAGGTTAAAATTCTTCTAGCCAAGGAAAAAAATTGTTAAAAGTTAGCTATAACTGGGATCTTCTGTAAGTGTACACCATATGCATTGTAGATGGATCAAAGAAGATGATGCTGCGCTGGTAGACGGTCACTCTCATTTGGACCAGCCTGAAATGCTGTTTTCTCAAGTGTCTTTTAGTTATGAAAATGTCACTGTAAAGCAGGGAAAGCAATTGCTGAACATCTTCCCTTTAAGACTGCAATCAGTGATGAGTTCTTAAATTTCTTTAGATATTGACTTTTCAGCACTTTTTCAGCATAGTCTTAGTTAATGTTTTCCCAAAAGAAATCCAGTTCTTGCAAGTACTCTTCCAGATTCTTTGCAACTTCAGTTTAGGCAAATAATAAACTGATTTAAAACCGATTTGGAACAACCAATTTTTGTATAATTAGGTACATCTGGCTTGTGAATGTAAACTGTAGCTGAACTGAATTTTTAAAGAGCAAACTCTGCTTAGGTTTAATATCCATTTAAATCTCCCTTTTAATCTCTTAATTAAATTTGAACTAAAAGGAGATTATTCGCATAGCTTGGTATTTTTTACATTTGTATTATTTGAACTTCTGTCTAGGTAAGATTCCACTTGATATGCAAGTAGTGTTTTGACTGTTTACATGATTAGCAGCTTTGGCGTCTCAGAGAAAAAGGGCATAGTTTGATTGTTGCACATTAGCAAAATACTTGGATCATTTCCCTGGGACTGGAACACAGCCCTCACAAACCAAGACACATGTGTTTTCCCACATGTACACTGCTTTTATATGAACAAAAACCTTCCTTTTTTTAAGCTAGTATTCAATTTTCTGTTCTGTCAGCATCACTGACATACCTTAAAAGAAAAACTAAAATGGACCTCATTAGCCATACACTTCAGTAGCACTCTTTAAAAGGTATTTAACACTGGTTCAGGCACTTTGGTTTTGAGCTCTTTTTAACTTTTGACTACATGATACTGGAGTTTCTGTTTTTAATTAAAATGTCCCATTTCAATTAAAATTGTTCTGGCATTGTGTTTTGATGTGTAATTATCCAGCAATACCTCTTACGCCTTGCTGAAAGCAGATCTGATAGAAGTGTCTCTTCTCATGGCCTGTGGTGATGCTGTCAGTTTCTGTGTAGCACATTGACTCCCCTCTACTTGTCTGGGGAGTCTATGACGCTGTGGAACAATTTCTGTTTCCAGTGCAGGGTTTTTTTCATCTTTATGTTTTTCATGCTTTGGCTCCCAGATTTCTTAGACCTTGCTTTAGTTTTTGCAAAGGCTGAAACCTCATACGGTAATGCAACCATTTAATAAGAATTTTGTCATAAACTACTGCTGGGAAGCTTATTTTGATATATGTCAAAACTAGCTCAGATCTGCTGTACTCTTTACCAGACCAGAGGGTTGCACCTTTTATGTCTGTTCACGCAAGTCTGTTTGTCATCGTCTCATTCTCTTCAATGCTAGTCTTTGCTTGACATAGCAGTGTGATCAGGAAGAATCTGCATCTGGTCCTTCTAAAAGAAAAAATTAATGAGTGAAATTTTTGGTATTGAAGGAAATAGTGCTGTAAGCCAGTGTCAGCTCCTGTGGTGTTTGGTGCAAGGCCCTCACAAGACACCTTGTCTTTAACTTCTGTCACATCCTCTATGACTTCCCAAACATTCAGCAGTTGTCACTGATGACAGACGACCTCCTCTCTCACTTTTGCCCTTCTAATCCTCTCCCTTCTCCCACAGGGTGGGAGTGAGTGAGCAGCTCTGTGGGGCTCAGTTACCAGTTGGGGTTAAACCATGACAAGAACAATCAAGTCATTGAATATTATTTGACATTTTTGCTCTTGAGGAATTGTTATTGCAATTATGTACTAAAACCTTGTCTTCAGTAACTGATAGCTGCTGGATAAATAAGCTCCTCTCATGCATGGTATCTACATGACTGCAGTAAAACCTCGTACTATTACTGGGTTTGTACAAAATGATACCTGTAGCCAAGAAATCAGAATTACGTCAGAGTTCTCATCACAGAAGTTGCGTGCTCTGTGTGAATTTGCAGAGTAATTTTGAAAGATAAAAGGTAAGCCAGTGAAACCTCATTGGAGTTGAGAGCAGTCTTGTACCCTGGCCGTGTGCTGTTCTGTAACAGTGGTCACTGTGAGGTCTAAAGGTGGGGATCAGTCTGAGCCAGCATCCCCCGTGCTGAGGCTGTGCTGTGACTGAGTAGTCCAACACTTAGTGGCAGATGCAGATAAAGTTTACGAATAAAGCTGGATTTTGAGCCTAAGTCAAGGTGTTTCCTCACCTCTTAACCACAGGAGCTTTTGAGTAGAGTTCATGACAGCTTAAAAAGACTGTTGTTGCTATTTGGAAACTTAAAATCTCAGCATGTTTATAACAGGGACACAGGTTTGGAAGATGCGTGCTGCACGGTAGTCTTGACAGTTTACAGAGTGGTTACTGTTATGTTGTCTTGTTGCGCTGTCAGCTGTGAAAATACATAACTGTGATTGAGGGTATTGCACAGATGAGACAGGTGGGACTTTCAAATGTAGCAAGGTTATGTTCAACGTTAAGCAGGTTCAACTTTATGAAGTCTTTTGTGCATATACCTTCTCTCTCTCTCTCTCTCTCTCTCCCTCTCTCTCTCTCTCTCTCTGTCCAGTTTCTGTCAGGGGGAGAAGACCTGAGGTAGGTACTGTCTGTAAGGGAAGTTTTTAGTACATCCGTATGGAAACCATATATGTCCCTTGCATGCCCCTGCATACTGCTGCTTATTCTGCCAGTTAAAGGAGGTTTTAGACATATTTTGCTATAGTTTACTCTATAATGAAGCCCTAGATTTTGGTTACTTTTTCTGAAGGCCACACCAGCTGGGTGGTGTGAGTTCGTTCAGTTCTAGATTTGTCATGTATTGCTTTGGCCATTTAGAAGTGAAAGAATGGACAGACATCAGTAAACCAACAGCAGGGTGGAGAATGGGTGTTTTAATAGGAGGGTCTAGAAACAGGAAAGGAGGACAACATAGAGAGGGGATGAGAATAGGATAAAGTGCTGGATGCCAAGTATGGTGCAGATGCTGTTGAAGGATCCCCTGATATAATTATCAGGTAACAATCATATGCTATAATGTGTTAACTTTTGCAATTATTAGCTTTTTATAATTTGTTAACCACATGGTAGAAACATGCACCAGAGTATCATTCATGGGTCTCCCCAACAGGTGGAAGTATTGAGACTGCTTCAACAATCATCTGCAGTCTGAAGTCTGTTTTGCAAAGGGAAAAAATTGAGTTAATGATAAGGAATAGCAAGCAATGACTATCAGAGCAAACCGAGGAGTACACATATTTTTCAGGTCTGGCTTATAGTTTAACCTGCTAGTGTTCTGTTTATTTTGTTTCTCTAGCTTTCAGTGGACTTAATTTTCCCAAGATAAAAACAATGCCTGGTAGTTCATGTGCATGAAGAAAAAATTCTGAAAGTTTGTTCGCCATAGATAGATGTTAGAGTTGTGCTTTTATATGGAGACACTGAGTGCTGTATGCTGCAAACAGTATTTTTGACATTGATGGAAAGCTAAGTATTGTCTAGGTTATCTTCATATATGTCTGGTTTACAGCAGAAGATAATAAAACAGGAGTAAAGTCTGGCTACACCAACAACAGATGGGCTATTGTACCTAATATTTTTTTTGTTACAGAATTGTATAAATAGTGATTTTAACATCACACAATTAGTCAAAACTTTCTTTTTACTCAACTCCAAAATAACAAAATGCATAAGGGTTGGAATTTGGTTTTGCGGTACTCACACCTCACAAACAGTGCATATTGCAGTTTCTTTTGCAATAATAGAAGTAATACAGCTACAGATGGTGTTGCTTTACCTCTATGTTAGGAAATAACTTTAAAATAGCTTCTTTGTTTGCTAATTTGAAAGTCTGTGTGTAACTATTTAAATGCATAACTGAAAGCAGAACAAGTTAGATATACTGCAAGAAAACTGAAACTTTACTGTTTCCTGTGACTCTCTACTACTTTCTCCACACCTTTCCTCTTCCCATGCACCATCATGCACACACAGTGTCTGTGCGGGGCAGCAGCAGAAGGCACAGACAGCAGGTCAGGGCTGCACTGTTGGGCACCTGGGAGGATGCTTGGCAGGTGGATTTCTGCATCCTAGGAGAAGGAGAGTGCTGGAAGAGGCACCAGCTCCTCCTTTTGTGCTGTAAGAGCTCAGTGCTCTGAGAGGTCATCCAGCAACCAATAGAGAAGGACTAAAACCCAAAAAGATTTCCTGTTTTATAAACCTGTGCATCTTGGAACTCATCACAGTTATGATCTGCCTGCCTGAACAAAGATTGTAGTGGTACTGGAAGGAATGCAGAAAAGGACCAACAGAGCAAGTCAAGGGCATGCTTTTGTGCTGTCTTTGACTGCTTACACAGTAACTTCTATAAAAAGATCTTTCAGGTAAAACCTTAAGTTAACAAGGTGCTACTTGCAGAAGAGACTTAACTACACTAACTAAACTATAGCTAAGTTAGTTTCCTAATGGTATCTCAGTGTGGCTTCCAGACTTGAATTTAACATGAATTACATGAACATTTTTTATTGAGGTACTGTGTAGGCATCTTCTTGCCCTTTTGAGAGGGCAGCATGTTTGGAGATTCTGTAAATGTATGCAGACCACATCTGATAAAATTTTTTTTCTGCTTGGGAGATCTTAGATATAGCAGTCTTAAATCTCACTCTCCTTCAGAACATTAGTTTGGTAAAATTCATGACACTTGAGAATTGGTGAAACGCATTTTATTGTGACTTGTGTATCACATAATTTCCCATGACGTTTTGAAAATAATACATATGAAGAAATAATACATGTGAGTGATTCACAATAGTATCCAATGTTCTCCTTATCCCCATCTCCTGATGAAAACTTGCTTTATGTATCTATAATTCACAGCCATTGAAGAGTCTCAGAAATTGAAAACTTGTTAACCCAAACCCATAGTATCAGAAATAGGAACAACAACTCGTTGGGGCTACAGAAGAGAAATGTCATAATATTTCCCTATATTTCTGCATAATTGCTAGATGGCAAAGCATTATCCTTAGGTTATGGTATCTTTTGGTTTATTCCATGAAAACAGCTGGTTGAATGTTTATAGCACTAAGTGAAAGCCAGTAAATTGTTTAACTATGCAGTCTTACATAGGACAGTGTAGTTTGACACTTACTTTTCTCACCATTGATGCTCACAACATCCTCCACCTTGCTAATTTGTGGGAAAGAAAATTTCAGCAGCTTGGCTATTGGCATAGCATAAGGAAACCACACCTGCAGTTATGTGTAGTATGAACTTTAAGGGTTTAACATCTTGTTGTGTCTCACAGATGGGAGTAGGGTGGGAAACCCAGCTGCCATCAAGGACTGTCATGTGGCTTCAGATAACTCAGTGCAGTTACAGTCAGCAAAAGACGTACAGTTGATTTAGAGAAAATGACTAGTGGCTATCATCTGTATAAAGGAGTTGAGGTTGGGCATGGATCTTATTTTTATCATTCAAAGGTTTGCAAACTGTTGAATGTGACATTCTGGAAGAGAAGTTATCATCAGACAGCTTTAATTATGTTAACAAAACATGGGGATGTTTGGTCTTTTTTTTAAAATCCTATGAATATGTAATGTCTGAAGTGTGAGATTACCACTTCCTTCTCTAGAACTGTTCTATGGCTGTGCAGGGGTTTTCTTGCAGTAGGAAATTTATTCTTGCTTCCATGGCAGCTGCCTCCTTTTGAAAGCTTCCTGATACTTTTCATATAGTAGTGCTGCTTCCTCTTTCTTGTGAAACAAAACATTACAGTCTTTTTTTTTTTTTTTTTTGGACATTTCAACATTGAGCTTTGGAATCTTCTTGGCAGCAATTTTAGCGTGATTTTTCTGCTACTAAGGTATTTATTATTTTTGTTATGCGTTTATATATAATAGCATTTTCAATCTCTAAGAAGCAAATCCTGTAAGCAGAGCTGTCTCAGCATGCATCAAGACACAGAACATAGACAGGGGTTTGAGCTGGACTGGGGATGTGCTGACACACCACTACCCATCCCTTCACAATTCCCCATGTATTGCTGCAGTAAGCCAAGGCCTGGCTCTAGTCTGTTCTTTCTGTGGTAACCCTCCCTCAGTGTTTAGCAGAAGTTAGGACAATTACACATGATGGGTTAAAAACCAAGCCAAACCAAAACCAGCTAAATTTTTTTTTCCCAGTAAAACCAGAAGTGTTTCTTTTTCAGCAGAGAAGGGTGTAAAGGACCATACCTCTTGTCTTACCCAGCTTTGTAGCTTTTAGACTTTCAGATACTAAAGTATGTAAACTCATTTTTTTTGTGTGTTGCACACAAATATTTTAATTTTCCTCTGGGAATTCTGGCCTTCTCTGTGTGACAGTGTCTGTCCAAATGTGTGGTGGCTTTGCAGCTCTTCATGGTAGGAAGGTGCTTTTCCATAAGAGAATCTGCTGTATGAAATTCAGCTTTATCTACTGATTCTATTTTTAGAGTTTTTGTCATTCTTTGTTTTGTCCTTCCTATTCCATACCATGTGCACAGTTTATAATTAAAGTGGGATTTTTTGAGCTTCCAGGCTTTTTGCTCTTCATGGGATCCAGAAATCAGTCTGGATGCTTTGATAAAGTGTCACTTCTCTGCACATGTAGTGTCATCTATTACCTGAGCTCCAGTGTTCTCCACAGACTCTACCTTCTTCATTCCATTTCTTTTGCTGTCTCTCTAAGAAAAATCATTGAAGTTCATTGGGTGCAGATTTTGAAGAAGGTGATAACGTCTTCAATATATGGAATACCATTACTGCTTAACCAGAGATCAGAAAATTACATAGCTAAACAGTCTTCAGTCAGGTAGGTGTCTTTTCAGCCAATACATGTTTTTAAGAAGCATAACAACCAAAATGAAACATAAAACAAATTTCCTGAGTCTGAATTGATGTATACAGGAGGAAGAGGACTGAGTGAGGAGATGTGATTTTGATTCTGTAGGGAAGAAACAAGGCAAAATCCTTGTGGTTTTTTTGTTTGTCCAGTGAGGTACAAAGTTTCTGATGGATTTGAGAAACCTTAATTTGCAGAAGCTGCTGATCTTTAACCACAAGGCTCATTATCTTTCTGTGTCTGTCATCTAAAATAGCAAAAGGCATCATGCAGGGATCTTCATACTGGCTTATATTCTTATCTCTCTACAACACTCCCTCCGATTAAAGGACCCCAGAGGCTCTTGCAGTTCATCCTGACTAGCCCTATATTTCTTCCTGTTCCTCCTCTATACTGTTTGAAGTTTTTTGAGTGGTTCCAGTCCCCAATCATTAATTACCCCAAACCAGTACTTTAGTGCTTTTTTCCTAATATTTTTTTTTAACTTGAAAATGTGGCTTCATTAGCTACCCCAGTGTTGTAATTAGCATAGTATTCACTTCCATTCTGTGTGATTTGAAGGATGCAGCTTCTGTGCTTTGTACCCCACAGGAGATGGTAAGGCATGTAGAAAAGAGAAATGTCTTTAAAGAACTCGTGTAATTGTGTGTATTGCAAAACAAAAAACTGTCAGTGTTATCCAGAGTCTTTGACTAAAATGAAATTTGTCTTTCCTAGGTATGGCAGGACTACATGACAAAGGACAGTCCTTGTCATTAATAACTCTGAATGGGATAAAAGTTGCTTACATTCTGAAGTATTATTTACCCCCGTACCCAGAGCAATTTTGCTGTGGCTAAAGAATTCATACTGCTCTTTTTGACACTGTATTTGTTACTTACAAGACCTATGTCTAGTCTTCCCATAAGTTTTAACTAATACAGGTGAATGTTAGAATCTGAAAAGTTTCTTTTTTTTTTCTTCCTCCATGTGCCAGCTTTGTGCAGTTAACAGCTTTGGCTCTTTCTGTCTTCATTTTGAAACACATTTATTTCTACTTGACTCCAGTAAGATACTTGCTAGCTGTTAATAGTGTCAGTTCCAGAACACCCTGACAGCCCTTCAGGCATGCACATTTAACCCTGTGAGGGAGAGGCAGGTGGGAATTTGGAAAGACCGCACCTCTCCTTTAGTCAGAGCAGCCACATATCCAGTGAGGTTTTGTCCTGTTCGGTGTGCTACAAAGTCTATTATATGAGGAGGTAGGGAAAGGTGGTTCCTTATGACAGTGGTTTTACTGGAGGCTGTACTAATGGAGAATAGGCTTCCAAGTAATCCCCCCTGATTTTGCAGTGAAGGCATATGAAATGCATGGCAGACTGGGGAGTCGCTGCAAAAGACCCCCGTTCTCTTGCTGTGCTGTGAAACTAAGTCATGTAGTAGTTAAAAGTCTTTTTCACTGTGTGTGTGTGGGGGGGTGTGTGTGTGGGGCATGGGGGCTAGCACAAAGAAATTAGATAGTTTTTCCAAGAAGGAAAAGTCAATTGCTACTCTCAGGGTAGATGGCACCAAGCACTGAGCATGAGTGAAAGATGATTTAGCTCAAACTACCTGCAAGAAAGCTGCTGCTTCTCATCCTGTAACTATGTATTTAGTCATTCAGTATTAGTCAGTGTAATTATGGAGCCTACAGAAGTAATTCCAGATAGCAAACAGTGTTGAAATGTACAATTTAGGCTTAAAAAAAAATTGATTTAAAATAGATTTTTCTGCAAGTTAGGAGCGCCCCAATCTGATTGTCAGATCCCACGATCAGACACTGCTCCGCACTCAGGGCTTTTTTGGTCTCTCCTGCTTGCTTTCTCATACCACGTTGGCAAGCTGCAACAAGTGAAACTCCACCCTTCCTACAGACTGGGGAGAACGAGATTCATAAACGACAGCAGCTGGCGAGTGAAATCAGGGTTTCTCTGAAGGTGCTGGTTTCCAGAGAGTCGCTGGTGAGCAGCTGAGAAAGGGGCGGGGTCCTTTTCAAGTAGGTTAGTTGTGATTTGCTGAATTCGTAGACTTTTCCCCTCAAAACCTCAACCCCCCCCCCCCCCCTCCAAAAAAAAAAAAAAGAAAAGAAAAGAGAGAGAGAAAGGAAGGGGAGAGGGAGAAGTTGGCTTGCGGCTGCATCTCGGAGCGCCCGTCAGCTGCAGTCCGGTGCCCGCGCCGACACCATGAGCTCGGAAGCCGATGATCCCAAGGAAGGTTTGTGTTTTGGCTGTTCTTTTCCGAGCGCGGAGGGAAGGCCCTGCAAGCTGTCGCTTTTGGCTGTTCGAAGTGGAGGGAACGAGAAAAGGCCTTGGCAAAGTCGAAGTCCTGCCGGCTTTGCTGGACCGAACTGGTGGCACCCAGGGATGTCTGTCTGTCTTGGCAAGGGTAATTCACTCGCACGTGGGATAATGATACATGGAAGAAAGAGTGTTGCGGAGCACTGATGGTCACATACCGAAAGAGGAAGTTTCTTTAATTTGGAAGCACTGTATTTTTCAGCAAAAGAGGGAAGTTGCATGGGGGAGAACTGAAAGGTCATTATTTCAGGAATAAACTTGATGCCACTTAGTTCCCTGTCTGGATGAGTGTGCGTGCGAGTGTGTATGTGTGTGTGTTAAAACAGAGGAGCGTGCCAGAGCTACAGCGTGCTGCCTCTGGAGTGGAACGTGTGGAGGAGCTGGAAGTGCTCCAACAAAAATGCAATTATTCCCTAATGTTGATCGGGAGGGGGGTGCGAGCTGGAGCCGGACAGTGGGGAGCAAGCGGGGGAGGAGGAAGGCAATTTCCTGAAAGTGCCTGTATACAAAAGAGCATTTATAGAGATGAGGGAACAGGGCACTGGTGGGGTTGTGCACTGGATTTCTTAGAACGGAATTGATGTTTCATGGTTACACATAATCCTTAGGGAGTCTCAAATATACAGGGATCCAGCATGGCTGAGAAAAACAACTGGAAAAACCACAGCGGATAAGCAAGCAGTAAGGCAGCCTGAGCGTTTCGTATTTGGTGAAAACAAGAACTTTTCAAAATGTTTCAGGTGGTTTTCCCCTCATAGTCTGTACAACTTTCTCCACTTGAAGAATAACATTACCAGGGATGTTTATCTGCTTACTTGCATAAAAGAGTATTTTGTTGATTTGCAAAAAAGTCAGCTTGCACTGAATTAAACATAATGCTAGTAATGCTGATAGAATCTGCATAGTAATGAAGCCTAATAGCCTCTGTTTTGGCAGGAGTAATTCTTACCTTCATGATATATCATGAACAGCTGAGCAGAAAGGCAGCTCTTCTTTTTTTTTCTTTTTTCCCCAAGAAAATTCTGTGGAACAGATTTATTGAAAAGCACCACTCTAAAATATATTTCTCTGTAGAAACTGAAAAAGAGAATATATGAACATTGTCCCTCAGTTTTACAGCAGGAGAGATCTGCTCACGTGCTATGGCAGGAAGGATCCTCTGGTTTCATATAGGAAGTTCCAGATAGTTTACTAAGTTGTTTGTGTGTTAAATGTAGACTTGTTTAAAGAAATATCTTCCCTTCTTAGATGACTCAGATTCTTAAATTCCTCTTTAAATATTTTTGCCTTTCTATGCATTTCTTTAGAAATGATTTGAGGTGCCAGAATTTTCATGCTGAAAAAAAAGGCATTTGAAGCAGGTGTCTGAGGCAAAAGAGAAAGGGTAGCTTTTTGTCTAGTTATTTTTAGCTTGGGAAATACTTGAGTTTTGCTGTTCTGTGTTCTTAATGTGTTAGAGTGAAAAATAAAACAGTTGCCCTTGTGGGAAGATGAGGTATGGATGAGACTGAGAAGGTTTTTCAGGTGGTCTGTAAATGTGTTCCTTGAAATATACTTGTATCTTTAAAAGAATAATTTAGAAAAGGAATGAGAAAAGGGGAGATTTGTGTGTATGTGAATAAAGACTGGGGTTAACACGCGAATATATAGAATTGCAGCTTTTACACCACTTTCCCTGGTCTGATTGAACATGGCATGAAAGATCACTGATTAATAGAGTTAAATATTTGTGGATTTGTAGTGGTTCAGTATTTGTAGCATAAAATAGTCTTTCAACTAACTAGCTCTGTTTCACAATGAAACAGTGTTTTTTGCATAAAGAAAATTGATGCTTCACAAATGTAGTGCTCAGGCTTTGGACACTGGGAATATTTAATTTTTTGAGTGGTTTACCAAAGGGGAGGTGATGAATTTTTACTATAGGTGTAAGACTGAATTTCACTTTTAGAGGGAAATTCTGATTCCCCGACAAATTATAAGGTCCAGTGAGGGAATTAATAGGTAAAGGTCTGTGACTGATTATGGAAGGAGGAGATGGTACACTTGGACAGTTACGAAATAGTTGTTTTACCAGATCCTGTATATTTCAAGGACAAGCTAAAAAGTGAAAGAGGAGAAGGCTGCAGGAGAAATGTTTTAATGATGTTTCTAAGCACAGGCAGAATTGTTCTGTTTTCCTTAAAGCAGAGATGCTCAAATGCCCAGCGCAGCATCAATGGCCAGGAGTTAGTGAAGGGATTGATGAGAAGCTGTGAAATTCGGTTGCGGCTTCCCAGTGTGACTTTGAGACTATGTGTTGGAAGATCAGCCTGAATGAAAAGGAGAGTTGAGGGCATAGTAATAGCATTGAACATTGTCTATAATCTGCCAATGATCTGATGCTGAAGTGAGCAATACTTCACTTTCAGCTGCTTTATGGAAGTGAATTGCAGTATTTGAAGAACATCGGAATGTCTGTAAAAGTAGATTTAATGGGTTGATATGGATTATTTTTAAAAATCTGCATAGCAAGATTGAAGACCATAGGCTTTACTACTGCAGAAATGAACTCTTCCTATTGTTACAATGAAACCCACGACCAAGGTCAATTTTGAATGGCAAACTCCTGACGATTGACTAAAGGTAGAGCCTTTGACCTCAAGTAAAATCTATTTTTTTTAAAGCAGGAACAGAGAATAAAAAGACAATTGCTAGAAGACAATCATTACTTCACTATATATTATACTAATTGCTGGGTATAGGGTATGCCATAGTGTATGTGGGCTTTTCAGCTTCTGCCTTTGATCTGTTCATGGACCATATTAGAATGGTAACATGAAACAGGTTTTTTTTCCTCCTGTCACGCTGCTTAGTAACTTTAGAACAACCTTTGTGTTCATCTGTGTACCACAATGCTGTGGTAAATGTGTGCGTGTGTCTGTATGGCATCAATCTGTATTGCGTTTACAGATTCCAGTAACGATCATGATATAAATAACCCTGGCACATATTTTAGGAGTTACTTTTGCCCTGGAAACAAATGGTGTGTTAAAGTCCAGAAGAAGACTACAGCATTAAACTGCATGGCATAATTTCCATCTGGTGTTGATTGGTGGCATGTCACACACTGTGGAAGGTACTAAATGGTTTCAGGCTGTTATTTGACTTAATTCTTTTCTGACGTCTAAAGGAAATGCTGTTGTGTTACAACTGTGTGTCAATTTATGCATATGCAATTCATTATACCTTTTAAAATACATGCCAATATCTATTAAAATTATTGTGATGTGACTATATGTCTTCAATAGTCAGAAATAGTAATTTATGTAAAAGCTCCAGAGAACTTCAGCTTCATTCTGCAGGTTTTATATTGTATATTTAAAAAACAACAGGAGACAAACCTAATGTCTTAAAGAAAAAGTAAGATAATAGCTATCAGAGTGAATGCAATACATAGCCTGTGAAACAATAGATATTGTATTACAAACTTGGACACAGTGAGAGCCTGCATTGCACCTTTATCATAGTTAAAGTACAGCATTTCATGGGAGAGAGAGATCACTGCATTCCTACAACTGCTCAGAGATTTTTTTAGACACAATTAGCATTTTTTTTAATCCAAATGAGATTACTGAAGAATGAGCTCACCTGTTTTGTTCCTTTTAGATCTGAGAACAACACAGGAGTTATAAAATCAGAGAGCACTCACTGTTTTGAGAAGTCAGTACTCCCTCCTCTAAGTAGTCATGAATTTGCTTTGACAATTTGCAGTCACCTCTGACAGTGTGAATGTTTTCCAGGGTAGAATTGTGTCCATTCAGGTAACAATTAGCCTGCTCTTGTGCTCCTGCACACCACTTACTCCATACACAGCACTGATGGGACTCTGTAATGTATGGTTCTCCATCCCACTAACTCCAAAACTAGCATTTGTTAGAGCCTTTTTTGCTTTTATGACAGTGAACAGGGAGATCCAAACTGTACAAGTAGAGCATTCAGTTAGTACTTACCCACAGACCCACCTTCTGCTCTCACCATGAAGACTGCAAAATATGGGCTTCCTTTGTTTCACCTGCTCTTTGCCTACCCTCACTTGTCAAAACAATCTCCATAAAACATTAAGGCCAGTGAAACAGGGGCCTTTTGTTGAGAGCAGTCTGAAAAGTTCAGTTCAGGAGCAGCAAGAATCATCTGGCCCCAGTGGATGTGTTAGAGATCTAGACTAGTCAATATGAGGATTTTCTTTTTTATTCCACAGATAACTTTTGTTAGCACTGATGAAGAGAACTAAAAGATTACTGTGGTCGTGTATACAGCTTTGTATATTGTAGCAATGCTAGACAATTTGGCATTTTGTGCAATCCCTCCTATAGATAATTAGAATTCAAGATTAATAGGACAAGGTGATGGCAAAAAGAGTATCACTTTAGTACAGGAAAGAAGGAATAAAGGGAGTAATCTTATGAGAGGTTAGAAAGAATTATTACTAACCAGACGTTCTAATACTATATCACATATGCATGAGGAAAGCATTGCCAGAGGTACAGATAGTGGGGTGAAAGGAAAACCAAGAAGCTAAAACCTTAATGAGGAAGGAACATTGGGAAGATTAGAGGAAATAAGACTACAGTACAGAGGCCAGTCAGAACTGCTAGATTTTTTTAATGTTGTTTTGAAGATGGTACATTTTAATGAAGCAAGGTGGAGGAAATGGAGAAAGGGTTCTGAGAATACCACTGCCATGGTTTGTAGCACAGCTGCTGCATCTTCATTGAGATGCAGGCACTGGAATCTCTCAGTAAGAGCACTGACTTCAGGCTCTTAAGCCATAAGACTCTGTAAGCAGCTCTGCATCTCTTCCCTTAAATATGGAAAGAGTGGTTGTTTTTGTTTCCTTTGCCAAATCAGGATCATGTTTAAGATAACCTATCTGGGAGTGAATTAGATGGCCACTCTCATTGCTTCTCTACAAGCTCAGAATTGAATAAGTTGAACTGGTGATTTTTATTCTATACCACGTTTGGAGGTCCATATGCAGTAGTTGTCTTCTGCAGAACACTCTGTACCCCAGGTATTTAGCAATCTGAGCAGCTGGATCAGATGAGGAAGCTAGGTGGTAATTTGAGCACAGGCCACAGGATAAGCACTGACTGTAGCTAGTAGGTTACTTCAGAGAATCACTGAAATTTAACAGGTTAATCATTTAGCTGAGATTATTGGATTGAATGCTAGATTGCTTTGAGAAAATTCCATTAATATAATTATACTTATGCAATCAAATATTTTAATTCACAATGAACTGCAAGACTCACATGCTTTATTTCAAATAAGATACAGTCCCTTGAACTCTCTGGCTGATAGACAGAATCATAGATTAACTGAGGCTGCAGGGAATTTTTGGAGGCCATGGGGCACAACCTTCCAGTGGAGGCAGAGCCAGCTTTAAAGCTGAATCCAAATTCAGAGTTAGATGAGGTTGCTCAGGCTTTTTCCATTCAAACTGAAAATGCCTTCGAGTGGTGGTTCCACACCTTCTGTAGCAACATGTTCCAGTGTTAGACCACCCTTTCTGTGAAAGTGGTCATTCCTAATGAGACTTCCCCTTGATGCTGTTTGTGTCTTTTGCCCTCTGTTCTTTTGTTGCATATCCTCAAAAAGAGCCTGGCTCTGTCTATTCATGTTACCTTCATCCATAAGGTCCACTCTTACTCAGGTCAAACTTGGCAGTCCCAGCCCATCTTCTGTATCCTGTGCTCCACCTCCCTAGCCATGTTGCTTATGTTGGACCTGCTGCAGTTTGTCAGCTCCTTTTTTGGAGAGGTATTGGGGAGCCCAAAATGGTGCACCATACTCCACATAAGGGAAGATACTACTTTGGTTTCAAATGTTAGCAGTTTTTTTCATCTTCCAAAATTGATTGTTGTACTGGACAGTTAGTTTCCCAGTCTTCCTTTCTTTTATCTGTTGATGACAGTATTTACTGTATTGTAGTACTTACACCTTTGAGTTTTCTTTGAGGACTTTGCAGACTATGTGCTGTCATAAATGAGACAGAGGTTAGAGATCAGGGAGCAAAAGCCAGTGAATGTGGAGAATCAAAAGAAGCATCTGGATAAGGGAAGGCCTTGCACCTACATTTGGAAAAGCTGTGTCCTTTACCAGTACTGTTTCCAAGTATAGCATCAGGCTAGATGAATGGCTTTTAAGAATAATGAGGATTTTGTAATACATGTGCCAGGGGTAATATGGAAAATGTAACACTGAAAAACTAATTCTACTTGGTGGTCATTATTCAAAAACACACATCATTCTTTTAATCAGTAACAATTTATTGTTTGGTCAAATCTTCTGTTAAATGTGACAGTTTCATAAGGATTTTAAGTACTGCTTTTTGAGAAGCAAAATGCATCCCCTCCCCCCCTCAGGCATTTAGAGTTTCTATAGTAATAAATCAAGCAATTGAAAACTATATTGTAGGTGTTATTTCAACTTTCTGGACTGTTTTTTTGTTACAATTAGATTACAAAATGTGGCAAGAGGAGAGCATTTTGTAAGGAGGTGTGAAAAATTTTTATGCTGCTTCATGAAACAACTTCTGATTTTCTTGTTTTCCATACATCAGACTCAATAGAAGAAATAGTACACTAAAGTTTTGGCTATTCCATAATGGCTTTAAAGCAAAAACAACTACTTCTTTTTTTTCTCTTATCTAAGAATAATATTATATGTTTGCGTTTTGGTAGATACTTCACAGATGCAGTAGTGCCCAGTAGTAGTAATGTTAGTAGTAACAATGAGTTTGTAAGAAATTAAAGTGCTGAAACTGACTCAGAATTAATAAGTAGCACTAATCTGAACAATAGCCTTATACATATTGGTATTAACTTTTTTTTTGTACACTGGAAAATCTGGAAGTTACAGATTTTCATGTTTTCTTGGTTTGAATATTATATTTGACGAGTTATTCTTGTTTTTTAGTGGCAGATGTACCCATTGGGATTAGCAATACAAAAGCAACTTCGAAAAACATGGTTCTTTTAACCATATCAGCAAAAGCACAGGCCTTAAACCTACTGTCACCTGGGCACAGTCTCACTTTGAGCGAGGAAGAGAGAAGCTGAGAGACCTGTGTTTTGAGATACTCATTCTACATTCGCAACTTTGGGATATTCTCTGATAAATTTTGTTCTTATGTCTAAGATTCTCTACCTAGGTTGGGATGTGGTTTGATTCAGTTCATCAGTTGACTCCCTGTCACAGTCCTGGTTTGTGGTTCATTTCTAGTGCTTGACTGGCTAAGAATGAGAACCTTTCATCTCTGCATGGCATGGTGGATTCAGTCTGGGGAGTTTGGGATTAAAAATTTCCCCCAGAGAACTGTTTCAGCAGAAGCAATATAGAGGATTTGGTACACACTTTATACACTAATTTATTTTTTCCTGCCTATTTTAGAATTTGTAAGTATACAGATTAGTAATGCAAGATCAAAGAGTCTGTTTTGCATAGTAGTAGGGAGAACATACATTTTAGTTTTGACATATAATATACAAATGTTTGGATATCTGCAGAGAGTCCTGTTCCTGCTGACAATTTACTGTAATGAGAATAAATTGGCTGTAGAGTGGTAATAAACACTTCATTTTTTTTGAGAGCATTTATCCTTGAAAGGTCTGTAACCTCAAATTCCAGGGACATATTCTGAGATTGTTTTATGTATTTATGGAGGTCAGTACTTGGCAAGTTTCAATAAGGCATTGCTAGCTGGCCTGTGATTTCAGATCTCTAAGAATGTGATACCCTCAAGTCTCTATCCAAAAATGTTTGCATTTCACTTCATACAGGAATTAATAAAGCACTGAATTAGAGCATGCACAGACAAGCTTCCACTTAATTAAATTCATTGAGGTGCGTAGGAAACTTTGACCTTGAAAAATGTAGAAATTCCATTATTTTAAAACTTAAGGCTTTTGTAAGATGAGGTTTTGCTTTTGCTCTGTACACTTTACCAAACTGTTCTACAAAGATAATTTTTTTCACAGAAAGAAGAAAATTTTGGTTTAATTTTAACAGAAGTAAGCAGATGACAGTGGTGAATATTTCAACTACTGATTCCCAGGGCTGTTTTTCACTGCTTGCAAATGAGAAAATGAATGAATATTTCTACTCACTTAAAAATGTTTGTATTAAAAATACTCACTGAGAAATAGTGATATAGACTTTACTTCAGGAACTTGAAACAGTCATAAATTTGAGCATCTGCAAACAGAAATGATGGATACTTCAGGAAGAATCAAGTTTGGTGTCTTGTGATATCTTCATCAAGCTCACAGCCTTGTCCTCAGTCCTGGAAGTTAGATATTTAAATTCTGCAATGCAAGACATTAGAGTCCTGAATGTATGTTTAAACTCACCTTTCTTGGCATGGCAACAAGGAGTTGGTCTCAAAATCAACTGAAAGAGATGTAATTTACAGTTAGATGTCGATCGCTGTGTTGTGGCCTGTTATGTAATGCCGTGTAGTTTGGGAGGGAAGGGCAACACTATCGTAGGGAGGAAAAGAGAAACTGTTGGCATCTTTATTTTGGTGCAAATATGGAATCTAACTGATCTGGAATTTACATTGACAGTGTTTCTCTTTAGTTCTTGAAGGCCTTCCCATCTTTAGGTTCAAATTTGCATTCCCTCCTTCTGAGTCTTTGGGTAATCTTGAAAATCTCAAGGTACAACAGCCTTTCCTGCTGGTGTATATCCTTCATAGCTGATGAGTGCTGTCCATTACCAAATTAAAAATGCCATTTGATGCCAGTACAAACTAAAGAAGCTAGACTTTTAAATTCTGCAGTGGTCAACAGCTGTAAAAACCAGTTTGGTTTCATACACTTTGCCCCCAAGAAGTGGATTACAAAATAGATGCCAGTTTTACAGAATCATAGAACACTTGAGGCTGAAAGGAACCTCTGGAAGCTGTCCAGTTTTAGTCAGTAAATATATTTGCGATATGAAATAAATAGCATTGCTAGTGCTTTGCTTGGTAACAAAGTTCTGTCCCAAATAGTATTGCTTACTGATGTAAAAGAAAATCACAGTGTTGCGCACATGATGTTTAATTAGAAGATTACATTTTACAGAATAAGCTGCTAACAGTATTTAAGACATACTTTTTTTTCTTATGTCCTATATTTCACCAGAACTTAATGACATTTGTGAAATCAAAACCAAACTCTCAAGATAGTGGAGAGGTGGACTGGTGTTTTGACAGTCTTGGTTGTGTTTGAGAGTTTTGGTGTTGTTAAGTCAAAGATTTTTAAAGGTAGCTTGTGTTTTTCTTGTTGGGATTTTTTTTGTTGTGTTTTTTGTTTTCTTTTTCAGTAAGTATTATGTGTATAAATGCTTTGCATACTTTTTCAGTTGTTTTGAGCATTGTTTTTGAGTTAGAGATGCCAGGAATAGAGCAATCCAAGTGGAAACAAAGAGGAGTCAAAGCAAAACCTTCAGAAGATAAATTGTGTTTGGATCTTGCAGTCTGTTCTGAGCTGACAGCAAGGAAGTAGAGTGAAGAAGAGAAAATTCATGGCCAGAAGTTCAGATGAAAGTCATGTTAGTTGTAGTATGGATACAGAAGGAACAGGCTGTGGCTACTAAATATTGGGAGAAAAAGTTAAAGCTGAGGAGTTGATTTATTTTGTTCGTTGTGGAAGAGGAAAGTAAGGGAAATGCATGTTATCTGTGCAGAGAAAATGAACAGTGCAGACACCGGTACAGTCCTCCATAATCACAGGTACCATGAATGATTGGTATGGAAGGGTAGACAAAGCATTCATTCTGTGTACAAGCATGCATTGAATGCCAGAAAATGTATCCTTTGTGCTATAAAACAGGAAAATGGGTAGTGGAAAATGGAAAACTAATTAAAAAGAGATGAAGACTGTTGCTAGTGTCCTAGGCCTAAGTAACAGCCAACACCTTGATAAGTAAAATTCATTGATGGCATATTTTGTTGTGGTTTATAATCTACATTTCAGTGTTGATATTGAAGATGAATATACAAACCTGAGGTACCAGAGAACTGAGAACCCTGGGAATCACTGTTAGTTTTTTATGTAGCTGGCCTGTAGCTGTGGCAGTCTTCAGTGCCTCAGAAGTTTCTTTAGAAAGAAGACAGAATTTAAATGGGGGTGGGGGGGTGTTGTTTAGTTTCTCAGGGCGATCAGTGGAAAATAAAAGACTAATCTATAATTTTTATATATATATGTACGTATGTATATACACACACAAAATGAGCAATAGCAGTCCAGCCTACTTTGAACACTGTAATGGAAGACAGATACTGAGGGACTTCTGTCCTGTCTGTAGGAAACAGACCGTGTAGTTTCCAGATCAACATGGAGAAGAACAGAGAACTAGAAATACAGGAAAAACATTATTAACCATTTTCAAAGCCATTGTAAGATCCCTCACAAACTTCTGTGTTATTTGAAGTCTCTGAAGCCTCTGCTGTGACTTTCTTTACATGCAATTCAAAATATGTGCCCTTTGCATTTTGACAGCCAGGCTGCTACCTTATGACTGAGTTCCTTGTTCCTCTCAGGGCAGATTGCTATCTTGTCTCGATCTTCCAGTTCATTGTATTTTTGCAACATGTATTTTTATATTACCTCCACCCCAGCCCCTGTATCAAATTTGGAGTTTCTCCAGTGGATCCCAAGTTTCCTAGGGCTGCTGGCCTTAGAGCTTTTCCTTCTACATTCAAGCCAGAAACTCTTCTCTGGGTCCCGTGCCTACAGCTAAGTTTTTTGAGGTTTTTTTGTGATGAGACGTTCTTTTTGCCAGAGTGGTTGTAAGAGCAACTAGATACCTCCTTTTTAAACTTAAGTTTCGGTAAGATATTCAACTACAATGGCCAGGTTATTTTATTTGAAATTCCACTTGTGTTAGGGAGCTTGGCACTGTTGCCTTGCTGCAGTTCGGCTTGTGCTTCTAAGGCTGGACAAAAATACAGAGTACCTGCATTGCATTTGATTGATCAGAAGGGATGACATAAGATGTATTTCATTTCCTGTATAAAGATTCATTCCGTATTACTATTCACTGTGCATGGACACCTGGTAGATACAGAGGAACTTGATACAGCCCTGAAATGGCCAACAGCTGAAGTATACAGGCTGCATATTTAATACCACAGCACCAGTTGTTACATTCCAGCAAGGATAGCACATGGTGGCAGAGGAGTGAAATACCAAATTAAGTTCATGACCCTCCTCTGTGTGACTGTCATTTTGTCTGTTTAATATGCAATGCATTCTGAAATATTCTTCTGTGAGAGTAGTCATCAAAAGTTAATCTGATTTTTTTTCTTCTTTTTAAAGCTGCACTGTTATTAAAATACATGCAGAGGCTCTCAGAAAAAGGGCTTTTAGAAAGCTTTTTTAAATGTCTAAATCAGCTACAGTGTATGTATCATGTGATGCACAGGCTGGCTGTGGGAAGCAAAAGCATGTAAAACCAGAATAACTTGTTGGCACTGGCTGCTCCCATGGGACTGCAAAACTGCACATACATTCTTGTTGGAAATAGCATCATTCCTTGCCACTCTACCCAGCCTTAACCTTCAGGTACATTTTTTTTTTTTGGCAATTCTTCTCACCTTTTGATAAGAAAACTATTTTGCTTTCTGTTTTTTGTTGGGTTTTTTTTTTTAGTGGTTTGTTTTTGCAGAGAGAATGTGGGTCATCTTTTGCTGTTGGTCACATTTTAGACATTTTAGTATCCTGAGGTTAGAATTAAATAACAAAATTCAGAAGCATGTAACAATATCATGTGTTTTGCAAACATATTGACAATGACTTATTTAGCAGTTTATTGAGTGAAAAGAAAAGGTGTTCCAAATGAAGACTTTTGGCTTTTATCTTTCCTGTGTACACTTTCCTGAATGTATGCTCACTTTCAGTATGAGTATGCAAATTAGACATACTAGGCATTTCCAAAAATGTTTCATTAGGCATATTTTTTTCCAAAATGGCTTGGTTAACTGTTGCTTCAGAGTGACTTGCAGCCTCACTTGCAGCTGACTTCCAAATCCAGTAAGACTGCTCAGGCGATATTTGCCATGCATTAGGGTTGGCTTCAGATGGGGTGTTTTTTCTTTTGAAGGTCTTCCAGTGTGAATTCTAAAATTAGTGCACATTACTTGATTAATTAACAGTCTCATAGTATGCTCAGTTGGTAACAATTATGCCAAGTGAGAATTTAATACAGTTTAGTGTACCTATTAAGAGAACTGTAGGCAAATGTTACTTATGAAAGAATGCTTTGTATGCATTGAAAATTTTAGTTTAAACTGTTTCCCAGTTAAAATTATTATTCATATATAAATCCCCCTTTATTAAAAACAAGGTGCCAAGTAAAATATTTGATCTTCCAATAAGTACCTTGTGTACATGAATCAAAAAGGTAGGTGTATGTGAAAGAAGTAAGTACTGTACAGGGCCCTTTTTTGAGGTTGTTTTTTTTTTTTAATTCCTCACTCTGCACTTGGCCATTTGCTCTCTGGGTTTTCCACTGCCTGATGGTGCTTACCCAAGCTATTTGCCCTGTTGCCATCTCTTTAGTAAACTCTGTGGCTGTTCTGGTCTTTTCTCACTCCTGCCCTCAGCCAGCTGAGAAGTTGCAGTCCCAGTGACTGAGGTTGAAGAGTGAAAGCTGACAGAGTGCTCCTGATCTTGCATGTCTGGTACAAGCTTCAGTTTTCATCAGCTTTTGAAAAGCCAACCAGTGAACAAACCCTTGTGAATGTGCAGACTGGCCAATATGTTGAAGTGGCCATCTGGGAACTGCTCTATTTCTGGGAGGGTGCTTACACTGTAAGGACTTCAAATTAAACTACCTTGCACTTAGGAAACTTCGGAGCACTTAGATAAGAATCAAAACACTGACTCTTCTCTCTAAAAAGTTAAAAAAAAACCAACAAAAAGCCTTTTTGAAACTGTGACTCACTCGGTTATTAAGACGCTGTATGTCATGGTGGCAACTAGAAATATCAGCTTATCTTATTCATATCTGAAGAGTTCATAGTCTGTGTTCTAGCACTCATGTTTTTTAATCATAGTCTCATTTAATAAGTATATTGTGAAAATTGTTATAGCCTTGGTAACAAGTTTATGACTATTTCTGCCTATTCTGTGTTTCAGGACTTTTGCTCACTGATGCTAACTCTTGCAGTTTACCACCACTGGAGTTTTACCTTACTGAAGTAATGTATTTACACATTAAGTCATATATTTATATGCCCCCATATTTTTTTTTAATGTTTTTGGTCTTTATCATTCCTGAAAACAAGGGCAGGCAGAAAGCTGAAGGCACAAGACAAGAAAGAGTAAAAATTACTGAATTTTTTTATTTCTTCATATCTAGGCAATCTCGTGGTTTTGGAGGTGCGTGACTCATGGTCATATACACTCAGAGAGCAAAACACTGTCAATTCCACTTGATTTCAAGTTGCCTCCCTCTAGGGAGATGATGCTCTCTCACTCTGGAGGCCTGAACATCCAATTTGTATGGCATGTGTAGGCTTTTAGCTGTAGCTCTCACACAGTCTGTAGAGAGGCAAACACACTCATCCAACAAAGGGTGCCTGGCAGGAAATTGATTGCTGCGTTTCTCAACACTGTGTGATAGTCTTTTAACTGCTGCCTGAAGCCTTCAGTCAGTGCTGTCTCTTTTCTCCCAGTCCTATGTCAGTGTTCTTTGTGCCTTGCCCAAAACCCCTTGTTATTTTTGGGCCTTGCACTCACCAGGTGCTAGTGCAGCACATGGTATTTCAGTCACTAAAATGAGAACTGGGTCTCACACAGCAGCATTGTTATTAATGGCTTCACACTCACAGTTTCTCTTCCGTTGGGGCTGTTGTATCAACATAGTGAGTATCAGAAAGCTCAACTCTTGACAGAATTTAATGTGGTTCACTGTAAGTTTTTACTAGATGTCTCTTTAATGGTCCTTCTTTATTATGAGAAGTTTAAAAATACTCAGTGACTCAAGTATTCATTGTCAGTGTACATGAGATTGCATACACTCAACTGCAAGTGATGTTGAATGTACTGTAGACTTATCTTGTGGAAAAAAGGTGGATTTTTTCCCCAAATACTACCTTTTTTTAATTTTTTAATTTAAATTGAGTTGAGACATAAGGTATGTGGTAATAGTCATTTGCCACAATACAGGGGGAGGTGTACTATCTTCCATAGCTTCCATTTGAGGGAAAAGTCGGCATCATAGCAGCAAATATTAGCCTTGTTGTACTTTTATAGCAGTCTCCTGAGAGCTTAGTAATCTCAGCTTTAATTTTTCACTGAAAGTTTATACTTCCACCACAGCTGTAGTGAAAACCTCTGTTTTGAGAAAAAAATACCTCTATTTTGGGAAAAACGCATCCAGAATTCTACATGTCTAATATGTATTCACTTTAACACAAAAATACCATGTTAAACACACATGCTGTGTATTTGGTTTTGAAAATTAAGAAGCTTCATGATTACTAAGCTCACAACTTTCACAGGAGGCAGTCTCTAGCAACTTGCTTCCTCCTCTGAATTATAAATTTGAAAATCTTGCAGATGTCTGCGTTATCCCTATGATTGATCCTGTGAATTTCAAAGTAATGGAGGCAGGATTTCTGAGGGCCTTTCACCTGGACTGCTCTTCTCTGTGGTGGGGTGACTTTACTGAAGATAATGATACGTATTTGTATTGGCTGTGCAGAAAATGACATTCCATTGATTGCAAAGGGGTATTTTTGAATGATATTTAAAGAGTAAAACTGCATAGGAAAGAAACAGGAGCTATAAAGAGCAGTCATGAAGGAAAACAAATTGTGAGATCCTTAAAATTAATGTGGTTACCTGCCCAAATTCTGGGTCTACTGCAGGTCACCAGAGAAATGACACTATTTCAATTTAAAGTACAAAAGGTGTGGTCAGACATTTAGACATCCAGGCCAGCTACTGTAATCACTTCTAAAAGGTGGCTATGTGTAATAATCCTTAAGAAAATGAGGCTGCTTTAAGTAGTTGTCTAACTGTGTGCTTCTAGGTGCTCGCATCTGAAACTGTAGTAAGAGGTTTTAAAGGGGATGCTCGGCTGCCCTCATGCTGGGAAGGAGTGCAGCCAGTGGCTGCCCCTCACCAGCACCCTGTGAATCAGGCAGCTCTGGTGCACACGAGTATCTCCATCCACAGATACCTGGTTAATGTTCTAACCTCTTCTTGACACGTCACCTGTCCTCTCGAGTCACAGGACCTTTCTTCTCCCTCCCTTTCTGCAAACTGTTCCAGTTGCAGTAACAGCCACCAGTGTTGCACTGCTTGCTCAGCGGTGCAATTTCCTTTCAGCTATCTCGTAGAGGAAGTGAAACCACTGCGATGTGTTCTTACATTTTGAGGTGCCAGAGCAAAATGGAGCAGTGCAGGCAGGAGAGAAAGGTAGCTGAGAAGTGTTGCTGTTACAGCGAGGGGGAAAAACCCATATTCGCTCTGTGATAGCTTTTGACAGCATTTCAAAGCACATGATAAAGTGTGCAGTGGATTTACTGAAAGAAATAAACCACAGGCCAGTGTTCACCTTGGGCAGTTTCTTCTCTTTCTGCTGTCAGCTTTAGCAACTGCAGTTACTTTAGATGAACAAGTAAGTAATAGCTTTACTGTTATTTAAGGAAGTGTATGTTTTCATTCTGAAGGAGCTCTGTAATCTTACTGCTTAAACTCAGTTTTATTTGAGCTTTGAAATATATTCTAAGTCTTTTTGTCATTGGTAATGAGGAAAAGTTTTGATAATAAAATGCAATCAGTTTGAAACTTCCTTTTTCGATTGACTGAAATACTGAAGTATAAAATTTACATATTTAGCAATTAAATTAGAACCCATGTAACAGCACAGGGAAAATGAAGCTGATTTCTGGGATATTTATGGCAAGGTAGATAAATATAGGCCATGCTAGATATTCCCCAAACTCAGACAGATTTTAGAGAAATGCTATTAAGAGCTTAACAGCTTTTGTAAGGGAGCAATTCCTGTTTTGATTACCAAAGGAATTATGTGTTGAGCTCCACTTTGTCAAATGTAAAATTATACAATGTAAGGGGTTTTTTGTTGTTGTTGAAAAACTAAATTTTTTAGGAAATTGCCATGTTTTCAGTTTCTTGAAATTGCAGTTTATATGGATTTAGAACTACAGAATTGTTCAGGTTGGAATTACAGTGGAGCATTCTGTGTGATATAGATAGAATTTTATAATACCTACAGCACCCTGGGAAAGAATGCTTAAAAATATGGATATTTTGTGTCATAGGGTTTTCTCTGCAAATTTTTGGAAGATACATTGAAACAGTAACTGATATTATGATGAACATGTATATATTTGTCGAGTGTCAGAAAGAAGACATAATGAGCAATTAATAAATAAGAAGACTTTTATTACTTAAAGTTATGAAAAAACAATTGATATTCCTGGTTTGGAATGGGGAAAAAAGAAGTTATTCATCTGTAGATCTTTGTACAGCATTGGCTGTTGCTTTGTAGTATTTGACCACCCTTTAAGGTAGTTGGATTAGTTTTGTTTTAATAGTAACAGTTGGAGTTTTACATTTAAAAACACAAAAACTGAATCAAATACTTTCGGTTCAGAATGACTGCTTAGCATCCATCTTCAATGTCTTCCTGTATGTTTGTGGTTGAGAAGTCTGTCTTGTGATCTTGAGTGCTTTGCCCAAGATATTTAACAAGGGGTTCTTTGGTTTTTGAGTGTCCTTGTGTAGCAAAGATTTTGAAAAATGCACTCACGCTTCAGAACAAAACACTGATATGCACTGAAAGTCTTAAGAAACAAACCTGCTTGAAAGTTTCTGAGATGACAGAAAAGGAGCTTGTTATTAAGTATCTTAATGATACTGTTGAATTAAAAACACAGATTTTGTTTAATGTCCTGAAGGACAAGTTTCTTCTATTTGCTGAAACCCCTGGGGCACCCTCTGTCTGAACACACCCAGCTGCCTACATACCAACAGCTGAGAGGAAACCTTTTCCAAAATCAGGGACTTACTGACATCTGCAGAGTTGATGTTTTCATTTAAAAAAAAAAAAAAAAAAAAAAAATATTTCCAGTCCTGTGTTTGCTAAGCAAACTGCCCATATGTATAGTAAAAGTAAACAGATTCCTTCAGCCTGTCTGAGACTCCAGGAAAGCTGGAGCACAAAGGCAGCCATCACCCAGCCTGTTCAGCCTGGAAATGCAAACTCACATGTGCCTTAGTGGAGAAGGTGCTGCAAAGGGAGTGTGCTGTAAATAATTATTGCTGGCAATAGAACAAACAATAACATTTCAGAAGTCAAGTTTATAAAGGAATGTTTGGGGTCTTTTAAGCATCTGAACAAAATTACAAACTAGTCATTGGGTGTATTGGTCCAAGAAAGCATAGTTTTGAAGGTGGAAATCTATTCTAGCGTCTACTTCTTTGGTCATCAAAAGACTTCTTTAAAAAGGCTATGCTCACAAGTGTTATGTCAATCACTAGACAGTTAAATTCTAGCTTTTACTGCATTAAGTATAGGACATAAAAATGTTAATCTGTACTTGCCTTCCTTATGAAATCTCAGTTCAGATTGCATCCAGAGAATCTCAGTATTGTTTGCTGACAAAGAATTTTTGTCTTTGTTTTATATTTCTGTATGGCTATCTATATAGATACCTAGATATGTGTAAAATATATATCTAAAAAAAAAAATTAATAGATGTCTTGGATCTGAATTCACTGACCATACAAAAGGTTAAGCAGGAAAAGGTTTACAATGGTAGATTCACTGAATTACTTCTCTATTTGAGTAGTAGTGGTTGATTGTATGACATTCGGGATAGTCACGGTTTCAGATTTCATTATGAACATGAGAATCAGATTAGACTGATTGATTCATCTGATCAAATAGAGGAAGTTTATTGCATCAATTTGAAATTCCATCAATCCATACATAGAGAGATCTTGTAAAACATTTCTGAGCAAGTTCACTTGGTATTTTCTCAAAAGTGAGTCTAAAAGAATGTAACCTAAAGAGAACAGAGTTTTAGGAATTTAAAAGATGGGTTTTTCTGCAACTACATTGTATTACTTTTTGTGGCAGTTAGTAAGACTGACATGCATGGATAAACATGGAAATATTCCTCAATTTGCTGTCCAGAGAATGTCTGTTTTGAAGTACTGATTGCATTTTTTCCCCCCCTAGTGGCCACAGATGTCTTCAACTCCAAAAGTCTGGCCATTCAGGCCCAGAAGAAGATCCTTGGAAAAATGGTGTCCAAATCCATAGCAACTACTTTGATCGATGATACAAGCAGTGATGTTTTAGATGAGCTTTACAGAGTAACAAAGGAATATACACAAAATAAAAAGGAAGCAGAGAAGATCATCAAAAACCTCATTAAAATAGTCCTCAAATTGGCAATTCTCTACAGGAACAACCAGTTTAATCAGGATGAAATAGCATTGATGGAGAAATTCAAGAAGAAAGTTCATCAGCTGGCTAAGACCGTGGTCAGTTTCCATCAAGTGGATTATACCTTTGACAGGAACTTTTTGTCCAAACTGTTAAATGATTGCAGAGAGCTACTTCATGAAATCATTCAGCGTCACCTAACTGCAAAGTCACACGGACGTGTCAACAATGTGTTTGATCACTTCTCTGATTGTGAATTTTTGGCTGCCTTGTACAATCCCTTTGGACCTTATAAACTCCATTTGCAGAAACTTTGTGATGGGGTCAACAAAATGCTAGATGAGGGGAACATATAAGTACATGTATTAGAGGTAACTGCCTATGAATTATTTGTAGATGGAACACTGTTGATTTATGAAGGAATAAGGGAGCATGCAAAGAGGGTTTTTTACATTATGACAAATATTTCCAAAATAACTTTAGTAATTGATTTCTTATTATGAGCTATCTGTTGGTATTCACAGTGCATCTGGAAGAAAAGACTGTACAGGACTGTTTTTACTGTGCTTTGCATATGGAAACAGCTTGATAAAGACAATCAAACAGAACGATCCAAGTAGAACAAGAGTCTTGCAAGACAGATCTACAAACCAAAACAATATGCTGTCAGACAATCAGCATCTTTCATAGATTTACAGAATTAATTCTAAAACTATCAGAGTCCAGTAATGTTGGTAACAGACTATCATGGTGATGGTATACTCTGCAATTTCTTTCACTTGTAAAATAGATATATTTGATTCATTTATAGTCTTCTATGCTCTCTGCACAGATCTCAGCTTCCTAGTGTTGCCATTACGAAGCACTGAGTGTTAAATAATATCAGTGATGCTGTCATGTAGAGTCTTAACAGCAGGCTTGTGCATCTCCAGCTTAGAGGTGAAAAATTCCTGTCTGCAAAGAAGGATCTGCCAAGTGTAGATCCTTACAGACCTGCACAGATGCTTGTTTACTTTGATTATGTGGGGATTAATTGAGCAATACGCTACAGTAAAATAGCCAAACTGGGGAAGAGTATTCCCTAAAACCACCTGCAGTACATAATTTTAATTCTGCTGATGGTGAGGTAAAACACAGTGACTTCTCTGTGCAATTCCTTAAGATAGTTAGAATTCTGCTAGTAGAATCATTGAATCAGTCATTTGGGTTGGAAGGGTCACAATTCTTATTGAAAAGGTGTGAGTCAGTACATTTTATATGCCAGTCTGATGTGTATGATGATGTGAATTCACAAAGGCTGATCATCTGAAAATAAATTGCAAGCCAATTTGCTTTGTATACAATGAAACTAGAAACAGAAATTAGTTTTATCATTGTGTTATATACTATTTAACTAATGGATAAATGGAATTTTGAATAATTTTTTTCTTTTCTTACTTTCTACCTTTTATCCTTCTGCTTGTCCTTCATCTTCTCTCTGCCTTGACATTGGGGATAAAAAATGTGACTTTCTAGACACTGTAATGTATGTAAAAGCATGAAGTTAATACATTTCAAACAGCCTAAGACTTTTTGTTAGAAAGCATATAAAGAATTTGCTGTTTATTTAATTGCCAGTGTTTTTGCTGTTTGCTGTGTCCTTTTGTTTTAACGAGTAAACCAAAGAATATTTGCACTCCAAACTTTTCTTGCCTTTTTTTCCCCCCTTGTTGTATTTTAAATTATAAAGAACAAACTTGGTCTATGCCCTGAACAAAAACATCACAGACTGACATATGGCTTCAGCATTACTCGTGATTTTTAAAGACAGAAATAAGTTTTCTTTATGTTTCGTTGGCCATTAGGCTCTGAATACTCCTAGAAATGTACCAGAGAAATGTGTTCAAAATATGAACTCACATAAGCCACTAGAGAGAAAAGGTTAACATACTACTAGGCTGGAACAACAGGATAGGACACCACAATTTGTCAAGAAATAGATTATTAGGTTGATATCTGAAGGAATATCATGTAAGACCCCTTCCATCATTTTACTTAAACAGTAAATACATTATACTTTTGTTCATAAGAAATCATGCATAGGGATGCAGCATCATGAGGAAAATCGGACAAATTGTAGAGTTTAGTTTCTGATTATTTTATTTTCCTACATAGAAAGAGAAAGCTGTTTGTTTTCTTTACCAGTTCTTCTCTCTGGGGTGAGAACAAAAAGGAACTTGACTTCCAGAAACTGAAACAGTTTTCTCTACAAATCCTATTTCTAAATCATGTTTTGATTTTTCCCAAAATAGCATAGTTTATAATGAATGTAACAGTTACTGAAAGGAGGGGAACAGCACCTTGTTTAGAACTACATGTAAGGTATGCATGTGCTGTGTAAACCACAGAAGATTTTCTTTAGCCATGACCCAGAATATTTTTATTCCTCAAACAGAATTTTCTCTGGGATAAAAATTTCTGAAGTGGTCTTTGTATCTTCCTAATGAACACCTACTTACATGCATATGAGCCATGTATATGTTTCAGTACAGAGTACCTTCTTGCTCAGCTGCATTATCTGGCTGTTTACTTGTTAGAATAAGTGAAAATTGCTTATGGAGATTTGATGATAAGGATAAAAACTTGACAAGTAGGAGAAATTTTATTTAGCTCACAATCGAGTTACATTCTTCTGAGATGTTGTAACAATGGTTTTTGTCTGGCATTCATTTTGAATTACAAAGAAGTGAGTTCTGTAAAGCAAGAAAGCAATTGTGTTCGGTTTCCAGCATCTACCATTGTAAATAGAAGGACTGAGCACTCAAGCTCTATACTTTTTCAGTTAATTTATTTTTACTGCAGCAGACATAAATAGTAGCTTTAATTATGAAAATTAAGAAATAAGTTGATAGCATTTTTCCATGTAGTACACTCGTATTAAGGCATTGACCCTCCTGCAGAAACTTAACATAGTCAGAATTTTAAAAAAGGTTACAGTGATACTGTTTAATTATATGTAGCATAATGTCATTATTTTGTGCTGCAAAACTGATGCAATACTGTCTTTTAATAGGGTAATAATTAGTAATATGTTAAAATCCAATCACCATAGATTCATTTTACAATCAGCCTTTAAATACCAGTACCTTAGGTGCTTCGTATTTGTAACATCCTTTCAATGCTTAATTAATGCCTAATGCCATCAAAATACATGTTAGTGAAGTTCTGGAAGTTAAATTTTATAGCCTTCTAGAGGTGTTGAAAAAGTGCTGAGTCAGACCTTGGATACCTTTTGAAAGATATAATAAATGTAATCTCAGCCATACAATGAAAAGAAGATATAGGGGTGTTATCTCAGCCATTTTGTGTGGGCCACCTTAGAAGGGATTCATTGGAGCTCTTGGTTTGTTTGTATGCATAAACAAACAAAAAGACACAATTGGGTAAATTACAAGCCTTACTCTTGTTCTTGAGGTCTCTTGCAATTTATGTCCATTTAGAAGGTACAGAGATTATCAGGAGCCTGAGAGCTCTCAGCAACTAGCCTGGGGTAATTTGTGTGGTTTTTTTCCTAAAAGGAAAGTATCAAATCATGTCTCTTCTAAAAAAAGATTCAACCCCACCCATAAAGCAAATTCCTGTAAAGCAGAGGAGTGAGGAGATGGCCAGTTGTTTTTCATGTCTCTCCCTAATGAGATTACATTGCCCCAAGGAAATAAGGAACTGATTCTGATGGCAGTTGGCTTCAGTTGCTTTCCAGCCCCTTGCAGCTACAACAGCTATAACATGATTTTTTAAAGGTAAACTGGACTTCTGCATGTAACTCTTGAAAGGATCAGAGCATGATTCTTTTCATGGTCTAGCCAAGAGGAATCTACACCATATCACTGTCAGAGGACAGCGCTAAGGATGGATAAGTCGTACGTTGTATGGGCGTGGATGATCTCTCCATTATGAGTATTGGCCATCTGGTGACCTGCTAACATGGCTTTGGCTTTTCTTTGGCCTTACATGCTTTTCCTGCCCTGCTGAGCAGCTGCAGTACTCTTTAAGACAGGTGAACTCCTTTCCTACTGTTTTTTACCCCAAAATTGTATTTCATTTTGTATGCATCTAAGGAGAACAGTAGATGGCCTACGTTACCCACTTCACTGGATGACAAAAACCAGAGCTAAACACCAGTTTCCTGGGGATTTTTTGCAATGTCATTTGATCTCTGAAAGAATAATCTACATCTTCATTTAGTTGTTAATACTATTTCAGCTGTAATCTGTACCCTCATCAGTGTAGTCAGCATTTAGCTGTGATTTCAGTACATGTACTTCTGAGCCTTTATTTTTAAGCGCTTTTGAATGCATTACAGAGGGTATACTTCAGCACAAACATGAAATGAAGGTTCCTGTTTGCATAACCATTTGCAGAGAAATTTCATTACAGTTTTTTTATTGAGATTTGGGCAGGTCAGCCAGCATTCATGGTTAAGTGGCAAACATCTGTGCTCTGGACAAAACAACTGTCAAGGAGATTCTATTTGTCTAGAAGAGTTCTGTAATATATTTTTTCTATGTTTTTCACATAAACTTCTTTTGGGAAGGGAAAGATTCCTATATATCTTAAAATCAAAATTGCTACTCAAAACCACATGACTACTCACAAAGTTTAGATGAAGTAATGTAGTTACTTCCAGTTTGTTCAAAACAAACAAAAAACCAAACCCCTACCCTGCTAAAAAAAACCAAACTCAATCCCCACTGCATTTGAAAGATCTGAAAAACTAATCCATTGTAAATTACTAATCTTTTCATGCCAAATTTTGCATACTGCAGCTGAAATTTTATCACAGCTTTGTAATTCAGATCTGAAGTATGTTGATTTACCATGTGATTTATTTTCCATCTATAAAAAAGGAGTAGTATGTCCATACAGACTGTTTCAAAGAGCTTTCTCAGTTACAGCGTTGCTCATCCTATATAACAAAATTTCTCAAAGTTTAAACTACAAATTGCTGAAATGACCTCTTCTTAGTACTCAGTTTTATGATTTAGAGTTCTGTTTTCCAATTTTCCATTTTATATTTATGGGCAAAACATTTCTGAATCGATACTCACTTTTTCTTGCAAGCTTAAGAAATACAGGTGCTGATATGTAACTTCTATCAATCTGTAAATTTCTACTTGCTAGCACACCACCAGTTTCTGGAGAAACATTCCTTGAGGCATTTCTTTTTATTAGGGAGCAAATTGAAAAGAGGCAACTTATAACTTAAGGATGTACCATAATTACGCAGTATCAGGCAAAGAAGTAAACTATAATGATTAAGAATAATGTAATTAAGAAGGTATTCTACTTCCCCAGCATTCCCAAGCAACCAAAACTTATTTGTTGTTCTCCCCTGTGGGAAAGTCCTGGTGTGGTAGGTGGAGGACAGAGGTGGAGCTTCCTACAGTTACTGTGATTTAGATATAAATTAACATCATATGTCAGATGTTCCACTACTCTAAAAATCTTAACCCCGGATTTTAAAATCATACTTTCCATTGGCTTCATGACAAATTAACTCCTATTTCAGTGTGTGTTAAATACTTGGGTTTAAAATGTGCTTTTATTATGCACTTAAATATGAGCTGAGACAAAACAGAATCTAGCCTTGTGCATCACATCACACTTCCTAGATACCTTGGTTTTTTTCCATTAGTTAGTAGGTTTTCTGTGTGCTATAAAGAAGCTTCTTGTTGGATATAATTCTGAAGGTTTTCATAAATTCAGGTCATTCTAAGAGAAAATTGTTGGCTTTTCATCCACTTGCTCTCCGGTTCCTGCTGGCACCTTTTCAGAGTGTCAGCCTCCTGGTCGTTACACATGGCAACCTGGAGCTGTTCATTTGCAAGACATTTGTGGGACATTTTGAATTACATTTTTCAGAATTCATTTATTGTTGATCTGGCCAAGCCACAGCTCATGGTGGGGGAAAAATAGCACTTCTTTTAAGTTGCATGAGGGTTTCCTAATGCAGGGAGTATGGTGCTGTAGATGGAATAAGTCAGCCTTACACCACCAACCCTTCTTTTCTTGTGCGGGAATACAAATGCACCAGTTATATTCCATTACAGAACAATGCTGAAAAACTACTTGGCTTTTTTGAGCAGGATTTAGACATCTTTTTATTCGGGGAATCTATTTCAGGAGCTGGGCTTGGCTTGGATTCTGAGAAAAAAGTCCCCTGACTGTTGATAGCCTACTGTTAATTAAGGGCTCCTGTGACATGAAAGGACAGCCTTTCCCCATTCCAGAAGCACTTTGCTGATGCTTTCAGCTTACTTCACTGACAGGACCTGAGATACTGTGGTTTTTTGATTTGTTCGTTTGGGGTTCAGTTCTATTTTTGTGGAGAGTCACAACCTAGAACTGTGTATCACCTGCTAGGCGTGCTAAAAGATTGCAGAAATAAAAGAGGCTGAGGGTGTCTGGTTTATTATACCTGGAGGCTTTGAGCCAGAGGGGGAGTCACGCATTGGTCCCAGAACATGACATGAGATCAGCTGTTACTTTCAAGGGAGCTGGTTCTGTATCTCAAGGATCTTGATAATTCAGCAGCCAAAAAATTATCTCATCCTTGGAACTAAAGTGAGTCTCTTTACCCAACTAAAAAGCTGTCTCAGTTACAGACTGCCTAACTTGATTTCAGTGGTATGGACACTCCCAAAGGTACATTTGCTGTGCCATCAATTGAGAAACTATTAGGGAAAAGTGGAAAGGAAAGCTCAGCACTTCTCTGGGAGCAAGGGCTGTGATCAGACAAAGATCTCATTAAGTTCGCTTTGCCATCCACACTGTGATAAGGATTACTACCTACTGTAAGCACAGACATTTGACTTTGGCTAAGTAAGATGATACTTTTAAGCCTACAGTTCCTGCATGCTAGGACACTCCAGTCTACAACTTGCCCTAAAGCTAGAACTGAGAAGCCTGTGCTACAAAATACAGGGGGAAGGAGGCCCTTTATACAACAGTATCAAAGAAAACTAGTCTTTGCTACTGTTTGGAGCTGGGAAAAGCTTGGCTGGGGGAATTCTGACTTCCCACTTTGTTTCTACTTAGCAAAGCAAGTGCTGGAGAGGAGCGTAAGCCTTGGTGGCAGCTTGAGAGAAGAGGCCATTTTAGAAGGCACAGTTTAAAAGTGGCTCATCTTTTGCCACACTTTGTGTTTGTTAAAGGACCTGCCTGGATTTATTCTGTGAACAGAACATCTTAGAATTTTTGGCTGTTGTAAAGCTCACTATGGCTGTTAATTCAGAAGCAACTGCACTGAATCAGTTTTCTCAGGAGGCACTTCAAGTCTTCCATCTATTCATTAAAGATTTGGTTCATCTGCGGAATCTTGTTTAATTGTGACTTAGTAGTGCCAATACGCATCTGATTTCCACAGAATGCGACATATGGTTATTTGCTAGTCTTTTTACCTATTGTTTTAGTTCTTGTTTGAGTCCATGTGGGCTTTTTGTTTTTTTTGTTTTTTTTTTTGTTTGTTTGGGTTTTTTTTAATTTTTTTTTTATTTTATTTTCCTTTCAATGAGACCAAGCTAACGGAGTTTTCATGAAGAATCATTTAGGATGAAATAGAGCAGCTGGGTTATGGGAGTAACACCATAACCTTTTGCTGGAACCTCCCTAATGTCTCTCCACAGGATGCATTTTCAAAGCTGTAGATGTGCACACGTGACTAGTTCCTGCTTCATGAGCTTGCTCTACTACTGTGTTACTACATACCTGCTCAGCAGTCGCTCAAGCCCTGAGTGACCCAGGGCTTCGGTCTTCCTTAAATCCTAAGTCTCTGATGGAATCAAATGGAGCGCTTCCATAGCGCTCTGCCTTGTGCCCCCTGCATGGATTTTCCACTTAATTGAGTGGTATGTGCAACAAATGCCAAAATTAATGTTTCTTGCCAAAATAGGGATATGAGACCTCCTGTGATGTGGGATGTTGACAACAGCTATACAAATGTTTGCATTTATATTTGCAGTTGGTGCATAAGAATATGTACACTGTTAACTACATAGCAGGCTGTTTTTCAACATCAGGAAAGCTGCTTTTCAAGTTTTGAGGGTGACAAAAAATGGATTCAATGGCAAGAAAAAATTTACTAATTGCTGTAGGCACCCAGAAAAACACAAGAAGACAAGATAATGAAAGCTGGGATGGAAATACTACTTTATGCTGCTCCTACAGATGAAAGGAATCAATAGAAACACTATAGTCTAGGGATGAAGAATTCCTCAGCATTTGTTCCTGTCACATAAGATTGGGCACCTGATCAAGATAAGTAGTTTTGTCTAAACACTTTTACTAAAAGAGTAGCTACTACAGTGATCTGGGCCATACAGATGGTTTGTATAAGATGAACATATGTGACCAGCTCAGTGCTGAGACCTCTCAATGACCTCTCAGTACTGGCAGCCAGAGGATGGCTGCAGAGAGACAGAGAGAGAGAGAGAGAGAGAGTATGGAAATAGAGAGGATGACCTGGATGCAAGGAAGGCATCTTCGGTCACAGCAAAAAACATATGTCTCCAAAACTCAGAGACTTCTACAAGCATTAAGGCTGTGGGGAGGTACCATCTGTTGGAGGCCATGCTTTTGCTGTGTTAGTGAAGGGTGCTGCAGTTCTTAGCATGGATTCAATATCTAGTTCTTGGTCACGGCAGGAAACAAGCGCTTACCACCTCTGGCAGCACACAGTAGAAAACATTTTCAATGGAATTAAGACTCCTCCACTATCCACAATATGTGCAATCCCCCAGTTTATAAAAGACTCAAAGAAAAAAGCCTAACCCAATCATATAACCTGTTAGTCAAAAGAATGACGTTAGAACATACACAAGACTCACTTCAGTGCACAACATGAACATTCACTGTTAATAAAAGAACTTAGCTGCTCTAGGCATTGAAGTGTAACAGAAACAAAACCATGATCTCATTCAGTATTACAAGGTACTGCATGGAGTTTTTGGCAAATTTTTCATGGTGTAAAATGTCTGATATGTTAATGACAAATGTATGTAAGTTCATACTGCTCACTAAAAGGCAAAGTAAATTCGGCCATCCTCTTTGAGCTCACTTCATTATCAGTTTCAACCACTTTAAACTCTGTCTGTCTGAGTTCGGAATGTGGATATCCTGCTATTCATCTTCCACTATGGCTCACTCATTGAAAACTCAGTAAGACACCTATTCATTTTGTGGCTTGACACCTACTCCATTCATGTTTCCATCTACCATCACCCCACTTTGATCAGCAGCAGTACCCTCATACCTTATTTCAGATCAGTGCACGTATCATTTTCTGATAGCTGTATGACTTTTGGGACAAAGTACTACTGACTGTTCAAGGCAACCTTGAGGTTCAAAAATCTTTACATTATGATGTGGCTCTTTGCTTTTTGGATCTTTTTAATATAGACAAGTTTCACTTTAAAAACATAAAATACAGAAGTATTATCATTCCAGTGCACTTCCTTTTATGTTTCACAGGTTAAAAAAAACCCCAAAGAAACAAAAACAACATTAAAAAAAACCCAAACCAAAACCAAAAAACACAATCTGTTGAGGAAACTAACTCTGATTTTCTGTATTGTTTTGAAGTGTGATCTTTTTGTTGATTCTACTCCCAGTCTATGCACAAAAATGAAGAAGCTATAAAAGATCCTCACTTCTTAACAAGGCCTGCTTATTAGGTATCTAAAGAACAAATTCTGCCAGAGAAGTACCTCAGGGACTGATTTTACTTGGGACATGTAACCACTAGCTTCCAGGCAAATTCAAAAGCAAGTCCTATACTTGAATAGCCTATGATCTATAAAAACCAGGAGATAGAAGACTGGAATGTGAAAGGCTAGAGCAGAAACAGCTTATTCGAGATCATTTAAGATCCAGTGCTTGTCAGAACCAGCACTGAAAATGAACCACGTTCTCTTAGGATTTGTTTATAGAAGTACTCACAGAACTATGCTGCTGTAGATTGATATGATTATTAGGGGATTATTCAAATAAAATTGGTGCTGTAAGGATGACCACTCAGTCCCTGTGGGTATTTCCACTCTGAACTCGATGCTGCTCTTGTAGCAGCCAGCACCATTCTCATCCTGGAGACTTCCCTTTCTTCTCCCAGGTGGGAGCCCAGTCCTACACTGCAGCAACAATAAACAAAATATTGAGTGCTGAGGCTGAACTGAAGCTCGCAGATGGTTGTGAGCTCAATCTGTTATTTCCTCAGGAAGAGCAATTGCAAACTGACTCACAGCTCTGCCCACCCCAGGGAAACAGCTTCCTCCTCCTGCCATAGTACAGACAAACCACAGCCAGTGATGTTCTCTACAATACACAGCCAGCTGCACCGGGCCTCTCACGGCTGCGAAATTTGCTCTTCTACTGACCTGCATTCAAATGAAATGGACAAACTTCGCAAGTTTAATTAGTTGTGAAGGTATTTTGTGCTGTGACAGAATAACATATGCTCAATGCAATGGGCTGTTTCTGCACACATTCAACAATATTTGCCACAGTTAAAGCGTGCGGTTTATTGTAGACTACGCATCTGATCCGTGTGCCCTTGCCTTCCTCCAGAAAGTTTTTTTGTAGTTTCCAGTACTTTCCCTGTGGGTGGTACCTGTGACATGTCGTTGCTTGGGGCAGTTTTCCTGCGGCACGGGTTCCCTCCAGTGCCCGCAGTGCAAGTTGCAGCTGGAGCATTCAAACCCCCGCAGCTGTCCCCTTCAAGCCCAGCTGTGTCATAAAGTCACAGGCAATGCGACTCTGTTCCTGCTATTTCTAAAGGAGCGAATGCTACATTTGAGGTCATTTGAGAAATGATAATTTATTCTATTTTGGAAGTCTCCAAATAGCTATCACTCAGCTGTTGCCTCTTTTTAGTGTAGACAGTAAAGCATTAACAGCCAAGAAGATAACCATGCAGCAAACCCAATTTTTCTACTAGTAATCCAAACTTTACAAGAAAGGTTCATCATGAATTAAAGTTCATCTGTGCAGAGGGAATATATAGGTGATTTCCCCCAAAAATAATTCTGTGCATTCCTTTCACAATCCTCTGTTCCCTGAGCACCTCCTATATTTAAGGCGAAGGAGAAGGGAATTTACAGCTCCCACAGGGTTTGGCTTAGGTTGCTCTCAGCCAGCCAGGAGAGGGAAGGTGTAAGAATGAACAGCTACATGAGATGCCTCTCTGTAGTTCAGGTAAAGTTTGTCATCATCTGAATTACTGGGTAATACTGGAAAAAATCCTCAGTAGATCTGCTGGTTGCTGAGAGGAATGGCCCTATGCAACTCCAGTGCAATGACATTCTGAGTAACACCACCTCACACTACGCCACTCCTGCAACAATATAATGAATGTGCGTTCATTCCGCTTAACCCACCGGCTTGACCAAATATAACGCGTTCTGCTCCCCTGTCTCTGCTCCTTTGCTTCACTAAGGGTCACTCCCGCGGGCTGCAGTTCTCCCTGAACTGCTCCAGCGTGGGTCCCCCACGGGGTCACGAGTCCTGCCAGCCNGCCAGCCCGCCGCTCCCCGGCAGCATTCGGATACCTGCACACCTGGACACATCACACCTGGACACATCTGCACCTCCACGCTAGCACACCGGCACACCTCCACACCTGGACACCCGCACACTTGCACATCTGGACACATCCACACCTGGACACCCGCACACTTGCACACCTGGACAGCTGCACACCTNCAGCTGTCCCCTTCAAGCCCAGCTGTGTCATAAAGTCACAGGCAATGCGACTCTGTTCCTGCTATTTCTAAAGGAGCGAATGCTACATTTGAGGTCATTTGAGAAATGATAATTTATTCTATTTTGGAAGTCTCCAAATAGCTATCACTCAGCTGTTGCCTCTTTTTAGTGTAGACAGTAAAGCATTAACAGCCAAGAAGATAACCATGCAGCAAACCCAATTTTTCTACTAGTAATCCAAACTTTACAAGAAAGGTTCATCATGAATTAAAGTTCATCTGTGCAGAGGGAATATATAGGTGATTTCCCCCAAAAATAATTCTGTGCATTCCTTTCACAATCCTCTGTTCCCTGAGCACCTCCTATATTTAAGGCGAAGGAGAAGGGAATTTACAGCTCCCACAGGGTTTGGCTTAGGTTGCTCTCAGCCAGCCAGGAGAGGGAAGGTGTAAGAATGAACAGCTACATGAGATGCCTCTCTGTAGTTCAGGTAAAGTTTGTCATCATCTGAATTACTGGGTAATACTGGAAAAAATCCTCAGTAGATCTGCTGGTTGCTGAGAGGAATGGCCCTATGCAACTCCAGTGCAATGACATTCTGAGTAACACCACCTCACACTACGCCACTCCTGCAACAATATAATGAATGTGCGTTCATTCCGCTTAACCCACCGGCTTGACCAAATATAACGCGTTCTGCTCCCCTGTCTCTGCTCCTTTGCTTCACTAAGGGTCACTCCCGCGGGCTGCAGTTCTCCCTGAACTGCTCCAGCGTGGGTCCCCCACGGGGTCACGAGTCCTGCCAGCCAACCTGCTCCAGCGCAGACCTCCGTGGGCTGCAGGGGGACAGCCGGCCTCAACACCATCCTTCACCTACGGATTTCAGGCAATCTCTGCTCCCGCACCGGGAGCACCGGCCCTCGCTCCCCCTTTGCTGACCTGGGTGCCTGCGGGGCTGTTTCTCCCACAGCTGCTGCAAAGGGGGTTTCACACGCTCTTCAACACCTTCCCACATGAGGCAGCAGCGCCGCCCTGTCTGCGGGTCGGAGCCNTGCGCACCTGGACAGCTGCACACCCGCACCGCCTCCCGCACACGGACAGCCAAAATCCGGGCCGGGAGAGGCCGGCGTGGGTCCCGTCGGTGCTTCGATATAAAGAGCTCCCACAACCGGGGCTGAC
>VWZF01002276.1:0-50173 GCA_013396755.1 Sclerurus mexicanus | reverse complement strand
GTGTCCTGCCCCGTGTCCTGCCCCGTGTCCTGCCCCGTGTCCTCCCCGCCGTGCGGGTGGGCTGCAGGCCGGGCCTCCCGGGAGCTGGGTCTGCAGTGGAATGCCTGGTTTTGCCAGGAAACGCTTTTGAATTTGTTGTGGTGTTGTGGGGTTATTTGTTTGCGTTTTTGTTGTTTATTTTTTTCTATTTTTTTTCCCGTTCCACTGGGTTTTTTTGTTTGTTTTTGTTTTTTCTTCTTCCCCTGCACGCATGCTTGATCTTTGCCCACTGTGATACTCGAGCAAAAATAGGAGCTGTCAGTGTACCCACTGAGAGCCAAAGTTTGTGTTTGTCATGAGCTGCTGAAGGAGCTTGTTCTGCCACCCTCTGAGAGGTTCTGCCCTTCCCACGGCAAAGTTTTGCTCTCACTCTGTGGAGCTGCGCACAGCCAGAGGTGTCATTTTGGGCGCCTAATTAAGTGACACCTGGTGAAGAAGATGTTGCGGAAAGCACTGAGCAGTCCATGCACGTCATCTGAAGGTGGCCAGCCTGATCATAACGCAGGCCAGATCTTTTTACGGTGCTTTTCCGCTTTTACCAGACTTACATTTATGTGCTTCTCCCTATATAACAAGTCTCACTGAAAAACTGGTTAAGACCTGTGGTAATAGCAAAACAAAGCCACTTTGACAGTAACAAAACTTTGTAAAAAGCACTGCATTGAGTAAGTACTGCTTGTTGTAAGTGTGGATATGGTGACCTTTGTACTCCTAGTATTAGATTGCTTGAATATGATTTGTTAACACAGAAAACTCGCCTTGGATGTTTTATTTCACAATAGCTTTTTAATAGGTTGCTTAAATTTAAGCCAAGAGAAAGGGAAGCACTATTGGCTTCAGATTAGTTCTTGTTTTGCTTTTATTTAGTTTACAACATTGTAGTTAGACTGTACTGCTAATAGCATTGGTTTTCAACACTGATTTCTTGATTGCATGTTGGTGTGCAGATCAGAGCTGGGAATTTATCTAAACATCTGGAGCACTAATTTGTTTTAAACTGAGACCTGTTTTGTCACATACACAGGCATCTAAAACACAGTAGTTTCTTTTCACTTTGGGAAGATGCCTTGGGAATTGTTGTTCCTCCCCGTCATGCAGCATTGTCCTTGTTTATGCAATTCAACCTATTCTATTTTAAGATTAGTTTTGATTCTTAAGCATTCAATGCTTGCTGACCAATTGAGAATGCTAGCACATATAACATGGTCTGATTTTTCTGCACTTCTCAGTTGTGTGGCTTTTCAAAGCGACAAAAAAGTTTTCCTGGACTTGGGTTCCATTAGGCAGTGGATGTGTATGGACCTGACATGTGATACGCTCCTTTACAGAGACTCGAGGGAGTCTTAAGGGAAGTTTCAGTTTGCTGGTGTGAGATGAGTATGTTTCAAAACAGCCTAAACAGTTGATTTTTTTTTTTNAGCCTAAACATTTTTTTTTTTTTTTTTTTTTTTTTTTTTGAGAACTGACTGAATATTCTGGTGAAGGGCGAAGAGAAACGGTTTGCACTCTGAGAAGATTTTTTCTGACTGATCATCACTTGATTAGTCAAATAGCTTTTTATTTCAAAATTAATAAAAAAAGGATCAATGTCTTTGATCTCAGTAACTTTTGAGTGGTACAGATATAATCTGTAAATCATTTATTTTAACTAATATCTAACGCTACTGGAATCAAGGCCAGAGTAAACGTGCAGGACTCTTGTTCTGTCTGCAGTTCAGGATTGACAGTTTTCATGGGCAAACTGTGTATGTGTCTGGTTAACCAAGGTATTAGGCATACCTTTGTATCCCAATGATTTTGTCAATACATCTTCAGTCACAGTTAAAATTTTGTTCAATTTCTTTTCCAAATCTTAACTTTAACCAGGGAAGTATTTCATTCACTTAGAGTGTAATTAATTAACTTGAAACATCCCCTCCTTCTTCAATGATACATCAGGACCTTAAGTGCTCTTGCTCAAATGTCACAAGCTCGAAGCTGGCAGCAGACAGCTTTCCTAGATGGTTCTGTTGAAAGCAGTAACAAAGAGTAAGCATAGGAATTTTTTTCTTGACTGAAGGTTTTGCCTACAATTTATCTGTTTTGTTTTATATTTTATAGGTAGGTATATAAAATTTTGAACTCCTTGGGGAAATAATGTTTTACTTTGAATCTTCAAGGTCTTTGTGTTGAATTGGTGCATTTTTCCTTATACAGTTCATTTTGTAGATATAGCCTGAATTGTGATCCAGGAAACGTGTGTTTTTAATCTGTGGGGTTTTTTTTTTTGTTTTTTTTTGTAACCTAGGTTTGGGCAGAGCATATGCTCTGGCTTTTGCCGAAAGAGGAGCTTCAGTAGTTGGTAAGTTGTATGTTACCTGACTTGATCTAAACGATAACCTTTGCCTTTTCACATAGCTTCCATTTAACAATCCATGGCCTTTTTGACAGTAACCTTTGTTATTTAATGGTTTTCTGTCTTATCTTTCTCTGTTTAAATTTTGCTTCTAAGCCTTATTTTCTTATGAAGCAAGCTGCCTAGGTTTGTCCAAGGGCTTATCTTTGCTGGAAAGCCAGTTTAGGTCAGATCATTTCCCAGATTTGACTTTCACCTATGCATACCAGTCTTTGCCGTGATTTGTGGCCAGAGAGTATATTGTCTTAGGTGAATATTGCTCAGAAACTTCCAGTATGACCATTTGAATAGGTGAATATGTTATCCCAAGGAAGAAGTTACTAGTGTGTAACTAAGTAGCATTGTTTCTTTCTGCAGCTCTTGGGACAGAAAAGCCATCTAGTCTCAGTGGCAGTGCCAAATAGTAAAAGGATTTCTGATGGTTTTTTAGCCCCTTGGTTGAACCTGCTCAGGGCATATTTAATTGTGAAAAATGCTGCATCACAAGTTAATTCCGAAGGTCAAGTTGCAGTCTTGGGCACTCACTGCCAGTCGGCATTGATGGTTTTAGGTTGGCTGTTAGGAAAAGTTTATTCACTGAAAGGGTTGTCAAGCACTGGAATAGGCTGCCCAGGGAAGTGGTCGAGTGACCACTCCTGGAGGTATTTAAAGGGTGTGTAAATGTGGCATGTAAGGGCATAGTTTAGTGCTGGACTTGGCAGTGTTAGGTTAATGGTTCAACTTGATCTTGAAATACTTTTCCAACCTAAGTAATTCTATGATTTTATGATTTGATTGCCTCTTAATTAATTTGTTCAGGTATTGTTGATGAGTTCAAGGTTAAATGTTTAAAGAGATTATGAGCAAGTACTTGCTCACTTGTTTTTAGTAGTTTTCTAATGAAAATCCCAATCTCAGTTTACAAAATTTCATAAAAATTGTTTAGTTTTACTTCATTGATTAAATCTGAATGTGTGCATAGACAACTTTAAAAAAATCCAGGTACTTTTTTTCCTTTTTATTTTCTGGTAGTTGCCATCTTTGGTGCTTGTCTTACTAAGGGCATGAATATTTCTCATCAAGCTCTTATTTAACAAACATTATGTCACTAAAGCAGCCCAAATGTTTTGTGTGGACTCTGTGTAGCTAGTGGTGTTCTGACTCTCCAACTCTCCAGAATGATCTGAAAGAAAATGCATTGTATTGCCTTACCACAGCTAATATTCCTTTATTTCTTGGCCCTTTTGCATAATAGTTATATCAGTAAGTTAAGAATTGACTGTAAGGGCAGCTTCTTGTTTTCTTTTGGAAACTGCACTGGACTTTATCTTTTCTTACAGTATTGCTTTGCAATTACCTCTGCATGATTGTATTTGTCTCTCTTGTTCTCTTATGATTTTGACTTCATAGACTTAAGAAGTTACTTGTGTAAATGTGATTTTTTTAAACTCAAGCAGATATGAGCCTCATGTCATGTCACTTTAAAACAAGTTCTATCTTTTTGAGTTATGGAAATGAAGGTATGTTATAAGAACAGTGATCAAATAATCTGAGAGAACATGGCAGCTTTTCTGCCCAGTCCCACATCTCTCTCTGAGTGTGTTGCTGTTTGTGTGATTAGACTGACAAGAGCAATACAGGTGGAAAATCTCCTTTTCTCATCACACAAAGGCTGTCTCCTACCTCCTTTTTTTGTCATGCTTCATCTAGCATCTCTCCTCATGTGTAATGTTATTTGTATTTTTGTTTGCATTGTGGAATGATACTGGATTGCATGAGTGGAGTTCCTTTAAAAACCAAACTGGAAGGTGCAATTTAGCAGCACATCTGCAGTGTTCCACAAGTGTGTTAGATTTGTGACAGCAGACTACAGCAAGAAATGAGCTGGTTTATTTTTTTAAAAAAACATGTACTTTAGATGTCAGGTCCTCGGCAGTAACTGTTTCACACTTCAGGTTTGCTTCTTCTGCTCTGTTAGTAACACACTCGCAGCCTTAGAGGAATTCTTCTCTGAGGTTCAGACTATGACCATTCTCTGTCACAACTGGTACAGTCTCTGGCTCTTTTCTACTGGATGTTTTCAACTGGAAATTAGTGATGTAAAACTTGAGCTTGAAATAACATTGTCAAAACCTAGAAGAGCTCACTTCTTTCTTGCATACTAATTTTTGCTTCAACTCTGTTGGTGCCTATGCTCAGTCCAAGGTACTTTGCTGCCTCTGAATATATTCCAAAATATTTAATCAAATTTTTGTCAGCAAGTTGCTACTGAAGTGAGGAGTAAACATATATAAGCTTTGTTTTAGGTTTTAATGTCTTAACGAGACTGAATGCTTTTGTATAAATGTTTATCACAAAATTGTCCATTCTTATTTCCCAGGACAAATTAGAAATCCAAGTGCTATTCCTGACTTGCTTTCTGTTAATATCATGTTAAAGACTTGTGATCTTGCAGACTGAGCAGTCTGGCTGCGTTGCCTATCCTAATGCTTCACTACAATTTTACCTATATGCCTCACCTGAATTGTGCTATCTGCATGTTTAGACTCTTAGCTATTGATCTGTTTAGCAGGAAGATTTTTCTGCGTCTTTCTTTTTTGTATCAGTCTGTTAGTATACTTGAGCATGTCGTGATGTTCTGCCTTAATTCTTCCTGCTTCAGGCCAGGCATGTTTTGGGTTTGATTTGTTGTTAATTGCTTGGGATTTTTTGTTGTCCTGTCATGTCTGGGTAGTAGAGAATGATTTTGTCATGTGTCCTGCAATCTGTATTCCTGTTTACATGGAGAGTTAAAAAAAAGGGGGGGGCACAAAATAGGTTTATTTCATTTTGTGATGATACAGCAGACTTGCTATTGCTGTTTATCATGAAGATCAGCACAAATATCTCATGTATTTTGTAAATTTCACTGTGTCTGGCTTCTTGAGGGCTTCTAAGCAGTTAGAAGGCACAAAGCTGGGATTCATGATAGCGAGAGACTGTTTAATAAAATATCAGAGTATTGAATGTAAATTCTATCAGTCCTGGCTTTCTTACAATTTCTGTTTGCACTTGTTTAAACATACTTCTTACCATTTTATGAAATTCTTTGTCCAGCTACAGTATTTGGTATTTTGGGGAGTATTTTTGTTTCCCAGGTGAATTCTGTGAAGTAGTGAGAAGTGCAAATACAGCATTGGTGCGGCAGCAAGTGGTGATGGTGCTTTACAGCTACCACCATTAATGATGAGCCCCAGTACTGAGAGTAGCCCGGATACAAAGCCAGGTGACCCTCTTATCCCACAGGAGCAGGATTTGAAGTCCCAGAGCAGGCACTTCTTGCTATGTTCAGACCACTTGATCTCTTCTGTAGTGAAGCTGACTGGCAACGATTTAGCTACTCTATTAAACAGGAACAAAGTCTTCTCAGTTTTGCTTACAATTCATGCAATAGTAAGAGCAGTTTAACAAAAGACCAGATTAAATCACCTATGATTGGTATGTAATCTAGATCCTAATCTCTGAAGTACAACACAATTACAGAGGTACCCTGGGCAGGGCAGGCAAGTTGAATACATAGTAGAGGGGGGGAAAAAAACAAGTTCTGTTTCCCATGTTACTGAAAAAAAAAGGGGATAATGTATGTTGCACTACATTTAAAAAAAAATAAATCATATTTCCTACTGTTCTTCTCTAGTTGTCTGAGATTTTCAGTACCATGCAGATGCAGCAGGCTTTATTAATAGTCCTTAAAACTTCCAGCATCATAATGAGATAAGAACAAACTGTGAAGTCTTGAGTGTTAACAATGAAAAATTCATTTCTTTGTCATGCATAGTGAATGATCTTGGAGGTGATTTCAAGGGATATGGCAAGAGCTCCTCAGCTGCTGACAAAGTTGTCAACGAAATCAGAGCGAAAGGAGGGAAAGCAGTACCCAATTATGGTATGTTTTTTTCCCAGATGAATATAATGCTTTATCTGGAGGAATAGTGGACTTGTTGAATGAAAAATCAATGCTGCTTGGTAAAGGATACTGCCAGCATGCCAATAATATAAATTAAACAGGTGTGATATGATATGGAGTAGGGAGCCAGAGATGCTAGAAACAAGTGCATTATAGTTGCTTTTTATAATTAAGATTTGTCTATTAGTGCCCTTTTACACAAATCTTAAACATTGAAATATTAAGCAGATGTCTGTTTACAATTTTCAGAGGCAAAATGGGAATGGATGAGTCTTGCTTGCTTTGCTTCATGTTTTTCTTGCATTGGCAAACGTGCCATTTAGACTTCCTGTGTGGGGTTTGCTGTAGGCCACATGGAAAGAGTGGCTCAATTTGAGTTTAGTTTGTATTGGGGTTGTACTCTATTTGTTTTTCTCAGCCCCCTGGGATTAGTTGTTAATATCCAATTGATTTTATTTGAGAATTTGTACTTTTTCTTACAGATTCAGTGGAAGATGGTGAAAAGCTTGTGAAGACAGCCCTTGAGGCTTTTGGGAGGATAGGTACAATTACTTCATTTGTGTTGAAACTTGTTTGCAAGTGCAAAGCCATTATAAACATTGCAATTGACAACAAATGTATGAAATATAGTAGGACAACATTAATATGGTCATGAACTCTTGATGCCCTTGGCCAGTGAAACCTGAATAAAGGCTTTCAACTTTTAATCTGAATGGACAACTTTCCTGGGGCTTTTTGGTGTTTTTAGCAGAAGTGTAAGACTTAATACATGATTCTTGTTTTTCTGCTCTTCAGAATTTTGGAATTTCAGAATTGGTTAACAATTTCAGTCTCAATGCACAGAGTCCATCAAGTCTTATAACTAACTGCATAAAATTAGCATAAATAATGTTGCTGAAAACAATATGTAATGCTTTGGAAGCTCCTCTGCTTATGTAAGATCAAATTGCTTTAACAGAAATGGAAAAAAAGAAGCTTGAGGTATTTTATCTAACCATTAATGGTCATTTTTACCAAGTGATTGCTACTGTTTAATTATGATTTTAACTCAGGGCTAAATGGCTAAAAGTACTTGTAATCAAAGCCAACAGGAACCTAATTAAATATTTGACAAAGAAATTTTTATGATCCAGGTTGCTTTATCAACTTTTTGACTCTGTGGTTCCTCTAGTTATCATTTGGGCATACTGCAGCAAAGATGGGGGCACAAACTGCATAATCAGAATTCAGAGCACTCTGAATTCAAAACAAGCTTCAAACTGTACAGTTTGGAGCATCCTGCATCCTGCAGGTATTGGGTTTCCCAGGTAGTCAGGACTCCACAGCTATACCTCCCTATCAGGTTTTGGCCCTTTGGCAGACTGAGACTTGCCTGTCCTGAAGTATTATGTCTTAATTATTGTCCAGTGGTAGGATTCACTATTCAAGACAAGGAACTATAGAAGAGTAATATGATGTATATATGCAGTGTTCTTTTCTCTATATGTTTTTAGACGTGTGAAAAAAGTAGAAACAAACTTGGATTTTATCAGTGCATTCACTTAGTTTTCCTTTTTTTTCCCCCCCTTCAGATATTGTTATAAACAATGCTGGGTGAGTATTACCTGAGGGTTTTGCCCTGTTTGAGTGTAGACTGTCACTTTTGTGTAAGTAAGTGTTCATCTTCTGTTTGTTTTGTTTTCCTAATGTTACATTTTAGGATCCTGAGAGACCGTTCATTTGTTCGGATAAGTGATGAAGACTGGGGTAAGTTGGTGTTAAAATTACTTTAAAGTATGCTTTTTGTGTGAAAGATGAAAGGTACATCCCTCCCACTGGAACAAGGAAGAAGAGAAGGCAGGGAAGGCTTACCTTTTGCCTGGAAAGCTTAGTGGTAAGCTGCTTCTCTTCAGCTTGCAAAATGGATCTGTGCTGCAATGCATGGTAGGTGTATGTTGTTCCAAAGGGGAAGAAAGGCTTTACTTGCCACTCCTGTTGCTGAGTAGAATACCAAAAAGAGCCATGTGAATTACACACAATAGTTTTTGTGGGCAGAACACATTCCTAGCACCAGCACTGCGTGCCTGAATACTAAATACAGGCTTAAAAAACCCAGAACTAACTACAGAGGAAAGCAAGCTGATGTGCCAAGGGGCAGAAGGAAAAGCTAAAACCTCCAGTGAGATGGTAGGTGTTGATAGGACCGTAGAGAAGACTTTTGCAAAGATGGTTCGTCTTCTGTCAGTCCTTGTCTGATTCTCCCTGTGTGCAGGAATTTTGAATGCTTTTGAATTCTATGCAGGAAAGCCCTATCCAAGAGGCAGTGTTTGTGGGGAGTCCCCACATGATCAGTGTATGTTCAGGCAAGCACTTGAAAATGACCTATGAAAAATTAAAAAGGAGTCCACCACTCTTTTACTAGTAGTGTCAGAAGAGAGTGCAATTTTTGTCATGAAGAAGAAACATGATTCATTTCAAGTGGACAGACAAAATCCTGCAATTATTAAACTGACATTAATTTGTTCCTAGATATAATTCAGAGAATTCATTTGAGGGGATCGTTCCTGGTCACCCGAGCTGCATGGAATCATATGAAAAACCAGAAATTTGGCAGGTAAAAATTTGTCTTCTGTTTTCCTCTTTTATTAGGGTATAATAGACTGATGCATGACAGTGATGGAGGAGTTTTGCACCGTTTTATTTCTCTGTCTCAGGGGTGAAGCAAAATCAGTTCAAATGTGTAAGCTACTTCAATTTTGATGCCCTGTCTCCACCTTTCCAGCCAAATGTTTAGAGTTTCCTTTTTTCCCCCATGTATTTAAATGTATTTTTCTGAAGATTCTGAACAGGAGCTGTAGAACTATGAAATATACCATTTCTTTTCATGAGGACTGGCTAGAAATCTTTGTTACTTCTATGTTACTGCAAATCTGAGGGATTCTTGTCCTGTCTATTCTTCCTGAAATGATTAGTACATGCAGTTCTGCTCATTGGTCATGGGGTTTTTTTGTTTGTTGGGTTTTTGTGACATTTTTGGTTTGTTAGTTTTAACCTTTGGGACACATGTACTTACCTTAAAAGTTATGGGAGTGTTTTTCGTCTTGGTATGTGTTACTGTTAACTCAAAAGAGTGCAGTGAAATCAGATCTTTAATTTTTTTCGCTTTTGTTGTTTTTCCTTGTCAAAGTGCCAATGCTGTGATATTAATCTTACCAGTACCCGTGTGTTGAAAACTGTGTGAGCTATTTTCTCATCCTATGACCTAAATAACATTCATTCTCATCCAGGGAACTGAACTGTGAGGATAGAAGAAAGATCAGCAGGCAAAATACGTGGCTGGGAATTGCATCTGTTTGGAAAAATGCTTCCCTTGGCTCGTTTTCCATATTTGCTCAGATAACAATGATAGCTTCTGTAGTTTTCTTACAGACATGTGCCATCTGCAAAATGTCTGCTTTATACAGAGTTTGTAGCTTTTTTCATCTTAATTATATTAAGTCAGTGTTTGTAACACGTCTCTTTATTTAGATTTAAAACATTGAATTATTGGCAGTGAGGCAGATAGTAACAACAGTTAAAGAGGTGTTGATCCCAACTATGCAGTGTAACACAGTAGACTTGAACAGTATCTGATAAGGCTTCTTCTGAAAGTGAAGGTGTAGACTCTTTTCTTCTATGAGAAGACATGCAGCTCAATGTTTTCTTGCCTGAAAACAGCTGTAAACTGCAGTAGTTTTAGAGCTTTCATGTGAGCAGTTCGGTCACCTCCACAGCAATAGTGGGGACAGCAAAGGGCAAGACTTTACTGTCTTCTACTGCCATGTATTTAATGTGAATTCTGTAAGAATGGATCTTCACATATTGCCAGGTAGATACTATGGTGAAATAATTTTCAGTAAAATAATTTTCTGCTGACCACTGAAACCATTTATTAGTTGTGAGAATAATGCCACTTGAAGTGCAGTGAGAACATGAAATTACTTTTCTTTATACTGTACCCCATTGTCAAAAAATTTCTAGTTTTGCAGTATACCTCAGAAAGGCTCATGACTTTGTTAGTTTTCTGCTGCCCTGACAGTGCTTCAGGATTTTTTTCATATACTTGCTATCCATCAAACATGAAATAGTAACCTGTTTGTTAGCAAAACAAAAAAATAATATTTTCTTACTTCCATGCTTTTGTTTTCTGAAATATGGAGACTAGAATGCTGTTAGGTAGAATTGAGTAAGTTGAAGAAATAATTTGGTATTCTTTTTCCTCTCCTCTTCCTTAAGAATAATTATGACATCCTCAGCTGCTGGAATATATGGAAACTTTGGTCAGGCAAACTACAGTGCTGCAAAACTTGGCCTTTTGGGTCTTTCAAACACAATTGCAGTTGAAGGCCGGAAATATAACATCCACTGCAACACAATTGCTCCCACTGCTGGATCCAGACTGACCCAGACTGTCATGCCACAAGGTGAATCATTTAAGGTCTCCCTGTACTGATATTTTTCAGTGAATTGAAGCGCAGCAAACTTTCTTGTCTCTCAGAAAAAGCAAATCCTTCACACTTCATGCTCTGGTAATTCATTTTTTCACCGTCTTTTCTTCTCTGAACTGTCAACTTACTTGCTTTCTCTGTTGTAAGGAATTCTTATTTTTTGCCACAAGGTAAGAAACAAGTTTTCTAATTTACAAAAGCAATTTCACGTGGCAAGGCTCTTTAATTAAATTCTCTTCCAAGATCCTCCTACAGTAGTGGAAAGGCTTGTTTGTTTCATCATATGTATAATCAGGTATGTGCATGAGGTGTCTGCACTTGTTACAATATTGTCTAATTGTGGAATATTGAGCTGTTGCACAACATGTCATGTGTGTACTTAGTTGTTCCATGATTGGCAGGAGATGACAGTGAACTGAGTTGCTTAATTTTTCTTTATTGCACAGTTACTACTCTTTGAATATTTGAACAGGTTTTAACAGAGCATTGCTTTGGGAAGTCTGTATAAGGAATATTTAAGGAGACAGCTGTGTGCAAAGTGTAAATTTAGGATAAATAGACTGATTAATTACTTTGGCAAATGACCAGAAGAAAGAAAAATAATTTGGAAAAAGAGGGTTGTAAAAGGAAATGGCTCTCAGAAAGTCTTCCATATCAACCTGTTTCATTTCCCTCTTACTCTCTTTTTCCCTGATGATAGGCAGATCTCAAAGCCAGGGCTGCCTGGACAACCACACTCTGCTTCATGATATTGTCTTAATTTTCAGATAGTTTTCTATAATGTCAATAAAAATACCAAAATACAATTGCTATATAAATTTCGGAAGGCTGATATTCCCTATATCTCATTTGGAAAAATCAGCATTTTCAAATGAGATGTTTCCTAAACATTCAGCAGCTGCAATAACTTTCATAATATCTTGCCTTTATAACTGGCTAGCAGACTAAAAGGAAAATTGCTTATGTCTAGCAGGCTTGTCCTTGTTTCTGGCTGCCTGTCAGATGGAAGTTTATGAAGGTATCTGGCTCTGCAGTCTTCATGTAACAGTGTTCCCAACATCTAAACAGACTTTGATCTCTCTGGCTAAGAAGCAATGTCATGGGGTTTGGTGGCATATATGTTTCTCACAAGTTGTTCATATTTATTGAGTCTTCAATGCTTCATTTAGTTTGTCCTTTCTTCTCATGACAGAACATTGTTGGTTAAATTCTGGCTCTGCAGTTCATCAGAAGGTGTTAGAGTAAGAACAATTTGGTGAAATCTTATTTTTTTTCTATTTTATTTGTGTTTTATAATTCCCACCTCCAATTTGCTCTAGATCTGGTTGATGCTTTCAAACCGGAGTATGTTGCTCCCCTAGTTATTTGGCTTTGCCATGAGAGCTGTGCGGAGAATGGCAGTCTATTTGAGGTAATTTTTTATTTTCCCTTTCTTCTCTCTCTTTCCCTCCTTTGTGTCCCTTTCCCCAAAATCACTTGTTTTTTCAGTCTGTCCAGTCTTAACCTTTTTGCTGAAAGTAAATTACCATGTGAAGTACTACAAACTCAGCATGGATGGAAGAAATGTTGACCCTGTTGTGCAATATCTGACAACAAGGCAGTAACAGCCCTATTAAATTCTGGTGTGTGCTCTAAATACTACCAATTTGTTACAATTCTTATTCTACTCTTTTAACATTGAAAAGGTACCAAAGCACTACTTCAAAAGACAGTTGTTTTCTGAATCATTCAAAATACAGAAAATAACTTGCAGGAAGGATGAATTACTTAATTATGATATTCATTATAGATCTTGTCATCATACTGCTAGCTCAGCTGGAAGCTGTTATCTTGTACTTAGATTTTTTGTTGGTGACATTCTGGTGCTTAGCTAGACAGTTAAATGCAACCAGCAGTAGTTCAGGAATTTTTATTATGTTCGAATTTATTCTGGAGTATAGTTTTGTTTCCCTATATTACCAAAGCTTTGCTTTGTGGCATGTACTAAGCTGATGTTTTTCTGTTTTTCTTGGCAGGTAGGAGCTGGATGGATTGGAAAACGTAAGTACTTTACGTTCCAGAATTGATCTTATTTTTTGAGTTTACCTTAAAAGTGTGCAATTTTCTTAGCAGTTCACCTCTGCTCAAGACATTTTTATTCAGGGAGAGATTAACAAAAGACTAGGGTTCTGAGGAAATTGCTTATTTTAAGTAAGAGTAACAAGTTTAACTTCATATGGGGGAAACTGGTAACTTACATATGTGCTTTGTTATGCTTTTGAGCTAACTAACAGTAACTGAAAATCTACCTAAGTAACTTTAGCTCTCGGTCTCATGTGTAATTTGAAGTCAAGAAGAATCTCCATTTTTTTTGTACTGACTATACATTGCTGCCTTTTCTTGATAACTTCAGTTTTTCATGATACAAAAGTAGCACATGCTGGTAGACAGGCAACTTTTTAGTTTCTTTTCACCTTAATCTATAGTTCTAAAAATGTTGAGGCAATTAGCCCTCTGAATAACCAGTAGCCATGCTAACTGTGTTTGCCTTGAACGACTGCAGTAACCAGCTTAAGTATGAACGTAAAGAAAACTCAGAGACAATACTGAGGACTTAGGAGAAGAAAAGAAATTGTGTGAAATATCTGAGCTTTTTTCCTAAGTACATTGAACCTAATACAGTCATTATTAAAGGTTTAACTTTTTAGCCTACATGACTATCACCAGTGGGTTGGCAGTAGGGCCATTAGTTGAAGAAGTCATTCCCCCTTTTTTAAAAACTTTTTTTTTTGACCACTTGGTAACAATTTTGCACATTTCTGACTAACTGTGGTGGCACTGAAATAGCTTTTCCAAGGAGTGTAGTAAAGAGATCAAAAGAAGCAGGACAGCAGCATAAAATGTCTTGCTGCCCTCCACAAAGAGTTAAGTGTCAAACAGATGAAAATCTCTATCATCAAAAGATGTTTTTCATAATTTTAATGGCTATTGTTATTGAAATGTAACCAGGTTGTTAGTGAGGTACCAGGATGGCCTTATTCATTGTCTATTGCTAATTAAGAGCAAAACCAACATGACAGGTTAACTATTAGTTGTAATCCAGGAATCCTCTATCCTTTCAGAACCGATTTCACATTGTCCGTACCAGTCTTTGTCATGTTACAGTATTGAAATAAAACTTCAAACACCACTTGGAGATCCTGGCTACTGGTGTTAATGTTCTTTCATATATAGCAAGTGGTTTTCACATTTTCCCTATAGTTTTCCATTGCTTTCAGAAGATTTCTAAGCATTAGTAGTCAAAGTGCTGTCATAAGAGAAAGTCTGTGGATACCTACTGGCCACATCTTTTCACTAGGCAGAGTCCTAAAATTGATGTAATACATTGGAGGGCAGTCACTCTTTGTTGTGTCAGTGAAATCTAAAACCTATGCTATTCACTTTCTAAATGCTAGTTAAAAGGGGTGAGCCCTTTTAGTCCAGGCTGAAGTAGTACTGTAAGTTACATTGGAGTACTAAGAACCTTTCACTTGCTACAGGATCTTGAAAGTAGTGACCTAGATGAAAGTTATCTAAAGAACTGAAAAATTTCTTTGTTGGTTACTTGAACTCTCTGGCTCATGTTTCCCATTAGTGCGCTGGGAGCGATCCTTGGGAGCTATTGTCAGAGGAAAGAATCAGCCAATGACGCCTGAAGCAGTGAGAGATAATTGGGAGAAGGTGTGTGACTTTGAGAATGCCAGCAAACCCAGAACCATCCAAGGTAAAGGAGACTGAGAGTTGGGGTTGTTCAGCCTGGAGAAGAGAACGTTCTGGGGAGACCTTATTGCAGCCTTCCAGCACTTAAAGGGGACCTATAAGAAGGAAGGGGCAAACTTTTTATCAGAGCCTGTTGAGACACTGCAAGGAGTAATGGTTTTAAACTAAAAGAGGGTCAATTTCCATTTCATGTAAGAAGTTTTTTATAATGAGGGTGGTGAAATACTGGCGCAGGTTACATGGAGAGGTGGATGCCTCGTCTCTGGAAACATTAAAGGTCCAGTTGGACAGGGCTCTGAGAAACATAACTACTTGAAGATGTTGCTGCGCAGGGGAGTTGCAGTGGGTCTGGACTAGCTGACCTGTAAAAGTCCCTTCCAACCCAAACTGTTCTTTGATTCTATGTGGATGGTTTGGGTGAGCAAAGCTTAGAAGAGAATGCTTTCCTCTTTCAAATATTTGCTGAAACTTCAAAATCTACAGAACCAGTAAATTCTTTTGTAAATGTGTAACTTTAATAATTTACTGTTTCAGTCTGGTCAGATCTTGCTAAAGAACCTTTTGTGTTCTTATCTATAGAATTAAGACATAATTTTGTCTTTTTTTTTAAGAGAGAAGCAACATCAGTGTTATTTGAAGTATTACAGTCAGACTAAAGATAGTGTTTTATTTGATTGCACCTGCATACAGACAGGAGCAGTGCAATATAGAGAGTTTTACTTTCAGTCCTGAAATCTTGGGTTTTGGTGAATATTTCTCTACCAAAAAGCTCTCTGCTTGAGTCATGTGATGTATCACAGCAAAGAAGTTCTTACTGTGCCCTGTGCTCCCAGGTCACATCGCCCCCTTGGCTGGTGCCCAAGGTGATTTTTTTTCTTCTAATGCTTTGTTTACTTTCCCTATTCCTTGCCAGCATTTAAGAGCATAGAGTAGGAGGGAAATAGGCATCCTTATGTACAATGCCAGTTGAATTTCAAAGATCCTTAGCTACACAGTAGATATTTAAGCTGTTGGTTATGAAATTCATTAGGATATTTTGTTAAAACCTTAGTTGTATGTTTTTAGATGCCTAAACCAAAACCAGAAGAGGAGATACTGTGTCCTTTCCCTCACATCTTGGCAGGGGAATGTAACCGTTCATGCAGTAGCTGTAGAGCACCTTACTGATCTTTGGCTTACAGATGTCCTGTTCCCAAATGTATGTGAATTTGTACATATTCTCTGTCCTACTATGGAATGGTATTTATAATAACAAAATTCCAGCTTTATAGTTTCTGATCTGATCTACAACCTGTCCCATATATGATGTTATTTTTATGAATTGCTAGCAGAAAAGTGTTGTAGTGAAAGAGTTGTAAATAGGAAATACTTTTCAAGGTGCTTCAAACAAATATATGGTGTTCCTCATCTGCCACTTGATGCTATCAGGAGAAAAAAATTGGACGAGATTTGGAACATCTGAAGTAAATATGCTTAGAATACAACATAGCAGGTTTCTTCAGTCAAGAAATTACATTGGCTTGAGTCTTCCATGCAGTGGACATGCCTTAGCTTCTGTTTTGTTATGAACTTAGCCAAAATAAGGCATTTCGCTTGCAGTGGCATCAAGACACAGATACTGCCAGGCTGAATAAAAACTTCTGCATTACTTTGTTGTATGTGAGAACCAGCAGAAGGGTTGAGGGAAATTCTGAAGAAATTAGCTGATTAGAATTTTAATGCTAGTAAAAGTTTTTTCTACTGCTAAAGTCTCCACTTTCTTCCTTAAAGCTATCTGACTGTTAAATAAAGGAAACTAATTACATTAAAAATTAAAAGTTGCAATACCTAATATCTGCAAGTTAAAACTCCTCCTGTAGGTTTCATTAATTTAAGTAATTTGATGCTATGAAAAGTATTGATGGTCTAATAAAAACTCCTCAAAAGTCAAAAAAGCAATCAGATAAAGTATTTGCTTTTAATGTAGTAGAAAATCATATAATCCGAGATGTTAATCTTGTTTCTTATTTTAGTAGAGCAGTTGGAATTTATAACTTTGTATTCTGTACATAAGCAAAAAGACCAAATTAAGTGTGATATAGAAGCTTCTGAATGTGTGGTGCATGGTGCAGTAGGTCACAGTTTCAGAGTGCACTGGATGTTGTTGTGTTTTCTGCTTGCTTCTGCAGTGTGCTACTTGCTCCTGTCATTGTCCTATTCTTCCTCTTGTGGAAAGGGAATCAGATTGTGTTGTGATATAGGCAGAAGACAACCATCCTTGTCCTGCAGATCGTATACTGTATAGAGCATTCTGTAGTATTTATTTCATTAGTTAGTATGCTTACTTGTTTGCATTATCTAAGGAAACAGAATTCATTATGTCCGTTACCCATGTGAGGCACTCTGTCTCAATTTCTCCTCAGTTGTGAGCTAGTTTCACCTAAATCTTATATTTTAGAGGTTGGTAATCGGTTCTTAGATTCACATCCATTTGTAATTTTCTTAGAAGCTATCTACTTACAGAAAACAGCTTAAATATTCTTGCTGACTGACTTCTGGCAAATTTCAAAAGCTTGTCTCTGGCACAGAGCAAATTGATGTAAAAAATACAGAAGGTGTGTATACTTTGTGTGTGTATGAAGAAAAAGTTTGCATAAGAGGAAGAGTGTTCCAGATTCAATGTCAGCTTTCTTCATAAGTATTTAAAAAGGGTTTAAACACTGGTGCTGTTTCCTCCATTGTTAAGGGATATGGTTCACATGCAATGTTCCGTAATTGGAAAGTGAATGGAATACTTTTGGAAAGAGACAGACTTTCTTATAATTACTTTCAACCTTTGCTCTCCAGGTTAATCTTTTCCTGCTGTCTGCTAATCATTTGCTGCATAATAGCAGACCATTCTGGGGACATTTAAGGTGTTAGAGTTCACTGGCAGTATAACAATTTAAAAAATACCAATAGTAAAATAATCATGTTAATTAAAAGGGTTCCTACTGGGTTTGTTTCTGCCAAAATTATACCCTTTGGTATAATTACATATTTTTTGAATCTCAAAAAGAACCTTCCTCAGCTTGTGGAGTATTAAAAAGTACAAATTGTCATTGCTGAAATATTAATTTCAGACATCCTGTGTGTTTATGTGTCCAAAAACTCATGTCCCACTCTGTGTCTCCCTCCTTATCTCAAAATTAATGCAAAATAAAGACATCCTTATCAGTGTCCAAACCTTGCTTATCAGTGATTACTGTAAATCTGACACCATACTAGTCCTGTCTCTTATGCCAGGTAGCAGAAATGCAGTGAAGACTGAAACACATTAATGTGTTCAGATGTTTCAGTTGCATGCTGCTCTACCAGTCCCTGGCAGATGAAAGGAATATGTCAACACTTGAATTCTTAACTGGAAAAGTTATGTAACATAGTAATGGGGGGGAGAGGGGGGGAAAGAAAGAAACATTTTTTCCCCCTTTATTAAAAAATAAAAAACAACGACAGCAGAAAACTGGCTTTGCTGTCTGTATTTGATGGTGTTCTAATAACTTACTTAAACATCTTGAGGCAGTCCAGAGGGACAGCATCGCAAAAGTAGCTTTGGTATCAAAGGATGAAAACCACCTTGAAACGTGAAGAATAATATACACTTTTTGCTGAGACCTCTCGGCATGTTTGGGCCTAGAACATAGACATATCTCACACAGTTGATATCTGTCATGAAGAGAAAGAAACAAACTAGAAGTCCTTGAAAGAACATTTCTTGTTTGAAAATCAAAAAATGTGTTACTAAATGGTTCTGGTATGATGCAGGTCCAAGTACTGTTGCTGATTACAAATATAACAGTAGGCCAAGGTTTTAAAAAAAACCCAAAACCGAAACAATTTTGATGAGGCCTTTGACATGAAGGGTGAAAAACACCACATCATTTCAAAAAAAGGCAGAAAGAAGGACCTTGAGAAATACCAAGCTATCAGTCTGTGAAGAACAGGGAGGTGGTTCAGGACAACCAGCACAGCCCCACCAAGAGCAAGTCCTTCCTGACCTAGTGATCTTTTAGAGTGATTCCATTTGTGGACAAGGAAAGAGCTATGGATGTCATCTGTCTGAACTTCTTTAAGGCCTTTGACACAGTCCCACACGACATCCTTCTCTCTAAACTGGAGAGAGATGAATTTGATGGATAAACTCTTTAGTGGATGAGGTTTTGGTTGGATGGTCACAGCCAAAGGTCAGTGGCTCAGTGTCCACGTGGAGATCAGTGACAAGTGGCCTCAGGGGCCTGTATTGTGAACAATACTGTTAAAGTCTTCATCAGTGACATAGATGGAGGGATCAAGTGCATCGTCTGCTAATATGCTGAGAGTGCCCCAAGCTGAGTGATGTGGTTGACACACCAGAGGGATGGGATGCCTTCCAGAGTGACCTGGACAAGCTTGAGGAGTGAGCCCATGGGAACCCCATGAACTTCAACAAGGCCAAATGCAAGGTGCTGCACTTGCACTGGGGCAACCCCAAATATCAATACAGGATAAAGGCATCAGAAACATCCTTGCTTGGGGGTGGACTTGGAGATGTTGGTGGCTGAGTGATTAGACATGAACTGGCAACGTGCACTCTCAGCCCAGAAAGGCAATTGTATCCTGGGGTGCATCAAAAGAAGCATGGCCAGTAGGTCAAGGGAGGCAATTCCACCCATAGGAGGTCTCCTCTCCACCTGGAGTACAACATCCAGCTCTGGAGTCCTCAGCACAGGAAAGACAATTCCAGAGGAGAGCCACAAAAATTATCAGAGACTGAATACCTTTCCTGTAAGGAAAGGCTGAGAGAGCTGGGTTTGTTCAGCCTGGAGAAAAGAAGGCTTCAGGGACAGCTTATTGCAGCCTTTCAGTACTTAAAGGTTTCTCAGAACTTTTTGGCAGCACCTGTTGTCCTAGGGCAGGGAGTAATGGCTTTAAACCAAGAGAAGATTGATTTAGATTAAATAGGGGGAAGAAGATTTTTTTTTACAATGGAGGCAGTAAAACACTGGAATAAGTTGCCCAGAGATGTATTAGATGCCCCAAATCTAGAAACATTGAAGGTTGGGTTGAACAGGGCTCTGGTCTAGTTGAAGATATCCCTGCTCATTACAGGAGGATTGGACTAGCTGATCTTCAAAAGTCCCTTCCAATCCAAACTATTCTGTGATTCTATGATCTCCTTAGTGTTCAACCACAAATGAGCCAGCTCAGCAATTTTATTGTCCAGTCATGTCATATATTCTGGAAGAAAGACTCCTTAAAAAAGGGTTCGTGGCATTCTGCACCGTTATTAATATACAGGTTACCTTTATACTGTTGGTCTTAATTACGGCATTTCATCTAAAACGCATGTTGTTAATCTTTGGATTTCACCACTTAGAGCGATCATTATGTTCTTGCATGAAATAAGTTGTGAACATGCTGAGTTGAGGAAACATTCAGGTTTACTTGATTGTCAAACCTCTATTTTCCTGTGAAGATTTTAAAGCAATATGAAACTTCTTCATGCAGAAAAGGTAAAAACATTCTTCCAGCAGCTCAGTATTGCCTTTTTTCATGAATAAATAAAGGGATAAAAGAGATTACCTTTGAAAGGGTTCTTAGAAATTAAAAATCTTATTTTGCACATTTTCCTATTATGTAACTGTTATAACCTCATGGCTTATTGTGACAGAGATGTTCCTTTTTCTTCACAAGATTCAGGCCACAAAAATTTTGGCAGTGAGTCTGGTAAGCAAGAGATAGTTTAGAAGATCAGGATTCTACAGGAGGTCATGCAGTTAACTTGCAGGGTAATTGTGGTAGTACTGTGTGATAGAGCAACATAGTGTCAGTCCAAGCAGCAGTGGACGTCTTTATGGGCATAGAGGATTTGAAATGGAGAGGAGTGCCTCCAGGTTAAGGTTGTTAGATAATGATTTTGCATTCCTCTAATTTAAACACATTTTTATTTTTCAGTGCATGATTCTCATCACCTTTTGTTTTATTCTTTCTAATGTTTAATACTGATTTTAGCCATATTGAGCTTCAAGGAACAAGCTGTTCTTGATGGCCTGCCTTTACCATAGCCAAGTTCAGCCACACATCATCTCACTTGTAATCTTATCATTGATCAAGTCTCAGATGTACTTGCTTTGTCTATCTGTCTGTCTGTCTATCTATCTATCTATCTATCTATGTATCTATCTATCTATCTATCTATCTATCTATCTATCTATCTATCTATCTATCTATCTATCTATCTATCTATCTATCTATCTATCTATCTAATCTATCTATCTATCTATCTATCTATCTATCTATCTATCTATCTAATCTGATTCAGGAACAGCCAGAGGATTAGACCTGCTACTTGTATTGCAAATCATTTTCAAGATAGAGAAGCAGTAGTAATTTTCAGATGTTTGCTTCTCACACAGTTGAAACATAGAGTGCTCATTGTCCTTAACATGTTCAGATGAGTGTTGTGGTTTGACTGGTGGATGCAGAACTGATGGAACTGGTGTTGAAATCACCTATACTCAACCTTTTTGTAGATGTTTGTAAAGTACAGCACTATACTCAATTTGCAGATTTATTTATTTATTGTGTTTAAAAATTAATAGAGAAATACCAGACTATATGTAATTTGCTGATGTGTTTGTTGTGTGTCTAACTGCAGTGTCTCATTTGTGGATATTTGTAACTGAATTTTTTTCAATTCCTTTCTCTAGAGTCCATAAGCGTGTTGAGTGATGCTCTAAGTCAGATAGAGTCTCAAGGGAATGTCTCTATGAATTCCACAAGCTCTGGATCAGTGGCCTCTTCAGCTGTTGACACGGTAAGTGTGGAAACCTTGAGCAGAGAGTCTTGCTGATCAGCTTCTACTCTGACTTGCTGTCTGCAAAAAGAAAGGTGGGTTTTAAACTGTGAAGTGAGGAGGCAGAATAAGAAGCATCTCCAGGCTGCACTCTTTATTTTTCTTATTGATGATTGAAAAACTTAACGGCTGTGTAGACCGGACAATGCAAAATCTAAGTGCTTATAAGTTCTGTTAAACCTCTTTAATTATTGTTCAGAAAAGAGGCAGGGCTTGGGTGTTGTTGGACAGTGTCATTTTGCTCTGGCTTCTATATGGATAATTTTTCCTCCCTTCAGTCTTATTATGATGTTGATTATTTAATTTGTTTTAGAAAAATTCTTATGCACCGCTGAGAGTGCAGTTGTATGAACTTACACAACTTACTCTTGAAGTAAATTGCTTGGAGTAAGATATAATGCATTACATTTGTGTTGCTTGTATTTCAACGAATACATTAATATTTTATGGTATATTGGTATATATATTATGATATATATAGTAGATTTACTTTATGTTTATCTGTGACTATAAAGAAAATGCTCAAATGTGAAGTTTGCTTGATATGAGAATTACAGGAACAATGCAAGTTCAAGATTAACTACTTTTAATTTTTCTTTTATACTGAATTTTAATTTCCAGGCAAGCATTGTTGGTCGTGAATTGGCTACCAACGTGTATAAATATACTCACTTAGAGCCTATTCTATATGCCCTTGGTGTGGGAATGTCAACTAAGGATCCAGATCACCTAAAATTTCTCTTTGAAGGAAGTGAAGAGTTCTGCTGCTTACCTAGCTTTGGAGTAATTCCTGCTCAGACTTCAATGTTTGATGGTGTTCCTTCTCTTCCAGGACTGAATATTGATCTTGCAAAGGTATGGAAGAGTTAAGTAGCTAATTTTGTTTGTGTGTCATGTAGCTAAAAAGTGAGTTTAATTAGTGGGTTTGTAACTATTACGTTTCTTTGTTCTGGAAAGAAAAATACAGTGTTTGGTATTCATACATCCTAAGAAATTATTCATTTACTTAATGCGTATAACGTGTCTTCCTAGGATGATAAGAACGATCCCTTTTATATTAAATCTTAATTTGTATTTGGTGTGCTTTTTTTAAACCACAAAAGCTTAAGACTTCCTTTGAAAATATTTTGGGGATGAAGTTAATAAAACCAAAGAAGATAACTGGGTCGTTTGGTTTTTTTAATTTCTTTGCTCTGAACACTCTAAAATAACTGTGTATTGACTTGGGGGAAGCAACAGTATATTGATTGCTGTTACAGCGCCATCTTTCTTTACACAGATGCTGCATGGTGAGCAGTATCTGGAGCTGTATAAACCATTACCGACATCAGGTCAGTCTTTTTTGTGTTGCTGATTTTTTTTCCCTATGGCAACAGTTCCTGCAGCCATATTGTGAATGAAATAGGGAAGTTCTGTTTCAAACTGGATTATTGCATATTTTTTTACAAGGAGTGTCGGAGAAGGGAGTCAGACTTGTATTATGAAGGAATTCTGAAGCTGTCCTTGGCATCATGTGGGATATGCATAATCTTTGATATAATAAGCAAATAACTCTACATGCCTATTTATTATTCATATAATTTGATACTAACCAGAGCATTTAATTCTTTCAGTAAAGTCATAGCATAAAACTTCTGAAGGGTTTACCTAAAACTTCTTCAGAACTGATTGCATCTGTGTGCCCATATGAGGGTAAGATGTAAATTATTTGTGTAAAGAACAAATTGACATCTCAACAAGGAGCCTAAAAAACAATTACTTTTCTTCCTGTCAAAATTCTCAAGGTATTAGTTACTGCAGTAGCAAGCTCTTGTCACATATGGCTGTGTTTTCCCAGATTACAACACCTGAGGAATGCCCTTTAGACTCGTTCAAGATTTGTATGCGTGTGTCTGGATTTCTTTGCTGGTAGTTTTTAGAAATTAAGTTTTCAAGAATGTTCAGCAAAAACCCTCGAACTGCAAGTCACAAGTAAATGGCAGAATTTCTTGTTGAAAAAAAGATGTGTGAAAGTTATATTAACTTGAGAGACGTCTGATAATTAGTGATGGATTGACAGGACTTCATGAAGCTTTTTTGTTTTGCATTCCATAGGCTGATTTATAAACAGATGTGGTTATATGTCTCTAGAGCAATAGTCTCTTAAGCAACAAACTTCGTGAACCCTCAGGGCCAGGCTCTGAGCTCAGCTTCTCTTCTGTAGAACTGTGGTTGTCATGGCCCTCTTGAAATTTGTGGACGATCCTTAAATGATTTGAGCTGTCTTTGAAGTTTGAGTCGGAAATGTGATTTGTCTTTAGCTTCAAGTACATGAACTATGGCAAAATTCTGTTAAAAATCCACAAAACTTATAAAAAAATCCAAGCCAAAAAAACCCAAACCCTATACAAAAAACCTCTCACATCTGCAAACAAAAATTTGCAAAAATGCCCAGACAATGGTATTATAATTGTGATTACTGTGACTACCATGATGATGGAGATAATAAGGATAGGTAAGGAAGTCAATAAGTAAGATAGTTAGTAAGGAAGTGCAAAGAGGGATCTGTAGGCTTCATTCCTGAAGCAAAACCTTACAATTTGTGTGTGTTCTTTTCTTACAGGGCAATTAACTTCAGTTTCAACTGTTGCCGATATTCTTGACAAAGGATCAGGAGCAGTCTTGCTAATAGATGGTAAAAAGCTTTATGATTTTTGAGGGAGCTACAGTAAAATTTATTAGGCTCTATTTTTAACTAGCTGTACCAATAATTGCCATCCCTTCAACAGAAAAGTGTTTTAGCTTATTAAATCTCAGTGAGATGTGGCTGTGTAATTGGTCTTGGACACTTAACATACTGAAATAAGAACACTCTCTGTGTAGGTGGAATAGTGCACTATGAAAACAGATCAGAGTTCTTTGATAGTAATAATACTTAGTGCTGCCTGACAGCAGACATTTTAGATTCCACCACCCTCAGCAAGGGGGGTGTGTCTGCATGTTTGCATGTGTTTTGTAGTTTAGTTAAGGGATTGGAATGTCTCCAGAAGTTGGTAACTTGTAGTTCCATGATTTTGCTATCTTTACCTGTGATTATACCAAGGGTCCTTTGGTAAACTAGACAGCAGGAGTAGGTTAATAAGCAGTGAATGTCCAAACACTGTTGACCTTTTAGTTCTTCAGTGGACAGATAAAATTGTAAACAGGTTTTTACTGACCATTTGTTCCTCCTAGCTGTGTTTTCTTTTCATACTGGGATAATATGAACCCTGTCTGTTTCCGCAACATGCAGAAGTTTTTTTTGTTAGAAGAGTCTCAGCGGTTTTTAAATTTCTTCTGGAACTGGAAATTAACATTATTAACAAAAAAGAGTGTAAATTTCAGTGTAAGGTGTAAAGGAATGGAATAGTTATGAACTGGAAATAGGAAGCTGAATCTTTAGTATAAGGACTATACCTTGTTCAAAAGAGGGAACAAGTGACCTTAAACTCTGGACCTCTTTTCCTACAAGGTACTAATACCATTTTTTGTACGAGTTCATAATCTGCTTTATACAGATTATCTTCATAGCTTCTAATACATCACAATTTATGGTACAAGTCTATCATATTTAAATAAATTGCTAATGCAGTGTGGGCTGCTGAAATAAATTTAATTTCCTTTCTCTATTGTCAAATTTTTTTAGCATCTTGAATGTCATCACCATTTCAATGTTCATTTTTTCATTTTAGTGCTTTCATATGGATAGAAAAAGTGATATTCTTTGAAACAGATCATTTGTCTTCCCTAGTCAGGAAGTGATTTGCAACTGTGCAACATGTATATGTGACCCTTGCCCCTTCAGTTTTTAAAACGAGCTTTGTCATGTTTGAAGATGAACTTGTCTCTTGTAACAACACATGCTAGCTGTATGAAAAAGATAATATGTGACCTTCCTCTTCTTTGTCTTTCAGTGAATACCTATTGTGGAAAGGACCTGGTGTGTTATAATCAGTTCTCTTTGTTTTTTGTTGGAGCTGGAGGATTTGGTGGAAGACGAACATCAGAAAAGGCCAAGGTAAATTTTCATATATTCATATTTCAAAAAGGAGAAACACATAAAAAATTCTGTCAGCACTGCAAGAAAAGTACTTGCTATACCAACTAGGAAGAATAAGCTAGCATTTAAGCAGTGTGGTGGTACGAACGCAGACGGAATTTAAATACTTCTGCTCACTGGAGAGCCTGAGTAAAAAGGTGCTATTTGGGGCTTGGGAAACTAGTAGGTTTGTTTTGACAGTTAAGGAGAAAAGTAAAGTTACAAACATGCAATGGATGAGATATTCCTACATTCAAATATTTGAAATTACAGATGTGGAATATTCTAATGGAAAGCAGTGTTAGGTTTGAACTTGCAGTTTCTAGAAAAGATCTCTAGGTGTAGCTCTTTCTAAACCTATGTGTTTGCGTGGAAGAGGTTTGTAGAGCATAAAGAGGAAAAGAGTAGCAGCATAGTTTGGAGTTGAACTTCTGTGTTTTGGGAGAGGGTTAACAAGAAGCAAACAGTGTCACATGAACATATAGTGTGTATGTCCAAATGGATGAAGCTACTATTTAGGTACCTGACACAGAACCTTTGTCTCCTTCAATGCTGTGTTTAAGGGTAGTGTGAGCTGTGACTGCGTGTTCTTATTGTGAACTAGAGCCCTGAGGCACTACGGTAATAATCAGTTGAATAGAGTGTATGTTAAGCCCAGTATTTTTAAAAATTTATAATTAAATACTTAGATTTCATACATCTGAAATACTGTAGGTAATGTTCTTTGCAATTTTTGCATGTAAACTTGTAAGTTCTTTTACTTAAATCTGTATCAATTCTATAGAAGTTTTGCCATATGTAACTTTACTAATCAAATCCTGAAATGCCTGCTGCTTCAAAAAGAAATGGGAAAAGCCTCTGTGTAGTACAAAAAATTTACAGAATATTACTGCAGACGGTGTCTAAGGGTCTTTGAAGGAACTCTTAATTCTTCTGAAATCAGATTTTATAATAGTACATGGAAAAAAAAAAACCAGTGGTCAAAGGAAAGGTATCCAACCTTTATATATAGTGGTGACATCAGTGAGTCCAGTGTAGTGCCTTGGTGCTCTTTAGTTAAACATTGTACTTTAAGCAACTGTAACTTCTTCTCTCTTCTTCAGTGAAGTCTGACAATGTTCTATAAATGATTGTACATTTTAAAATAGGAGGAATGCGTGTTTTGGGCAAGAGTCCTTCCTGTGATACAAAAAACTCCCAAAATATAGTCTTGTTAAGACAATGCAATAATATAGCAATTTCAACAAAGGCATCTATGTGCCATAGACCAATTTCAAATGGTAAATTTTCCTGCTTTTTCCTTGCAAACCTTCCCAATTAAAAAGAGTTTCGTGTCCCTCTGTGCCAAAACCGAATCCCAGGCTGATCAGACATATGTTATAGTGTGTCTTTTTGTCACTTTACGCTTTCATTCTATTTGTAACTTGTATTGCAAGTTAAGAGGAACAAATTTCCAAGTTGAAGTCTTTGATGAGCAGCATATTATGTAAGTCATGTCTGTTCTCTTGAGCTGGGGTTTTCTTGCCCTACTGACAGAGGGATTTCATTGAAGTATTATTTTAAAAGCTTCATTTTAATATCTGTGTTTCAAAGCATTAAAGCTCTACGAGACAACTATTTTTTCCAAGTGAATAATTCTTGCTTGAGCTTTTTTGGATAGTTTGGGAGAAATTTCATCAAACTCATCAGCTGTAACATGTAAAGATCTGATGCCTCAAGATCACTATCTTTGTAAAGCTAACCTTCGTAGGAGGCTTTTTCTGGACTGACATCTTTTTCTATTTGTCCGTAAATGTGGGAGTAGGAGGAACTTTAACAGGTTGGTAAATATTGTTTCTTCTTATACATACTTGACATGTTCTGGCATTGGGTATGAATATAAAATTTTTGCTGTGGAATATTAATAATACTATTACTTTTGTTTCAGTTAACAGCAAATCCACCAAAGAGACCTCCTGATGCTGTGGTTTCTGATGTCACAACATCTGATCAGGTAAAGCTTTTTATGATTTAGTTGTCAAAATGTTTGTTTGGTTTGGAAAAAGAAGTCTTCTATGATGCTTACTGGTAGTTGAGATTTTCTAATATAGCTCAGATATGTGTATATGTGTGCACTTATATGCCTAGTTTATGACAGTGTGCTTAATGTGTAAAACATTCTTTTCTTAAGATCTACGACACTGGGTAGTTTTTTATTGCAAATTTCACATAGGAGGAAATTAACATTTGTATTCTGCTGTACTTTGAAGAAAAAGGTTCAGACTTCCTGAAATGTACAGCACATGGTACAAGCAAACACATTGTGGCAAACGAAAAAGAAGTGCTTGCAGTTCACGGTTTTGAAAATGTTAAATTCCTGTAGTAGGAGGAGTCAGGGAAACCTGAAATGCTGACAGATACCTATCCAGGTATGTTTCCGTCTGTCCACATTCCCACTGTTTCACAGGCATCTACTTTCCCCCGGGAGAAACCTGAGTAAAGAAATCTCAAGGGAAACATATGCAAGTGTCAGACAAATAAGAAAGGAAAGTCTGGAGCCACCACTATTGAGACACTGAGTAGTGTTTTCAAAAGTAGCTTAGTCGTGGCAGGAGGCTATAGCTTTTCGAGATGAAATTAAACTGTTGAGCATTAGCTGAACTGTGGTAGCTGTGAGGTCTGCTTAGCCTCTCATTATATACAGAGTAATTGTCTTCCTGCTGATTCTTGTACTAAAAGTCCAAGTTAATCCTACGCACTTAAACCAGGAAAGGGCTGAGATACGCATACCAGTTTCTGTCACTAATGTCACTGATACATCCAAAAATTCGCAGCATCGGTTTAGGAGGAACAGATGTCTTAACTCTTCTGAATGTGGAGACAGTGTTTCTGGGAGGTAGTTAAATGTAGTGGAAGGTACTCTCTAGCAGCTGACCCTTTATTAGATAAGATATAGCTTTTCTAATGGCCCAGTAGTTAAAAGTATTTACTTTGAATGTTGGAACCCTAATTCAGATTCTCCTCTGCGTGATTATATTGTAATTGATTACAGACCCATCAGTTTTCACATGATATTTGTGATCACCTTGTTCATTCAGTAATAGTTGCTGAGCCTTAAATCTTTATGTCTGGAATTGTTATTGTGCATAACGTGTTAAGTTCATGAGGTAAAAGAAGAGGGTAATCACCCTATAATGCAGAATTTGGGAAACATTGCTACTGCGGAATTGATTTTTAGAAATAAAGACAGTGCTGAGTATAGCCGCTACACTTGTTTTATTTTAAGGTCTACTCTGACAGATATATATAAAGAGAATTCCTCACCAATTAGAACTTATACGAACCACAGACAGTGGATTTTGATAATTGTAAGAAGGCTTATGTGCCAAATTAGCATTTGTGCTTCAGTGATGATGGATGTGTACAGGAGGGGGAATGTGTAGAACTTGGGAACTTTATGAGCAGGAATACAGACTTTCGTGTGAAGGACAGCTTGGGAAAATGTTACCAAGATTTTACATTTATGTGCCTGTGGAATGACACATAACTGCCTAAAATCTTCTTTAAAAAAATGGAAACTGGCACACGAATTTTATCAAAGTTTCTGAACTTCTTTTTCTTAGTGTTTCAATGAAAAATGTGTTGGCAGAAATGATTGTTGCCATTCAGCTATTGAATTAGTGCAGAGTATAAGACAGACTGGAAGAGTCAGTTTGCAGATGGCACTTGATTTAACTTAAACAGTACTAATATCCAGTTTTTGTGTTACGACATTTACACTACTAAACTGCTCTTCATAATTGCCATTTCCCCCTTAACTTTTCAAAGCATGATAGTGTAGTAAACCTTCTGATAAATAGACTTTCATGCCCCTTTTAGAAATATTTACAATGATGACACACCTGTCTTTCACTGAAGATAACGACTGTGGTTACCTTCAATGTTATATTCAGGTCTAACTTAACTGCACTGGTTTTTTTTTTTCCAAGAGGTAAAAGATGAAGCACTGCTGAGGGAAGCAGTTACTGGGAACAGAGGGCTATTAACTACTTTTGGCCCTCACTACGTGTTCAGCAGAACAGAGGGTACAGCCACCTGTGGTTCCTTGAAAAACATTTGTGTTGTGTCAGTGACATAACACTGACAGAAAACGTAATCCTTTTGGTTAGTCGTATCAAAACCTAATACCAGGTGGTATAATATGTGCTTATCCCTTTCAAATCTGTACCCATTTCTGAGTTCTTTAAACATTAGCCAGTGCTTATGAGTGAGTTGCAGTACCATGATGTATGCTGCTTAAAGGTGAAAGTTGGTTAAGAAAAATTTACAAGTACCTGACCTTCTAAAATGTTTTAATGCTTAAAATTTGCATCCTGCTGAAGAAGCGCATAAAATATTTCTTCTCTATTCATGAATTATTCTGCAAAGAGCTAGAACAATTTTTCCATCTTGCCCAGTAAAGCTGTGCCTGTGCACTGGTACTTTTCCAGCTTGTTCTCTCTAGAACCTGAGCTATGCTTTTCTAGATACACTGCCATAAATCTTTTGAATAAAATAGACCTTTTGACAGAAGATCAAGAAGTTTAGAGGGTGTTTGACTATTAGCCATTTAGCAAGGAATGAATCATTCAATTTCAACCCTGTAGGGAATGTTTAATGTAGTTACAGGCTTTTGTCCTGCCGGTTTTTGAACAGGAGCTTAAATTAATCAATCAAATGGATTTTGCTGAATGGTTCCTAATGCAATGAAAAATCACAGGCAGGGAATGACCTGTATCTCTGTGGAGTTTTGTCTGTGTAGACCTTTCACTCTCTTCCTAAATGTGTTGATTTCTTGGGAATTCATTTTCTGATGACTCTCAAAATAAACTTCAGTGGTTATTTAAAGTGGATGATAACTTAAATAATATTTCCACTTTTGAGGAAGGAAACAAATAAGGAGTCTTGAATTTGCTGGAGATTTGTTGGTAGGTTTTTTTTTGTTGTTTGCCCATGGGAAAATTCACAGCAGTGCGGTACTCTGCAGGTTTCCTTCGAAAAAATAAACTGTTCTCTATCTTCAAATATCAGAAATAATATTCAGAATACACAGCATTGTGACAATGAATAAACATCAGAACCATTGTCCACAGAATAGAATTTTTCAAGAAATCATTTAAGTTTTACTGTTCTGTTTCCTCTGATTTTCGTCTGAAAGCTCCCATATTAAATTCTAACTCTCTGCTTCTTACTTATATCAATAGGGAGAAATAGACAGGACAAAAAGGTCAAAAAGACAATGTACACAGATTTTGAAAAAAAGGGTGTCTCAACCTGTCATGCTTTGAGACCAGCTGTGTACATGCAGCTTTGCCCTCTTTATGTCTGCAATGCAATGTCATGTGAGCTGTCACATGTGAATTGCTGCCATAGCTACTTTTCCATGACACTTGAGTATCTCAGGCACATGATACGTCTGCTCTGTGGTTTCCACGGTCAAGAAAACTGGCCGTCCTTGCTCTCAAGGCTTTTTAAATGCCTCTTTAAAGCTGATGAAACCAAGCCTGTTACTGGTCTCTTGGAGGAACAGTTTTATTATATCCTGTTATTTGTAAGTTTCTTTGATTTGGAAAACTGTGATAATATTTTAAATGTTGCAGAATCTCCAAAAAGGTAAAAACTCCAAATAAAGGTTGCATTTTTTGTCGTCTTAATCCACTTTAAGTGCATTGCCTTATGATGCAGTTTTCGGTAATGCAGCCATAAATGGTGTGTTTGTTTCCGCCTCTTAAAGAACTCCTTCCACATCCAAAGAGGGCACTGGGCATGAGCTGAGACAGCATGGGAAGTCAGTGTTTCTATGTTATTTGTGGCAAGAAGTTGTGTTCTTAGAAGGAGTGGTGGAAGGAAAATTTTTCATGGTTAGTGACTGGTTGAAAGTGCAGTTGTTTGATGATGGATTTTCTTTGTTTTGTTCATATGATCTGTGGGCAGCTGTTAACCAGATAGCTCAAAGTACTCAGACATAGGTGCTCCTTAATCAGTGGGTTGTAGAAGAGGATTAGATGATGGAATTTGGAAGATGGAATTTGGGAGTTGGACGGGCAGGAGAATGTCTGAGCATCACAGGCTGAAATTGAACACAGAAGAGCTGTGTTCTGAACTTATGCATTGTACATCAAAAATGTGAGGTGCTTGGAAAAATTAGGCCTTCAACTGTTACATTGGAGAGCTGGAATTGGTTTGTGCTGTTGACAATTACACCCTTTTCTGCTGTCTTGTAGTTTTCAGTCTGTAAAGGAAGGTTGTTCATAAATGTTTCAGACATTTTAATTGTATAGAGAGTGTTTAAAGAAGTGGCATATAGCATTGGATGGTGATTTTTGAGAATGTGATACAGTGAATGGCATAAAAAAGAGACATATACATATACTACATATATTAGGGAATGTATGTAATGTCTTCTGTTCCAGGTATAAATGTAGCACTGCCTGACACAGTGTGACAAAATGGCTACTTTTTAATGGTTTGGGTTTATTTTCAAAAACACCATTATTTTCCATTTTGGCACCTGTCCTGTTTGAAGAAGTGTTGTCAGCATCCTGTGACTAAGACTGCAGGAGTGACCTTTCCTTCCTGAGTCATTCGCAGTCCTGGAGTCCTCCTGCTCATACTGCTGTCCACTAGCTACCTGAGTTTAGTTTTTGATTGTGTCAAGTTCAATTAAAACTACAGTTTTTAACGTAAGAGGAAACAATTGTGAAGACAATTATGTAAAAATATAGTTTGTTGTAAAAGAGTGGACTTTACAATGAAAACTTATTAAAAAGGCATCTTGGAAAGAAAGAGGGGCATGGGAAGCATTTAACAACATGAGGGATTATTAACCTAAAATCTCCTATGAAAAGTTTTCTGCCTACTTCCAACAGGTTCAGTATTATGAGGCTTTGCTTTGCCTTGAGAATGGTGTGATAAGACCCTTAAAACCTTCTGTGCAGCTGGGATGTGAATCTTTACCTGTGGAAAGTCATCTTTTATACACAGTTTTCATATTTGTTCTCATCCTAAGCATATGTAAATATTGGTGTGTTTTTAGAAAACAGGGAATGATGAGGGAAGAAACAGAATGACCAAACAGATCAATAGCTGGCTCCAAGCCTGGTGTCACTGGAAGAATTTTGTTTCTTTTGATCATGGGTCAGTTTACACAACAGCAGGTTTGATGTTGACAGATGGGATACACCTGTCTCAAAGGGGCAAAAGATCTTTGCACAGGAGTTATCAGGGCTCAATGAGGGAGTTTTAAACTAGATTTGAAAGGGGAAGAGATAAAACTATGGTCACTGAAGAACAGCATGGGGGTCAGCATGCCAGTGTTTGAGCGTTGGTGTGCTAGCGAGGTCCTTCAGCCTGCTGCCACAGTGGAGATGGAATCTTTGTGTCAGCAGAGACACAGTGGTTATTGATGAGTTAGAAATCACACAAGCACCTGAGATCATAATGTTAGGAATTAAAACATAATGTAGAGTTTATCCCCCTGCCTCTCAAGTGGTGGGATAATTAGCCTAACTGAAGTGCATCTACAACCAACACACACAGCATAGGCAACAAACAGAAGGAACTGGAAGCTATGGTCAAAGAGGAGAGCTATGACATAGTTGCCCTCAAAATGTGGTTGCAGGAGAAATTGTAATGTATGTCCTGTTCTGTAAAGACTGTAGTGCAGCCTGAAAACATGTAAATTTAAATGAACTTGAGACAGCAGCACAAGAGAGCCTCTGGAGAGATTTTTTTTTTTTTCCCCCCTATTTGTAGCATAAATAATTTGCTTCATCATGGAGAAAATGATGTGTTGCAGGGAGCTCACAAATATTGAGAGCATGACAGGAAAAAAAATTACAAAGCAACAAAGGATGGTGCAAGGCAAACAAAGGGATGTGAAGCCTTTGCTAGGATTTGATAACCTTTTCCTCGTTTGTCTAGGGATTTCAGTGTGCAGAGATGGTACTCTCAGAACTGCTGTACAGTGAGTGAGCATTTTTAATAGCAATTGTTTTAAAAGTTTGTTACATGCTATGATGCTGATGTTATGATTTATGTAATCCCCAGTCGCCCTGTTGGGAAGGTTAGAATATAATTTTCCAGTCATGGCAATTTTGAAAAGTAGTTGAGGGCTTGGATTATGCTAGAATTTTGTGTGTTAAAATGATAAAAGAAGAAAAGGTACTAGTGAGTTTGTTTAAAAAAGATAGTCTTCCTTACCAAGCTCTTCCTCCTCTTATCTATGTATGATATATGTATGTACTATAGCCTTAGTAAAGGCTATAAAAATTATTATTGCATTTGAAGTTCCCCAAGCTGAAGTGATTTGTTTTTTTTAATTAAGAGGCATTGTTAAGGGAAAGGCTTATTGTACATTTGCCATGCTACTGAAAAATGACTAATGGTCTGTGAAGCCTGTGTCAGAGTATATAAGTTGATACTAAATTTGAAAAATATTTGTTACGGACTAACAGTAAATAAGTAAGTAATGTGTGTGGGGGGGAAGCTTTATGTACAGTGAATTACTTAAGTACCGTGCTAAATTTGAGCCCTTGAAGCATCAGCACTGCCAATTTAACTGAAAATATTTCCTGTTTTTAATGTAAATGAGAGGTCATTGACCTGTGTAGATGAGATTGTGGCTGTTTTTTCTTCATGAGATTACTTGGCTGCTTGCTCTTAAATAAATTGTTAGGTAAAATATGCATACATACATGTCTGTATGCATATGTACATGTATACATATACACATATACTTTGTAAGATAAGCTCTTGGGCAGAGCTCTTTTCATAACCATTTAGAAGAGAAAATATATGGATAGTTAGCTTCCTTTTTCATTAGCTTTACCACTGACCTTTATTACAGTCTGCGGGAAGACTGAAAAATTGGCACAGGCAGGTTGGATATCGCCTTTTCTTTTGTGGTCTGACAGAATTCCTAAATTGTTAGGAAATGAGACTTGACAGTTTGTGTTATTAATTGGAGAACAATCTAACCATATTATGACTGACTTCAATCTAATGCTCCACATCAATTGATTCTTGACATACTGCAAGGATGCATCTTTTTTTTTTTTTTGGTTGGTTTGTTTTGGGGTTTTTTGTTGTTGGTTTTTTTGTTGTTGTTGTGTTGCTGTGAAATGCAATTTATATAATGAAGTAAAACCAAAGATTGTGGTAAATGAAGTTTGTTGGCAGACCTGATTTGGCACTGAATCTGAAATAATCTACTGTGCAACTGTTTTATTCAGTTCAGCCTTTGTGTTTTTTCAGCTGTGACCAGTGCCACTGTATTTATTGAAAATATGAAAAGACAAGTATAATTTCTCACATTCATATGTCAGACTTTTAGTTAAATACATTGATCACCTTTAATTCTTTGAACCTAATTATTTCCTAAATGCTACATTTATTTTGTTAGCACAGCACAAGTGTTTTTTACTACAGTAATTTTGAAAAGCATTTGGTACAAATATTATCTCTCAAGTAAATAAAAGCCCTAAATTGCCAGTTCTTATTACAGCTTTAGTAAGCAACAGTTGCATAGCTAGATTTGTGATTTGGGCTTAAAATGGAAATTTGTTTGTTTTTATCACACATAAGTTGAATTTTCCAGTACTGCAATTAAATGTGATAGAGTTAAAATTTATTACAACTCCTTTGTGAAAATAGCCTCCTGAAAGCTATTGTAAAAATTCAAATTGAAGAAAGAAAGAAAGCAAGATGTTAGAATTTTAATTTAGTTAAAAATCCATTTAATTATTTAATTTAATAATTTAGTATCTGGTAATTTTTTTTCTAGTTCTTGAGTGGCTATTTGATGTAATATTTTAGATGCTTTTGACAGAGAACTTCAGTAATGAAGGGGAATAGTCTACTTCATAGAATTCTGTTGGGGAATTCTCTCTAAATTGTCAGTTTTAGATCTGCCTTTTTTGAGAAGAAACTAAGGGTCTGTCCTTCACTTAAAATTTCTTTCATGGTGTTACAACTTTGATATATTCCTCAAATTATTTGCCTTCTCTTTTATCCTTTTCAGGACGTCAAATTCAGACCCTTCTGAACTTTAGTCTTACATTAGTATAAAATTTCCAGTCTTTACTATTTTCCTAAGAATTTATAGGATCAATTAGAAGGTAACTGTAAAGAAAAAGAAGGTTATAGTAAATGCATGGTTTTGGAAAAAGGTAGAATTATGGTAAGGAATTTCAGATTCGTGATGTCATCATATTGATATATTTTTGTTTTCAAAAAGGAAAGGGTTTCAAAACGAGGAAGCAACTATGTAAACTTCCACAAAGAAGTATTAGCCTAGTATTTGCCTTTCTAAGGTGTGCATGCTTAAACCATGGTGCAGTTGAGAATTTTCTTGTTGTTTTTAGTGCGTATCTCCAACTCTCACAGAAACCTTAACTGAGGCTCAAAACACTTGCTATATTGATGAAGTTTACCAGGACAAATAAAAGAGAGGTAGAGCTTAGTGTAGAAGTTATAGATACTTGGAGAAATGGATCTCAGTATTAACAGGTTAAAAAAATAAAACAAATGGATTATGGATTAAAATGATAATATGAATTCAGAACCTCTCCAGTTACACTGTCTACTTTAGATTTGATAGGAGAAACAGTGTAATGCATATATTAGAAAAAAATTCCTTTTGGGAATCTTGTTTTTTATCCTTCCCTTTAAGAAATCTGCTATCTTCTTTCCTCCTAACTAAATTTAGTTCAGTTTACTCTCATTTGGATAAACTCATACCATTTTTTATAGTCGCTGTTCAAAATGCTGAGGAAAAGTTGTAAGAGGTTCTGATTAAAATACAGTTTGTTTTCAGTTTAAAAGCTTTATTCAATTGAATATGTGTTCAGTTTGTACATACCATCTTATTAAGCTACTAAATTCTTGAAATTTTCATTAGTTAATGTGATGTACTGCTTTTCTCTGTACTTCTGGGAAACCTGTGTTAGAAAGTACTCCACAATCATTTAGTCACTGGATTTCACTGGAATCTGTGGACCAGGGAAAAAAGATTTTAGTTCAGAAAGTTGCACAGGTTGACTTGTCATATCTCTCATAATATGGACTGCTGGCTACTGTACAGCAAATATAAGATTTGATAATGGAAATGCTGAGCCCACAGGGACAGAAACCTCAAGTACAGTAGCTGTATCCTTCATTGTTTCTTAGGTTTATTCACATTCACAATATATAAAACACACTAAGTCTGTATTTCTCTACTTTTTTTACTAGTGAAAGAAGATTTAACATGAAGCAAAAGTCTTCTAGAAGGCTTCTAATATTACTTTGGGGTTTTATTTGTTTGTTTTTGATGTTGGGATCAGCTGCCCACGAATCTGCTACGAGAGAGTGTTTCACAATTAGTCAATCATATTACTTTTGAAAGGAAAGAATAAGGATATTTCTGATTTCTGTAAAATAAATCAATTGTTGGAAAAACATAGTAGTGTGTGCATGTTTTAAAAAGAAGAGTTTTGATGTTTGTTTTTTTTTACGTTGTGTATGAATTTGTTGAGGAAAAGACTCTTTAAAATTAGACTTCAAGCTGAAGAACCTGTGAACAAAATTTTTGAAAATGCATTACTTCACTGCTGCCAAATTTTAGTGAAGCTGGATCTCTCTGTCAGCAGAAGTAGGTTGTTTCTTCCTCCCATTAAGCACTTGTATTATTTTCTTATGTACCAAGACCACACATGGTTCTTAGCACATTTTCATGGAATTTTGGCAGTTTGTCTACACAGTAATAATTAATTTCTATTTTCCTTGCTTTGTTGTAGAGTATGTTATCTAAGGACTAGTAACATAAATTGTGATGAGTTTATTAATGTCACAAATTTGTGCGTAACTCCTGCTTATTTGTGCCTCCCATTTTTCCTTCTCTGTTTCTGCAGGCTGCCTTATATCGGCTGAGTGGGGATTGGAATCCTTTACATCTTGATCCAAGTTTTGCTGCTCTTGGAGGTGAGCGGAGCGATACAATTGTATTAATATTTGGACCAAGGATGGTGTGAATATATTTTTAGTCTTTTTTTTCACTTTGTTTTTAACAACCTGGAGAAAGTAGTCCTTGTTTTATAGCTGTTCTTAGAGTCACCATTAACTGTCTTCAAAATTCTGCAGGACACTAGCTTATTGTAGCTAGAAATGGAGAGTGGTGCTTGGACTTTGACTACAATGGAAACATGCCTCATGACCTATTTTCCTTTAGAGCTTGTTTGTTGCCGTTATCTTGTTTTCACAATCTCTGTTGCATAAGCAGAAATAATCGACTATCAAAGCATCAGAAGGAATTGCGTAAATTCTTTTATATATAGTTCTTTCCATCTAAATAATTCTGAGATTATATTATATATTATTATATGTCCCTTGGTGGGATTCTTTCTTCCTCTATGTAATCTCAATCCCAATAAATCTAGGAGGGCAGGAGAGAGGGACTTAGCACTTCTTTTCTATGAAATTGCTTAACTGCACCTCTTGGTAGTGCATCAGCTTGTTCATTTACATAATGCTACATGTAAAAGCATCCGATTGGAGGCTCTAATTACAGAAAAAGGTCTGTTTTCTTAATATTCTGTTGTAAAGTTACTTTTCAGAGTTCTTTTCAGGTCTTGAGAGTCATATAGTTTGCTTACTCCAGGCAGACAGCAATTTGATTTACTTAAGAAATTTTCCTGAATATCCTGTATATGATATATGGTGTAATCATAAACATTACATGAAAATTCCGATCTGTAACAATTCATCAGCAATTTTCTGGTGTTCTTACCAAGACAAACAGAGCATACTATACCTCTTTGTTCAGATCACGCTTAACATACTTTCACAATATATTTCCTTTCATAAATGTGTACTAATTATTTGATTAACTCAGTTTTGTATAATTCTATGTAAATTTGTGTTACTATGTAATAATAGTCACTAGAGTCCATAAAGATATTTCCCCAGTTTGTTAAACCATTCTGTTTGTTCATCTGATGATTTTGAATGAGTATTTCCTCTTGAAGATGCTGGAGGTGAAAAATACATGTTTATAAGTGAAAACCCAGTGTTTGGGGTAATAATCCTTTTAAAACCTTGCAAAAAAAGAGTAGAAATCTTCTACCTGCTCACACAAAGAGCACTGGCACTTAGACACAGTGAAAGTTAAATTGATTATGTAGATGAGGTACATAAAACTGCTGCACTCGATTTTGGAACTGTGGCAGTACTCCAGTTTAGTACCTAACCTAAATGTAAGTACCATCAAAGAAAAAATGTTACTGCAGGGGTATTCCATAATTTTTTTCTCTAGGTATGCAAAAGCTTCTTTCTTTGGTTATGTTCACACAGTTCTGTGTCTTGCAACAGTGTGCCTGTTCTCTTTAACTGGCTCTCACAGTGTGTGCTGGATGCATAGTGCACTATATAGTGCATTCAGGTAATTCCAGGGTTATTGTTAAGCCTTCCTGCAAGTAGTGTTTTGGAGGACATATACTACATGAAAACACCGATTTATATTCTTGTGCCTTTATTGCTGTATCTTTTCAGTATTTTCAGATAGTACAAAGTCAAAGCAACATTCACTTTGGTTTTGTTTTAGTCTAGATACAGAATAACTTGATCACCTTGCCTTTTTCTTTGAGGGTGCATTAGTCTTATAGATAAAATACTGGGGAAAATAGGATCATATATTTTTGTCTGTTTCTGAGTTCTGAAAAGCGTGGTGGTTTCTTGTTATTGCATGATGAATTGAACTAAGTTTTTAAAAAGCTAAGTGTCACTAACATTCTAAATGACAGATACTGAATACTGACAGTGTAACAATAGTTGCAGTAATCTGTTTTAAAATAGACTGCATGGTATCTCTGCTTCCAGAACAGAACACATTTTACACAAAAGAGAGTGCTATTAAACTTGTGCGTACTCAAATGTTTTACAGGAAAGAAATGGCAGAATGATCAGGGTGGAATACTTACAGTGAGAAAACAGATTCATGCTCCTTTTAGCCTGTCCTTCTGTCTTCTAACCTAATGAGTCAAAATTTCTCTTTCTCATACTTAATTCAGGTAGCCTTGTCTTTCCTTTGAGCCGTTTCTCATGATTCCCATCTTCCCCAACATTGAGTATGTCATGGGTTAACCTCATCCGGCAACTAATTAGCAGACAGCCTCTTGCTCACTCCTTGCCCCTCCCCTCTCCTCCCTTCACATCCCTTTCTTCACCAGCCGAAGTCCCAGTGGGATGGGGAGGAGAGAGAGAAAAACAGTAGAACTTGTGGGTTGGGATAAGAACACTTCAAAAACTGAAACGAAGTAAAATATTATACTAATAATACTAACAATGTTACTCATAAGAATAATGAAAAGGAGAAAATTAAAGGAAAAAAACCTCAAGAGAAAAAATTATGCACAACACAGTTGCTCACCATTTTCTCACTTATTCCCAGCCCATCCCTGAGCCATGATCAGTGGCTCCTCGCCAGCTCCACTCAGTTTATATACTTGGCATGGCATTCTGTGGAATGGAATACCCTTTTGGCCAGTTCAGGTCAGCAGTCCTGGTTATGCTTCCTCATGGATTCTTGTGCACTTGCTCGCTTGCAAAGAGTGAGACAATGAAAAGTCTTTGGCTTAGGTTGGACACTACTTAATAGCCAAAACATCAGTGTATTATCAATGTTATTCTCACACTTAAGTCAAAGCACAGCACTGTACAAGCTAGTATGAAAGAAAATTAATTATATCCCAGCCAAAACCAGGACAGATTCCTGGTGTTTTTTTTCTCTTTGTCTTGAAGGTAGTTTTTTTTTCTTCTATGTCTGCCATTTTTCTGCAGGCTAGACTTTCTCCTGTCTCCTCTTTTTCATTTGTTTAGTTTTGCTTTTTCTCCCAGCTGTTGTCCCTTGGGGCATGTTATGCTGTGTTGATGCTATGAGGAGTTATTTAGAGCTCCGAAGAAGCAGACTCTGGCAGACAACGGTGGCAGATAAGTTTTGGGCAAAGCAACTGGTTTCAGAGCCAAAGCTGGACAGATGTATTTGGATTCCATGGGCTGTTGCAAGTGTGGTTCATTACTGTTTACGTGCCTTGTCAGGTCAGAGCAATCTGTTAAGGAATCAAAACATACAAGCAGCATATTTATAACTTAACTGTTGCACTTTAACAAATCTGAGGCCAGTTTTCAAAGGTTTATTTTGTCAGACTTTGACAGTACTGGAAAAAAATTCAACACTAATATAAAGCTTATCCTCTGCCAAGGCTGAGCTCCTGTTCCAAAGCATAGAAGTGGAAGGAAACTTTCTAAAAGATGCCGATATAAGAAAAATACTGCAAATTTTCTTTTTCCCTTTTTTTTGGTCTCCTGGTTTTGTTTATTTGTTTGTTGCATGTGCGTAAAATTCCTGAAATCTTCTCAGGGTGTTTGCCTCTTCTAAATAAAGAAAAGTGGAGTGTTTTGGCAACCGGGAATAGGAATTCAAAATGGGAAGCATCAAATAATCTTAGTTATTGCCACCTTTTAATCATTACAATACCTTTTACTCTTGATATGCATGCTTCCACGTAACTGTGTGTCTGATGTGCATATGCATGTATATTAAAACAGCTAATCCCTGTGTTTTTCATTTTTTCACCTTTACAGACAGAGACTAATCCTACTTGTGAGTCTTGCAGAGCATAAGTAGTGTTGAAGTATCAGTTCTCAGCAAGTGCTTTCCTTTGACTAAAAGTAGAGGAAAAAATAAATGGTAACAGATACTTTTATAGTGAGAGAAATTAGGTTAAAAAGGATTGAGAACATTATTGGAGATAAATACCATGAGTAAAGTACTGATATTCATAGAAGCAACATTCAACATGCTAATATTAAAAGTGCTAAAATGTTACTTCTTTAAATAGGATTTAAGAAGCCTATACTTCATGGACTGTGCACCTTTGGGTTTGCTGCTAGGAACGTTTTGAAGCAGTTTGCAAATAATGATGTGAAGAGATTCAAGGCAATCAAGGTCTGTGTTCATTCTTTGCAGTTAGTCTTGATTTTTTCTGGGTTTAGTGACAAAAGAAATATTTAAATGTGGGAACAGGCTTTTGCACTGTCTTAGCTGCCAGAATTGCTTTTACTGCTGTGTGCATTTTAATGCCTCCATCTTGTATTTTATTTAAATATTTAGGCTTTCTGCAGTGTTAGTTGGTTAATTTTCCTCTTTGCTCTATCATTTCAGTAGAGCCTATGCTTTTAAGTGTTGCATGTATGTATGACAGATCTGTTCACAGTCACACTTTTTTTTTCCTTGTTTTGTTTTTAGGTTCGTTTTGCAAAGCCAGTCTTTCCAGGCCAGACTTTGCAGACAGAAATGTGGAAGGAAGGAAATAGAATCCATTTTCAGACCAAGGTGAGAACAATCTCATCATCGTGGGCTTTGGAGAAAGGTGTGTTTGTTAAAAGACTGGGGATATGAGGGGAAGCAAAAAAAAAAAAAAAGGACTCATCAGACACACCATTGATGAGGGTTTTGTAAGAAATAAAGTAAATAGAATAAAATATTCTTACTTATTTTATGGTGTTACTAGGATTCCAATAAAAATACCATTATAGGACTTAATACCTTCATATTAAATGAGAAGTATTTAATTGTGGTGGATTTTCTGTGTTTGTCCGCTGTGGAAGAGCAAAAAGCAATCATCCTCAGGTCATCATAGTCTGTACTTGTTTTCTGCAATACCTCAAAACCTTGGGTATGCATCTTTTTAAAAAATATTTATCTTAAGTTAACTCCTGACAGTTTATGCAGGTAAACATGCTACAAATTTAGCTTAAATTGAGTTAAACTTCAGCTGCAGCTACACAGAACAACTTACCTAAAAATGGAAATTTCATAGCAGTTGGACATAGTAAGTACAATAAAAAAGAGTTTACATTTTATAAATTCGTGTTTTGCCTTTTTCTGTTTTCTTTGACATTGGTACTAGCATTTTGTGTGGGTATTCTGTAATCCTTTTCCACATGTTGTAGGCTACTTACTGGAAATTAAAGGTAAAATGCCCAACATAAAGGGCAAAAAATAAATGTTCATCACTTCTGTTTAATACTGTATGACATTGTCACTTTCTTAAACTGTGATTTGATACTGGTATTTGTCAATATGTGTTGGCTAATGCAGATAAAATTTACATTGCTTTGGCTGGTAAAAAAGTTTTACAGTCGCATCTCTGTAAAAATGTAGCGAGCTGCTGATTAATGTGTAAGGCAGCAAGTATAGTGGCAGCTTCAGGGAGGATTGGGCAGGCAAAATCAAATAAGGGGAACCATCACATCTACACAATTGCTGTTTTTACAGGAATACAGCTTTGTAGTATATATGTTAACTGAAGGAGGTAAATTTTGTTTGCAGACCTGATGGGTGTTAGTGGCTGTATGTTAACAACACAGAGAATGATGTGTACAAACTGTCCCTCTGATTACTAGTAGTAAGTGAGGTGGTGTGCTGCCTCAAATGTGCTTTGGAAATTACTGTAGCTATATTTAAAAGGTGCTACCACCCAGTCCTGACAGAATTTCTATAATTCAGGTACTTTTGAGGGTTTGCATGTACAGTGTAAATTGATAGAGCTCATGATATGCTTCCAAACCCTTTGAAATCTGTAATGGATGAGTTGTTTTGTTCGGTTTAAAAGCTGAATTTGTAATTATGCTTGCTTTAGTCATTGCAAATACATGGAGTTTTGGTGAATTTTGCCACAGGTTTTTTTTTCTTCATAAGTTTGGAGTAGATGATTTTTGAGAGGTATTACAAGGTTTAACAGGATTATAGAAAACTGCCTTGTTTGAGCAGTTACGAGTTGTGCAGAATGCTGTTTCTTATTGCATGTTGGATTTGTCAGAATTAAAGCAGTCTTTGTCCTTGAAATAAACTCTGCCTAGATCAAAGGAGGAGTGGACATATAATTTTCATATACTACTTTGATTCCAGTTTCAGCATTGTTTGTAGTGCAGTGGCAGTGGGTGACAAGCTTTTAGGCATGATTTGAGTAATTGTTCTGTGTAGTGCAATAAACAAGACTGTGGTACTGGATACTCCTCCCCTTTGGCTTTTTGTTGACACCTGTATGCATTGCCAGTGAATCAGTTTGCCATCTTCTGTGAGCTGCTCTAAGTCAGAATGGTTTGCTACGCTCCTCAAAGAGGCAATGCCAACATGAAACCCATTTTCTTCTTTGACTTAATTATTTCAAAAAATTAAACCAGAAGGGAATTCAGGTATTCTTCATCATTCTTCTTGTAATCTTTCCTGTTTTAAATGATTAAAAATTGTTTCCAATGCAAGTTGTAGTGTAAGGCATGAGGAGATATTGAAATTGTCTAAATGGACTCTCACTAACGGAATATCTGCCTCAAGGACAAACATTTTAGAATAGTAAATTTCTCAGAACTATTTATGAAGAAATATTGAAAGTAACTTATAACACTGGAGGTGAATTTTCAGATGAGTAAGATTTTTCTACTGTTTGGTGGACAGAAAGCCAGCAATATATTTGGATACCATTTCTCAAGAGGTAAATAGTTACTTCACTTGAAGAGCTGCTTGAAAAATTCAGTATACTAACAACTTGCCTCAAGACTACAGCACATTTATAAGGTGTTTTTTTTAACTGTCTAACTTATATGTTTACTCTTTTCTTCATCTCTGATTTTAAAAGGTATGGAGGATTTCTTGGGTGTCCTTCTGTTGTGACTTTTTTGCAAATAACATGACTTCTTTAATGTATGTTTTCCCCCCCACTACAGGTTAAGGAGACTGGAGAAGTTGCGATTTCAGGGGGCTATGTGGATATAGTACCAGCCTTGGATAAGCCTTCTGCTCGAGAGCCTCTGAAGGTAGGGAGAAGCAGTAAAAGTCTTAACTTGGAAAGCAGCAGTTAGGCTTTATTTTTGTGGTAAACACAGGAAAGATACTTAGATTTCCTACCAGTATTATTTGCTTTACATAGATGAGTGTATGAGGTCAGAGGTGTGAACACACATGTTGTTAGATACAGAGGTTAATTGATCTATTTGAGAGGAAAATTCCATTTGTTTTAAGATACACAGGATGGTTGATGCAGTTCAATGGGTTTGATGCTAACCGAAATCTTAGAATAAGCATCATGCTGTATGTTACAAAACGAGGCTTGTACTGCTGAGGGCTACAGGTTTTGAGCACTTGCATAACTTAAAATTGAAATTACTTCCTGTAATTTGGGGCTGTAGCTGTAGAACAAGGATTTTATTTTTATTTTGTAGATGTTAAAGATGAAAAATTGTGTAGGATGTAGAAGTTGTTTTTTTTAAACTTGGGCAGAACAGTTGTTTTTCCTTTAAGCTTATTCTGAGAAATTAAGGTGCTTTGACAAACATTTTCTGATATGACCAGATATCCAGCAGGGGAAACTAGCCTGACTGAGTGAAGGTTGGCAAATTTAAATGCCATTAGGAACCGTGTTATATAATGGAAAATGTTAGGTTTAACCAAAGAAGTGACAAGATAGCAGCCTGAGGAATATTGTGTTCTGGTGTACAATTAGGTACACTATGTACACCTATGAGAGTTCCTTTCCTTCAGTTCCAGTTAGATGAAAAATGTCACTGAAGTAGCTTCTAAAAGAGTGGCCTTTTATCCAGTACAAATATTTGCTAAAGGAAGACAATGAAAGGCTTGCAAGATAATGTGTTTGGCAAAGTTGAAAATGTGAAAGCAGCTAATCCAACTCTTAACTGTGTTCTCACTGGAGTTTTGACTGTATTCATAGTTCGGTGTGTTTTGAACATCTTCCATGTCAAGTTAAAGTATTATACTGGTATAAAGATCTTTTGGTTTTAAAAACTAATATGCCAGTCAGTGTGAAAAAAGGGTTAATGGTTATCTTCCAAAGGGAATTAAGGGCAATTGAGAAACTCTTAGAGCACTAATTAAAAAACATCTTAAGTTGTAATGATAAATGACAAAGACTGCAAAAGCAAGATTTGAAATAATTTGAAATGAAAATTCAAAGTGAAGCATTTTCTACTTGAATGTACTACTTAGTGTTGACAGCTGCTAGATGTGATTGTTTTGTGGTGGAAGAAATCTCAATTGCATTTAATAATTCTGCTATAGATACTTTTTCTGGATACAGTGCTTGAACTAAGAGACATATTCAGTACCTTTTAACAAAGTTTCAATTTTAATTTCTTCATACTCTTTTTTTTTTAAGACTTCAGGGCTGCAGAGTGACCTAGTGTTTGAAGAAATCAGTCGTCGTGTAAAAGAGATTGGAAATGAATTGGTAAAGAAAGTAAATGCTATATTCCAATGGGACATCACTAAAGATGGACAAACAGCAATGCAGTGGAGTAAGTTGTAGCATTTGTATAGTACCCTGATACATTTTTTAGTGAAGTGAGATTAATTATATTAATTCTAATTAAACTGATAACTTGAAAATAAGCACAAGGTAGTAAATGAATATTCACTGGAATCTGAAAGTCTGAATGCATTCTGGATGCACAAGTGACAGGAAGGCCAGGTAGAGTTCCATAGTGGCAGTTACTAACCTTTCTCGGAACATCTGTAATTTGCCTATTTAGATTTAGGCATAAACTGTCCTTTGGAACTTAAGTACATTTCTGTTTCCATTTTCCAGATTGGCTTGCCACTGCACTTAGGAAAGCATGGTAAATTAGCCTACTAGACACTCTGTCTTACAGTAATTAGTCTGCTGGTGATGTACATGCTAACTGATCTAAAACAAATAAGTAATTATTTCTACTGCATTGTTCTTGTCACTATAGTCCAATTTGTTTCCATTCAGATTTTCCAAGGTCGAGGTTTAATGAAGGTATAATCATGATTTTCCATCATTTAAGCATGGGACTTGTTGATGAAAAGAGGCTAAAGCCTGTAATAGCAATGTGTCAGAGCAGAACTGTTTCTTATAGAATTACGTGAAATGGTGTGATGGAGGAAACACTACTTCCTCAAAAAACTTTTCTTAAATTCTCCTGTGCTGTCTTTCTAGGGATATGTATTTAAAAAAAATAATTTTAGTAATTTGATATATTTATTTGGAGTTTATTTGGTTTTTAGTTCACCTGTCTACTGGTCTATTAGTGGAATGTAAAGTTTTCCCAAAGAGATAAAGCTTAGTCAGGTTGTAACTTTCAGGCCTTTGTTATTTGTGGAGAAATTAAAGTCTTTGGGTATGTGAAAGTCAGTTGCCTAGACTGCTTTATTTTGTTGGTCTCTGTGGTTGGATGTAGTCAGAATAGTTTTGGGGGAGATGCAGATGAAGTGGGCTGTCCTCTGACAGACTGAAAGGAGAGACTGACAGTAGGTCAGATCAGGTCTGTGATGTGTTTTGTTCTGTACACTGATTTTTTTAAACTATTGTTAAGTCTTTCCAATGTCTGTTCTCCAGAAATAGTTGTTGTGTTTATCTTTTCAATGTTAATTGAACTGATTGAGCATTGATTCTGAGTTGCAAGACTGCTGCTAAGTTTCAGGAAAATTATTATATGTAGATTGATCAAGATAGTTGTGTTGTACCTGTATTGCCTTTTAAGTAGTTTTTGAGGGATAGCAGTTAATTTCTACTTGAACATCAATCAACATGCTGAATATACCTGTGTAAATTACACAAGCTCTTTACCTATACATCAAAATGAGACGGGGGGTAATACTGAATAATCCAGTTCAGATGTTCCATCTTAAAATTAATTACTGCTCTTAATAATTTCTGCTGTCTGCAGTTTTCCATTTTTACACTCAGTAATTTAAATTATGGACATGCTTAGAACTTGGACAGGAGGCCTAGGAAGTCTTTCTTATGTTCTTGCATAAATGTTTAGAAGATAATTAGAAGTGCACAGGTTAAACCTCAAAATACTTAAGAGTGTATAGTTGTTGGGCCATCGCTCTGTACACATCAGTCTTACCTGCTTCACGAGACCAAGTTTTATTAGAGGGGAGACAGGTGAATGTTTTTGCCGTTGTATCCAGAGCAAGATACTCCTGCTTTGAGTAAATCAGTAGTCAGCCTTGTCTGCTTTTCGAACAAAGCTTGTCCTCTCATGTTTGCTGCTGAAGTGGTAGGAGGAAGGTAGCCTTCTTCCAATGCATATTTGCCTAGCTAAAAGGGATTAAATAGCCATGTTTGTCCTGTTCCCTCTGCTTCTGTTGCAGTGAAAATTATCTGTACTTATTTATATAAATTTTGAAAAAAAACTTAAAGCTCCCTGTGGGATAGAAGGTGGAGGAAGTAGTCCAGTATTTTAAACATTTCCTGTTGCTGACTACTATTAAGAGCTGAAATGAAACATTTCTAAAATCTTGGAAAAGTTACTGTGAATATTTGTATAATATAGTCAGTTCCTTCGAGCTTATGAATTACTGTAGCCTCTGTGGTGTAGTCAATATGTATGGCTGAATGTAAATATCTAGGTAACCAGGAGGGTAAAAAATGTTGCTTACTTTTCTCATCGGGAATATTGGTAAGCAAGTACTCCCTTTGTATAGCACTTTTTCAAAGAACTTTCTCTGTCATCTGATTTCTCTGTTTGTACTTTATGAATATTTTTGTGTGTCTTTGAAATTTCAAGTAGTTATAGGATGAGGAAAACAGTTAATATTAAAATAGTTATTCTTATAAATAACTAAATATTAAATTGGCATATTAAAATAGTTATGAGAATGCACTAGCAGAGCATTAGCAGTTATGACAACTGCAGTGTCAACTCTCACAATTTGTTCTTATTATGGATCAATAGCCTGCTACTGTTGCTGTCTGCATAACTCTAACGGTATATTTCTAATGGCAAGATATGTATTTATCCGCATGATGGAATTTTTTTTTTGGAGTTTTTGAAAATGCTATTCCTATAGTTTAAAAGCACACCCAAACAAACACAAAGCAGAAAAAAAGATATTTATAAGCAGTTGCCAAGTTAATTCTTTTTGCATGTTAGCATATGTTATTTATTATTCAATATTCAAGAGCATCATCATGTACTGTCTCTTTTACCAGATGCTGGTATAATTCATTTTGCATAGTCAGTGTGGAAGAGAATAGTTTATGACTTTACATTCAAAGGAAGACAGCTTTCTTGCAGTTAAGATATTTTCAATAACTCAAAAGATTTCTGACTTTATAAGATCCTTATATGGTCATCAGTAAGATTTTTGTAATGCATATGATTGATGACAGTGGATTTGGAATATTTTAACATTGACAATGCCATTTGCTGACTTCAATGCTTGACTTTTTCAGTTTTTGATGTAATGGAACCTTCTGTACATAATTAGAAATTTTAGCCTTTGGCAAATTAATTTTTTACTTTAAAAAATGAAGATGGTAGTGAGATGTAACCTTTGCTATAGCTCGAATTTATTTATGTGTCACTATTTTGACTGGTTTCAAACCTGCTCCACATTTTGATGTTACTGAGCGTCAAGCTGGTAGAACTGCACTTCTTGGCACTACATTTCAGTGTGGTCTACTGATTACTTATTAGTTGTTCTTCTGCTTGCACTAATGTTAAATCAGTTTTTAAATATTATGTTGTTAGATTAGAACACTTCTGAATTATCTTTCTTTCTTTTTCTAAATAAAATTACTGTTTGAAGGGTAGATCCCATAATGTACATATCTGCAAGAAATCAAAAGGGAGAATATGACATGAAAATTAATTTAGAATTTGATTTGTAAGGCTAAATATTGGATACTATTTCAACGTATAGTCAAAATTCTTGACGTGTTATGACTGAACTGAAATGCAAGGAGGAATATTTTTGGGGGGGAGTTTTTTGTATTGTTTTAAGCCACAAATTGATGCCAATTATTTCATTATTTATCTTCTTTTTATGTATCTCTTTGTAAGGGCCTCCCAGGCCTTTACAAGCAGTATTTCTGGTTCTTTTGGGCTACCTGCTAGGCCTCTTTCCCTTATTAAATTGTATGTTGTGCTGTCTTGTGTTTTAATTTTTTGACTTGTCATTTTAACACAGCTTTGTGCTGTTGTGGTAACTGCAGCACTAGACAGTGCTAGAAACAATCTGGGCCCTGCAGCCCATTGCTGTCTTTACCAATGATTGTAGCTCCCGCATCTTCTGCTAATGTCCTTCAGCCTCATAAGATGTTAGAGGGAAGCATGTGAGAGAAAGCAGCAGTATTGACCTCTGTTGTGGCCACACGTCAAGTCCTGTGTCCAGTTCAGGGCCCCTCAGTGCAGGAAGGACATTGAGGTGCTGGAGTGAGTCCAGAGAAGGGCAGTGGAGCTGGTGAAGGGTCTGGAGCATAGGTCTTAAAGAGGAGTGGCTGAGGGAGCTGGGGTTGTTTATCCTGGAGGAAAGGAGGCTGAGAGGGACCTTATTGCTCTCTGCAACTACCTGGAAGGAGGTTATAGACAGGTGGGGGTTGGTCTCTTCTCCCAGGCAGCATGTGACAGGTTGAGAGAAAGTGGCCTCAAGCTGCACCAGGGCAGCCTCCTGTCGGACTTCAGGAAGAATTTCTTCATGAAAAGAGTTACTAAACATTGGAATGGACTGCCTAGGAGGGGATGGAATCATTGTCACTGGAGGTGTTCAGGAAATGACTATATATAGCCCCTGGNTGGAGGTGTTCAGGAAATGACTATATATAGCCCCTGGTGCCACAGTCTAGTTTTCAAGATGGTGATCAGTCAAGGGTTGGAC
>VWZF01002274.1:1515-12776 GCA_013396755.1 Sclerurus mexicanus | reverse complement strand
AAAAAAAAGTAAACCCGAGAATTATTAAACAGGCAGTTTATATGTACACAGAAAAGGGGGGGGGGAAACAATGCACACACACATAGTGAAAAGCTAGCAGTAAATCAACAAGCAATGAAGTGCTCATGCCTCCAAAAAACAGGATCCCAATCCAGCAGCCGTCTGGTAGGCAGACATCATGACAGAAAGATAAGCATCTCTTCCTGCTCCCTTTTATATCTAGGTTGGCATAATATGGTATGGAATACCTATTTGGTCAAGGTAAATCAGGTGGCCTAGGCTATGTCCCCTCCCAGGAAGAGGAAATGCTATTCAGCTAAACAAACCCCCTACAACCTAAACAAACCCACTACACCCTGCTAAGCTACTTGGATCCTCACAAAGTCTATGGGACCAGATGGGATCCATCCTAGAGTGTTGAAGGAGCTGGCGGAAGAGCTCACCAAGCCACTCTCCATCATTTATCAACAGTCCTGGCTCACTGGGGAGGTCCCAGATGATTGGAAGTTGGCCAATGTGACACTCATCCACAAGAAGGGCCACAAGGAAGATCTGGGAAAGTGCAGGCCTGTCAGCTTGACCTCAGTGCCCAGCAAAGTTATGGAGCAGATCATCCTGAGTGTAATCACACAGCACCTACAGGACAGACAGGGTATCAGATCCAGCCAGCATGAATTTAGGAGGGGCAGGTCCTGCCTGACCAATCTGATCTCCTTTTATGACCAGGTGACCCACCTCGTGGATGAGGGGAAGGCTGTGGATGTAGTCTATCTGGACTTCAGCAAAGCCTTTGACACCATCTCCCATAGTATACTCCTGGAAAAGCTGGTAGCCCATGGCTTGGACAGGTGCACTCTCTGCTGGGTTAGGAACTGGCTGGATGGCTGGGCCCAGAGAGTGGTGATGAACGGTGCTGTATCCAGCTGGCAGCTGGCCACTAGTGGTGTCCCCCAGGGGTCAGTGTTGGGCCCAGTCCTGTTTAATATCTTTATTGATGATCTGGATGAGGGAATTGAGTCCACCATTAGCAAATTTGCAGATTACACCAAGTTGGGGGGAGTGTCAATCTGCTGGAAGGCAGGAGGGCTCTGCAGAGGGACCTGGATAGGCTGGATAGGTGGGCCAAATCCAATGAGATGAGGTTCAACTAGGCCAAGTGCCAGGTCCTTCACTTTGGCCANATGGTCTAGTAGGCAGGGTGGTGTTAGGTCAAAGGTTGGACTTAATGATCTCAGAGGTCTTTTCCAACCTAATTGATTCTGTGATTCTATGAGGGGGTTGAGTTTGGCTGCAGCGGCTGCGGGAGCCGATGCGCGGGCAGCGGCTGATTGGAAGACAGTGAACCGACAGGAGCCGGCAGCTGTGGTCCTGGTAGGCAGGCGACAGCGGGCAGGGACTAACGGAGGAACGGCTCTGCCTGTGGTGGGTGGATGCCTCTGGCAGGCGGTAGGAGTGGGAGGGAGGAGCAGGGAGCCGTCAGGTAAGGGGGACGAGCGGCGGTCGGGAACCGGCTGCAAAAGCGCCGGGGCTCCAGAGAGAGACAGCGCTGCTTCAGACGGTGCCACGCAGCAGTGAGGCAGCGGTGGTCGAAAAACGGCAGAACGCTGCGGGAGCGGTCAGGGACCTGCTGGGTTCCGTGGCAGGGCGAGAGAGACTGCAGTGGCTGCTGTCCCAAAACTTTAACAGCAAAATAAGAACACAGTAAGACAGTATATAGTCCCTGCCATTTAGGTTCTAATTTGGATATACATGAGAATATCTTGATTAATACTTCATCCCCAGGTTTTATATCATGTACTTGTATTTCAGGTGAGCTGGGTTGATACCACTGTGCATACTTTCGCTACCCTTTGAACCCTTAAGGTTATGGTAGGCATTCATCTCCTAACAGGCTGGTCATAGCTGGGATATAAGTCCCTGGTATAGCTAAGAACCTCTCAAAGAGAATTTTTTTCTGGTGTTAGTTATACAAGTTGTCTCAGAGTATTCCAGACATCCCAAAGAGCCAAATTTAAGGCTTCTGGCCATTTCAGATTAGTGTATGTGCATATTTTTGCTATCTTTTCTTTTAATGTCCTATTCATCCTTTCTACTTGTCCTGAAGATCGTGGGTGATATGATGTATGTAATTTTCTCTCTATCCTCAAAGTCTTATACAGCTGTTCAATTATATTGTCTGTAAAATGAGCACCTATGTCTGATTCATATAGAGATTAAGTCATTTCCCTTTTTTCAGATGTGCTGCACATGTTAAAGCTCCTAGTTCTATTCCTTGCATGCTCGTTCTTGCTGAGAGTGGTTGTGATTCTATTACCTGTTCCCAGCTCACCACAGCATAGCCAGACTATCACTGTCCTTTGCACATAGCAGGATGAGCCATCTGCAAATAGAACTAGATCCGGGTTAACACCAGTTAAATCAGTCCATGGTTTACTTGGAATAATTAAAAATAATTAATTAATAATTAATAATTTGCTCACAGTGGTGATGTTCTCCATCATCAGGTAGAGGTATTAGGCTCTCTGGATTCAAAGTGTTGCATCTTTATAAGATTACACTATCTGCTATTAGGAAGATCAGTTCATATCTATATGCCCATTGTGGTGTTGAAGCTTGGGTTGCATACTCTTAACACTCATCTTGCCATACATGTCTCTTCAGTAGTAAGTACATTTTCACCTTAGCAGTATATCAAAATTCATCAAACCGTGATACAAAGCACATGCCTATCTAAACAAAAATGTGCATTCAAAAGAACTCTAAAGTCTGTGCTGATACTTGGAAGGGCATAAACCATGCTAATAATAAGCAACATCCTAAGCCAATTTAACATATTTTTTTTCTATCCTTAATTTTAAGAACTGCTTACAGAAACCATATTTGATTAAGTTCTTTTTATTGTCATCAGTAGATAACTTCAGTCATATGGGTCTGAATCTGCAGAAGGCATTATTTTTACTAAAGCGTCACCAAAATTAAATTTGGAATTTGGATCGATGCCCAGGAATTATGTCAGCTATAGTAGATTAAATTCATTTTGGATGTGTTTTTAAAACAAAGCAGATAATTCTTCCAGGCTTTTGCCTTTTAATGTTTTTAGCCTTTGTTTGGACTGAATGAACCGTTATACTTTGGGTTATTGAATATAAAATTTGAAATCTGTTTTGTAGTACTTTTGCATACAAAACATGGATTTAGTGGACACGTTTCAACAATAATTTCTAAGTAGTAAAATGTGCAGCATTTTATCAGTCTTTTGCATGCTGTCCCACCAGTATTCCTGCCTCATGTGGGACATGGACTGTTACAGAATGTCCCAGGATAAGAGGACAGCTCTTTTCTAATATTGTTGCTTCTGCTTCCACTGACTTATTACAGGCTGGTGCTCCTGCTACACCTGGGCCTAGTTGAACTGAGTAATTAATATGTAGTAAATAATATGCAACCAGTCTCTGATGGGGTCCTAATTTCTGCGTTACCACTCCACTAGCTATTCCTTTATGTTCATGTACATACAGATTGAAGGATCTGGGAGCCCAAGAGCGGGAGCAGACACTAAAGCTCCTTTTATAGCTTTAAAACTTGTTCTTTCTCTGGGTCCTATGCAGTAGGCACCATCTCTTTGTTCTTGGTTGCCTCAGTCAGAGAATTATCTAACTCCCTTAACCTAAATTTAACTCATCAAAATGTCTGTTGAATTCATCTAGTCCATGACTTTGTGTTCCATCTGTTATGGTGGTCACTCAGGACTGTGACGACCCACCCTTAAGGGTAAGGAAGCACTTAAGATTCAACAGTGCTCATTGGTCAAAAGGAATGACAAAAGTCAGAGGGTCTGCAAACAATCAGAGAATTTTATTAGTAAATTACACACTTGGCATGGACATTGGTATGTTAGTCCCTGACCTACTATATAAACACACGGCAGTGGGTTTTGGATAAAGGGGTAGGGTGGAAGGGAAAAGAGAAATTAAAGTTAATTAAAAAGGGAGAGATGAATTAAAGAAAGGAAAAGAGGAAAAGAAAAAGAGAGAGAAAAAGGGATCACCAGCCCTCCAGCATCAATCCAGCTGATGGGATGCTGATCCTGGTCTCAGTGTCAGCCCAGCTGAGAGGATGCTAATCCTGATTTCAGTGTTGATCCAGCTGAGATGTTGATCTTGGTTTTAGTGTCGATCCAGGTGATAAGTGGTGATCCAGCTGTGTTGGTTTGGTTGATGAGATGTCCAGGGTCCTGGGCAGCACCCCCCGGGCTTGGGAGGGTACCTTTTTATGGACAGGTTCCTCTGTCCCAAAGATAGGTTTCTCATTTTCTATGCTAATTAGTTATCATGCACAGTCTGTTCTTTTAGGCCTTTCTGGAAATGGGTCAGAGGTCTTCGGGGGTGCTTGGTGGTCCAAATCCCACCTCCTAGTCCATGTCCACTTCCTGCCAATCATTCCTGTGCTTGTGCTGTACTGTATTGTGGTTCTTTCTCACAGAAAAGTGCTGCCCTATCTCCACCTGGTCTCCCTTCTTTAGTCAAAACTTGTTCTTTCTCATGGCACGTTAATACCAATAATCCTTGGTTGTTACCAACGATTTCTGTTTGTTATTACCAACAGTCCTTGGTTGGCTCCACAGCCATCTGGCTATCAATGTTTGAGACATACACATTAACCCCTTATCTTCTGGGAACTGAGAGCTCAAAAGGGTCTCACTTTGGACCATTGTTCATAGGGTCACAAGAGAGTGGGCTTAAGTCATAGTAATTTTTCATCCTGGCTGCAATTCAAACCAGTAACTCTCTTTGAAGGTTCAGCAATAGAAATATTATTCTGCTTGAGTTGTTATTCAGGCAAGAAAAATAAGTTTCCAAGGCTGATAGTTAAAAAACAGGTGCTCATTAGACAACACATTCCTGGGAACAGACTGTTTCTGATAAGCTGGAGAGGGGCTTAGTCCAGGTGCAGTTTGTCAAAGCCAAGGCCTAATGAGCATTTCTCAGATCACAGTGTGGCCTAAGAGGAGGGGGGTGGGGGTGTGACTAAAGTTAGCTTCTCTGGGCCTCTAAGGGACAGGAGAGGTGGTATGTTGTGTGGAGTTACTGGACACCAAAGTCAGCCCAGGTTGGGTCACTGTTGCACTGCAACTGCTTCTTGTAAGGCTTGTCCTCCATTGGTTCGGGTGAGTTCTGCTGTAGTAATTCCTATAACATACAACTTAAATCATGGCTTGCAACAACTGAAAAATATATTCGTTATAATCTCCCCCCCTTGTCCTTTTGTGACAGGTTATCAGGTTTAACATTGCAATGAACTCGTCTCTTTGTTCCCAGCCTGGCTGCAACAAGGGGTTCCTGCTATAGTCCACCATTAGTATAGTCGACATCATAGTCCTCCCATGGGCTGCAGGGGGACAGCCTGCTTCACCATGGTCTGCACCATGGACTGCAAGGGAATCTTTGCTTTGCCTGCTCCAGCATAGGTCCCCCATGAGGTCACGAGTCCTGCCAGCAAACCTGCTCCAGCACAGGCTTCTCATGGGGTCACATGTCACATCCTCCTTCAGGCGTTCATCCGCTCCAGCATGGAGTCCTCCATGGGCTGCAGGTGGATCTCTGCTCCATTGTGGACTCATTCACATGTCACAGTCCCTTCATCTCAAGTTCACACTGGAGTTCCAGCCTGTCCAGTACAGCAGCACAGAAACAGCAGCACTGCCCTGGCCACATGCCAGCCCAGGCACACCACCATGGCTGTTATGAAAGTGTTCCCAGGCATGATACAGTGAGGTGATCAGCAGCACAGCACTACAGCAAGCAGCCAGAGCAAAAAGCGGCCACTAACAAGCACAAGAATCTAATATACAGTCAGAAAAGCGAGCGCCATGGCAAGCACATCTACACCAGGTTTATTTTCCATTGTTTTGAACACTAAAAGGGACTTGAAACTCCTTTTTATGTGCTAAAAAAAAGAACTTCAATCTCCCTTCTGTGTGCACCGAGGGACTCTACCACTCCCTGCACAGTATGAGGGACTCCACATCCCCTGTGCAGTCCAAGGGACACAAGCCTCTCCCTGCACAAGTCTCCAAAACCCATCTGTGTCCTGGGAGAGACTCAAGTCCCCCCACCTTGTGCCTTATCAAGACATCACATCTCCTCTATGTGAGCCTTACACTGCTCAGGCTGCGCACCCATTCTCGATTCATTACTAATAATTTCACCAAATCTGCACAAAATGCCACACCAACAGAGAGACTCAAATCCACCCTTATACAGAANGCCTGCTCCAGCATAGGTCCCCCATGAGGTCACGAGTCCTGCCAGCAAACCTGCTCCAGCACAGGCTTCTCATGGGGTCACATGTCACATCCTCCTTCAGGCGTTCATCCGCTCCAGCATGGAGTCCTCCATGGGCTGCAGGTGGATCTCTGCTCCATTGTGGACTCATTCACATGTCACAGTCCCTTCATCTCAAGTTCACACTGGAGTTCCAGCCTGTCCAGTACAGCAGCACAGAAACAGCAGCACTGCCCTGGCCACATGCCAGCCCAGGCACACCACCATGGCTGTTATGAAAGTGTTCCCAGGCATGATACAGTGAGGTGATCAGCAGCACAGCACTACAGCAAGCAGCCAGAGCAAAAAGCGGCCACTAACAAGCACAAGAATCTAATATACAGTCAGAAAAGCGAGCGCCATGGCAAGCACATCTACACCAGGTTTATTTTCCATTGTTTTGAACACTAAAAGGGACTTGAAACTCCTTTTTATGTGCTAAAAAAAAGAACTTCAATCTCCCTTCTGTGTGCACCGAGGGACTCTACCACTCCCTGCACAGTATGAGGGACTCCACATCCCCTGTGCAGTCCAAGGGACACAAGCCTCTCCCTGCACAAGTCTCCAAAACCCATCTGTGTCCTGGGAGAGACTCAAGTCCCCCCACCTTGTGCCTTATCAAGACATCACATCTCCTCTATGTGAGCCTTACACTGCTCAGGCTGCGCACCCATTCTCGATTCATTACTAATAATTTCACCAAATCTGCACAAAATGCCACACCAACAGAGAGACTCAAATCCACCCTTATACAGAATCTGCTCAGGGAATTTTAACACTAATCCTTTGATTCCTCCCTGCTCCAAAGATTCTAGGTGAATTCATCCAGTGCCAGCAGTTGGATGTTTGAAGTAGGGAGGCTCCAAAGGCAGTGGCCTAGGATCCCATCTGGGTCACCAAACTGTTAAGGAACTAAACTTCATCTACTAAAGACATCCCTTAAGATGGTTTTGATAGTTTAGAAGGCCTGAAGAAATAGCATTAGACAATCATGTGATGGCAATATTGTCATAATAAGTATAGACCAATCTTCTTCATCTTAAATTTCATCACTTAGTATTTGTATAGATGAAGACCCCATTCCCTTAGCCATACTCTAAAGGATACTACCAGGTTTGAACAAATAGATTATTAGCTCACCATCTACTCCACTTGATTTTATTTATCAGTTGATTTTGTCAGTGGAGCTACACTACTTGCTTTCAGTGTGCATTTATTGTCCAAAACACCACCTAGTTTCCTCTGAGCTAGCAAATTATTGAGTTTAAAAGGAGAAGAAACCAGGACATGTCTACATGTAACAGTCCCATTTTTCATGGGAATTTTTTAATATCATAAAAAACAATGTGCATCCACAGAGCTTACACAACCTAATAAATGGCCAGTTGATACTGTGCCTCTAATTGTCCTCAACTGGAAGCAAAAATGCTGCCTGTGAGTCAAAACTGATTAACACTATCGGCTGATGAATTTTCTTTTCTAAAAAGGAGAGGTAAGGGGGAGCCACAGCAGCTCTGAACCTCTGCAAGGACTCCCTCTGCTTTAGGTGAATTTTGATTTTTCCTGCTGTTTTGTTTGTTTTAAAAAAATGGTGATGTCTAATCTTCAGGAATGTATATCATTGTCCAACCCAGAAACTGCTGGCAAAATAATAAATCTACACAGAATGTACTGTTACATTCTTGTTCCTTTCCTTTCCTTTCCTTTCCTTTCCTTTCCTTTCCTTTCCTTTCCTTTCCTTTCCTTTCCTTTCCTTTCCTTTCCTTTCCTTTCCTTTCCTTTCCTTTTCCTTCTTCCTTTTAGAGGTAAAAATCACAACTTTTTGCTTTTGCTAATTGAAGTATAGGCTTTGGACTGAACATTTGGCACCGTTTCTTGTGGCCAAATGTTTCATGCTGGTTCCAAAAAAACTGTGGATCCTGAGTTGGCTATAGTTTGTCTTTGAACTCATTTGCAAGAACTCAGTCCTAATAGGCATAAAAAAAATATACATAGTTTATTAAGTTGCAATTTAACCCTTTTGTGTGCAGAATTGCTGATGGCAATTCTATTTGGGTTTTTAATCTTTTTTTATTTGTCTGGCTGAGTTTTTGCTGTTTACCTCTTCTAGTTTACATGAATGGCATCATCTTGCCATATAGGTCCAAAAAAACTATACATTTCTGATTATCTTACATGGGCTGAAAAGGATCCTGAATAGAAAGCAGTTCTTTTCCTAGTTGGTTACAAGACTGTTTCAAATAAACCATACTCAACTCTTATTGAGTAAATATGCCTTCACTTATATTTCCAGAAGCCTTCTCAGCTACGTGTTTTCCTTTATGTCTTTGTAACATAGTAGATAAACAGTGCTGTCATTGCAACTTTTGCTGCTAAGTTGTCCATAATGTGTTTCTAAATAGTATAGAAATAAGAATGTACCACGGTATCTCTTCATGAAGCAGTTTCCAGTTTTGCCTGTCAAATATAGCTTAAAGTTTTGATCAGTTGAATGTTCAGCAAGAAATAAAGTTATTGGTGTGTGAAACATTGCAGGTCTTTGTTAATCCTGGACTTTTCCCTCTAGCATCCTTGTACTGCTTTTTTCTGCAATGCTTCCTTTCTGTTGATGTGATACCATCTTTGGTACTCTAACAAAGGGAATGTTTGGAACCCAGAACAGATGTTTTGGTGCTGCTTTAATTCAGTTTTCCGACTTCAGTTAGAAAACAAGATCCTGACCACTTGTGGTTACTGTAGATTGGATAACTTTTTCAAAGGAAGAGTAAGCATGCTGGACTCAATGACTTCCTTCTGGCATCCTACCACGTCTTCTTTATTATACCTTAATGTTTCTCACGTATGCTTTTGTTTCATTCCCATAATTGGCTTTGTATATCCACTGACTGATCTGATTTTCCTATCAAGACAGGGCTGTTCATTCCATATTTTCACTAGTGTAACTGAGAGGAAAATTTGGTCCATATGCTCTGTAATAAGATATATCTCACTGTTGATAGTTANGCCTTTTATCTAATTGGCCAGATGACGTTTACCTGAGTGGCATGGCCAGGGCCACCCAGGCAAAAGTTCTTGGCACCTCCCCCCTGTTATATAACTGGTACTTCTCTGCGCCTGCACAAGTCTCTCTGCACTTGCGCAGTCCATTTCAGAGGGTCTTCCTTAATTGAGTCTGGGGGTTTACTTCATCCTCCTCCTCCTCTCTTTCTCCTTCAAGTGCCCTTGGAGGGCCATCAGCCAATCATGAGAGACCAATTAATTTTAGTTTACACAGAAATGTCTCCCTCAAGGCCAGAGACCGTCTTTATCGGCCTGTTTTCCCATAACTTGGCAGGAGAAGCACAACTCCTCACAGGTGGCTGGGCCAAACACAGACCAAAAAATACTAGCATCGAATTCCACCTGAATGCACATGGGATTTTCATCTAACTTTAGCCACCCAAAAGCTAGGCAACCAGTAGAAACTAGTCATCTGAGCTCCTCCTATAGTCACTGGAGGGAGAAAGCAACTTTGAGAGGGTGATTCATCACATCCTAAGATAAGACTTGGGACAAAATTTTATTGTTGTGGACATGAGTGCAAATCTCTACAATATCCACTGGTCTTAATGGTGTTGAACTGATGAATTGAGCTGCAGAACCAAAGGCAACATTTGTGCTGGTGGATTGAATGGGGACAGGAGATGGTTTTCCTGAGCTTCTGTTAGCCTGCTCCCTGACATGTTTTGGCTTGTGGCTGGTAAGCTCTCTCCAAATAACACCTGAGCATGACTCAGTGGGCATTGTGAGCCAGGGATGGTTTTCAGTCAGCAAGACACAGATAAGGCTACCCTGTTTCAGGTAGGAACTTTATCCCTAGTAAAACAAGCCATGCCATCCACTTGCTTTCAGGGTCAGACAATGGATGCTGACTCATTTTATTTACTGATGGAGATATAGCCAAAGAGATATAGGCAGTGAAGAAAGTCATATAGGAGAATGAAAAATGAACTTGAAGGCTTTTCAATTGTATTGTCTGAAACTGGGACTTGGATGCAAGTAGGAACCCAAGAGAAAAGAGCCACTGTTAGTGAGATTTTTCTTATTAAGCAAATTTTAGAGATACTCCTTCCCTGTACTGGTGCTATAAGAGTGACTGACAGTGACTATGAAAAGAATTATTTGCAAAGAAAAACTTCCTGGACCCACTATACCTAAATGACTTTCTAAAACCAGTCACCACAGATTCCCCTTGAAGTCATGATTCAGAAATTGATGTCCAGAGGGTTTGTACCCAAGAAAATACCCAGTTTCTGAGCTCTGCCTGCTGGATTTTAAGACTTGGGACAACTCTGTCTTAAAAACACTCACTGTTCACCGCAGAGAACCCCTATCCAGAAACAAGCAGTGCAAAGTGTTTCAGCCACTTTCAACCACTGTTATGAGATCCAGGGACCATGGGATAAATTCAGATGAATAACCTTATTTCTAAGTTGTTTCTACAGAGGGTGTGGGTGTTGCAGACATTTAACTGCCAGGCTCTTCATTTTTATGCACTAATAGTTTCCATACTGGCTGACTGACTGGTGTCCCTGATGTGTCACGTCGATTTTCTTATTAAATACAAAAATAATGAATGTTGGGAATGAGCCTAGAAAGCTCCTCATCTCCCAGATTTGGTCTTGGTGCCAAAGGTCTGGCTGGCATCATCTCCAATATTCTGCAAACAACATCTGCATGAGTGTGTTGGTTGTGTAACTCATAAAGTTAGCATAAGTAAATGTTGTGATTTGCTGAGCAGTGCTGATTAGAGCTGTTTTCACAGAGAAAGGCTTTGCAGCATGTGAGAGAAACGGACATGACATGCCTTTCCTTGGAAAGGGAAGGGATACTGTAGGCAGGAGTACACCATTTGCAGGAATGACTCTGAGGAGATCTTACCCCCCCCCCCGCGATCCC
>VWZF01002273.1:55051-98400 GCA_013396755.1 Sclerurus mexicanus | reverse complement strand
GGCCCAGCCTCACGGCACCCCTCGGGGAGCCGCCGCCACGGCCCCGGGATGCGGAGCAGCGCCGCTGCATTGCGGGATACCCCGGCGGGCGCCAGAGCGGAGCCGGGAGCTGCCCCGCGGGAGCGGCGCTGCCGGCCCTCGTCGCCGCGCTGGCCTACTGCTACCTGCGGGACCGCCTGTCCAAGGGTGACTATCGCTGCTGGCACAGCACGCGCGGGCCTGGGCCTGGGCCCCCGCGGAGGGGACGGCAGGTCCCTCTTGGGGATGGAGCCGCCCTGTGGCACTGACGTGGGGAGCGCCCGGGGGAGGCGTTATCCTTGATGGTTCAGTGACTAAAGGTCCACAAGAGAGCTGGAGAGAGACTTTGAGCATGGGTCTGGAGGGACAGGGCAAGGGGCAGTGGCTTCTCACTGATAGAGGGCAGGGTTAGATGGGATATGGAGAAGGAATTCTTCCCAGTGAGTGTGGTGAGGCCCTGGCACAGGTTGGGAAGAGAAGCTGTGGCTGCCCCATGCCTGGAAGTGTCCAAGGCCAGGTTGGACGGGGCTTGGAACAACCTGGTCTAGTGGAAGGTGTCCTTGCCCATGGCAGGGGGTATGGAATGAGATAAGCTTTAAGGCCCCTCCCTACCCAAACCACCCTTTTTCCCATCTCCTAGAGCTGGGTGGTGTCCTTCCCCTCTCTAGCCAGGAGATGTCATTCTGAGCCTGTGGTAGTAACTCACTGGCCTTGCTGTGGTGTCTGGAAACCTCTGGCTTAGGCTGTGACAGGTTGGGGTGAGACTGCACACTGCCCTGAGAAGCCCTACACTGCACCCCACAGCCACCCACTCACAGGGTGTTGTGACAGGGGGGCAGGGTCAGTCAGGGGTTTTAGGGTAACCTGCTTGCAGGAATAGCCCCATGTTCTCTAGGGTGGTTGGTGAGAGCTGTGAGCTGAGCCCCTGTGTGCTCCAGGTTAGGATGTCCATCAGTGGGTCTCCGTACTAACTGTCTTTCCCTTCTTTCTGTATTTCAGAGGATGCGTTGCTGGAAGCTGCAAGGATCAACAACGTTTTGGAAGTCAGCAGGTGAGCAGGATTCAGAGACACATGAGAGCACATTCTGCCAAGGACTGGGAAGGCAGGAAAGCTCTGTCAGTATATAGGGAAAGGGGAAGACTTGTTCTCTCTACCAGCTGTGCCTTGGCACTTGTTCCTGGGATAAAGCAGCAGGGGTGGCTGCTCCCAGCCCCTGTTGGGTGCTCACCTGACTGTATCTGATACAGAGCGGGTGGGGTGGTAAGCACTGTTAGCTGTGAAGTGGGAGGAGGATTGCAGGTCTTTGTGCCCAGGGAGGACAAAGTGTGAGGCTGTGCCATGCAGCAGGTGTGGACATACCCTCTGGGCCAGAGCAAGCAGAGGCTCATTCGTGGGGATCTGTCTCTGAACAAACAGCACTTGCGTGCCCCTCAGCCTTAGCCATGAGGTCAGTAGGGGCTTGTGTCCCACAAGGAGTACAGGAGAGAGCTCTGCCCACCCAAGGAAGTCAGGGAAGGAAGTGATTGGGTGACCAAAGGCATACCTGATAGGGAGTGGAGCATCTCCAGAGCTCCTGTCCCGTGGCAACAGGCCTCTTGTCGTGGTTGGCTGTGCCTGCCCCATTGGGGTGGGGCCGTGGCACCTTTCAGGAGCGTCTGGCAGCCGACATGTTCCTTGAAGTGGTAACAAATAAGCCTATTTCCTGACCAGTCCCTAGGAGGAATGTTCTTCCTGTGGCCAGACCTTCAGGGACTCAAAGATTCCCAGGATGGTTTGCGAGCAGCAGTGCCATGTCACTGACTGATGGCTGCAACCAGTGCCAGGGACAAGGGAGGAAGTCTCCTGGAAAATGGGAAGAGAAGTGTGAGAATCTTGGAGCCACTTGTTGAGTAGGGCGTAGTCCTCCTGCTTAGTCTTTCTCAGAATCTCAGAGGTTTTCCAGGCCCCAAGTGCTGCCCTCAGCCAGCATGAAGTTCATATTTTTTGGCAGCCTGGCAGTTTGTGTAGAACAGGGAGAGACACTGCTGCTCTCCTGTGTACACCACATACATGTGTGTGTGTCTCTGGCTGGGATTTCCCACTCAGCACAGGCACCCATGGGAGGTGTGAGCTGCTGTCCCTTTGTCCCTATGTAGAAGGGAAAGGAGGAGTTGGAGAAGGGAGGAAGAGGAGAGGGAGAGTAGAGCCCTTGTGGCCTGCAGCCAAGGGATGCTCCATCCAGTCTCCAGGACCTCAGATGAAGCAGCCTGGCTCTGCTGCACCCCAGGGCTGAGATCTGGCCTAGATCAAGGGCCAAAAAGGATATTGGTGTGCAGCTAATTGGCACATGTGTTCTGCTGCTTGTAATTGCAGGAAGCTGCTGCTTAGGGTTGTCTGTGTGATTTGTGAGACTGGTCAGGCAGAACAGCAAAAGGGATGCTCTGTGCTCCTGCTGGGCAGGGCAGGGCTGGTGGCTGTATGCCATCTCACAGGGCTGCACACCCATGGCCTCTCCTTTGTTTCTGGGCTCTGTCACAGAGTCATTTGTGTTGGAAAAGCCCTCTGAGATCATCAGGTCCAACCATTCCTCCAGCACTGCCAAGGCCACCACTAACCCACATCCCCAGGTGCCATCCACATGGCCTCCCCTACTGCCCTGGGCAGCTATGACAGGGCTGGCCAACCTTTTCTGTGAAGAAATTTTCCCCAATATCCAACTAAACCTGCTGTGGCACAACTTGAGGCTGTTTCCTTTTGTCCTGTCAGTTCTTACCTGGGAGAACAGACTGACCCTCACCTGGCTAGATCCTTCTGTTAGGAAGTTGTAGAGAGTGAGAAGGGCCTCCTGCAGCTCCCTCAGCTTCTCATCAGATTTGTACTCCAGACTGTTCCCCAGCTTCATTCCCTTCTCTGGACACACTCTAGCACCTCAATGTCTTTCTTGTCATGAGTGGCCCAGAACTGCATACAGGATTTGAGTAATGAGTCAGGCTTTGATTCCTTGGAACATCTGATCATGGGAAGGTACTGTGTGGACAGGATGAGCCTTTATGGGAGCAGGTATTCTGTGTTGTACCTTTTGGAGCATTTTTTCTCACAGAATAATTGTGAATATTGTGCCTGAGGCTCAAGGGACACTTGAATGCTTTGTAGGGTGAGGATAGGCGTCATGCCATGCCAGTGGCTCATGGAGCGTGATGGCCTCTGGCCACTAGTCAGCGTGTACCTTATCTCTATCCTGAACAGCTGTGAAACATCTTCAGCAGTGGTAGTGAGGGCAGGTTGGAGGCAGGATTGGGAGATGATTTATAATTACATTTATTTCCATTACTCCATGTTTGTATGATGCTGGGCCTGCATTTGTCTGTGTGTATTTGAGTCGACAGACACCTGGGTTTTTAGGACAAACAAATGTTTTTCCTGTGAATGTTCCCTTTAATCTTTTCTTCTAAATGACCAAATTATCCAGGACTGGGTTTCAGCAGTTTTCTGACTGGTTATTGAGTTTGATTTGGCCCATGGCCCCAGGAACCTGGAGAAGATACAACAGCCCAAATTTCTTCATGTTGGATATGAAGTATTGGGGGAGACTTGTGTGTGCTGTGCTTTCCTGTACTGGATAGCTGGAAATCTGCCCTTTTTTCATGCTTCTTGGTGTATTTTGGCCTCCCAGCACTGTTGGGGTTTGCACACTGAGTCACAGACTGCTATCTCTGCAGTCAGAACCCAGATGGCCACAGGAGACAGGAGGTCGCATGCTTCTTTCCAAAAGTTTTCAAGCCTTAATTATGTCCAGATGCCTCTCTCTGGAAACAGACACCAACATGCCTGGGTGTGTGGGAGTTTCTGTGTGTATGGAATACATCTGGGAACCATCACATGGTTAATTCCAGTTAGTGGAGGTGTTTAACAGCAGAGTTAAGTGCAGGATAGCCTCACTGAGCAGCTCTGTATTTGGAGGAGAAGCAGTTGACCATTGTGAATGTGGCCTGTACAACCATGGGAGCAATTATTCCGCTTCCTTCACAGCTCAGGAGCCAAGGAGCACCCTGGGATATTTCAGGCAGCAGGTTAAAAACAGATGCTGAGTGGTTTCTTACACAGCACATAAACTGTGAATCTCGGTGGATACGAGGGAGTCTGACACTTGAGTTCAGATCTGCACAGAGCGAGCCGAGCAGGTAACACATGCCACCTCCGATGGAAACATATTGTCAGAAGTTGGTGTATGTGCTCAAATCGCTCTGCAAACAGTGATGACTCATGTTCTTTTCCCGACTGTTTGCTGCTGGCCGCTACCAGAGCCAGGCTGGAAGGCTAGTGAGGTGTTTTTCTAAGGCACAGCTCGGCTGTTGCATTGGGGTGACCGACTGAATTGGGGCTCCTCTGAGTGAGGCTGCACATTTGGTGATGCCAGCTGTAGAATCACAGGAGGATTTGGATTGGAGGGGACCTTAAAGTTCACCCAGTTCCACACCCTTGCCATAGGCAAGAACACCTTCCACTAGACCAAGTTGCTCTAAACCCCATCCAACCTGGCTTTAAGCACTTCTAGAAGTGTTCCCTTCCCTTCCTGAGCCTTCCCAAGTCTTGCTTGAACCATCTGCATCTACCCTGCCCCACACCATGCAGATCTGTGTGTTTTCACAGAGCATTGTGGTGTGTTACAGGCCCTGGAATGATGGTGAGGGGTGAGAAACAGCCGTGAGCTGTTTCCAGGAAGACAGGAGCCACATCAAAGGGTTTTGAGCAGTTAGCCATGTTCTCCTGCCCAGGCAGATCCTTGCCCTGGCCTCTAACAGGGATCGTGCTTTTGTGTTCTGAGATAGTTAGGTTTGTTTTTCTTCCCTCCTTCTTCTGCAAAGCAGAGGGCAGTTCCTGAGAGGGTGGGCGCATCTGAGACTGTCCCCCGCCCTGCAGTTAAACAGTGACATATTGGTACAGGGCTGGGGGAAAAGAGGCCAAGAGGAACAGAAGCTATTGTTGTTGCAAAAGTTCAAGTTTCCAGCTTCCTCTTCCTCCACCTGTCAAGAGGGAGCGCTGGGCATGCTCCCGGCACTGAGCACAAACTCAAACATGCCCTCTGGGCTCGGTAGTGTCACTGAGTTAGTCACCCAGAACCCCAGTGGCGGGGTGAATAGGAGGCACATCTGTCCGGGGGCAGCAGGGAGGAGGGGAGAAGGCTCCTCGGCTGCTGATGAGGGCTCTTTATCTCTTCTGCGGGGATCAAAGTGCTGTAACTTTGGGAGCTGCTGTCTCGAGGTAAAATAGGCCATATGCACAAAGCAGTGGGTGCTGCTCTGCCCGAACTCCTCTGGGAAATTCCAGAGCAGGCAGTGATGTTCATAGAATCAGGGAATCAGAATGGTTTGGGTGGGAAAGGACCTTAAAGCTCATCCAGCTCCAAACCTCTGCCATGGGCAGGGACACCTTCCACTATCCCAGGTTGCTCCAAGTCCCATTCAACCTGGCCTTGAACACTTCGAGAGATGGGGCAGCCACAGCTTCTCTGGATAATTTGTGCCAGGGCCTCACCACTCTCACAGAGAAGAATTCCTTCCCAATATTCTGTGTAACCCTACCCTCTGTCAGCTTTCTACCCTAAAACCCTTAAAAAATTATCTGAAATCCTTAAAGTACAAACACACCCCCAAACAGAAACAGCACCAGCTCTGCTTGTGATTCATGACTAGTTCATGAATCCCAGAAGGGTTTGGGTTGGAAGGAACCTTTAAAGGTCATCTAGTCCAATGCCCTGACATGGACAGGCACATCTTGGTGGCACATCTGCTGTCAAGGAACAGTTTGTCATTTGAGAAACACTGAAAATGGTGCTAATAGAGCCGTATCCACATGAGATACTCCTTAGAAGGCAAGAGTGAGTGTCCTGGATCTTACTTGGTTAAAATGTGGATAAACATCCTAAACATTGATCAGAGGATTTATTTAATTAAAATAAAATACTCCTGCTGGTAAATACATTTGGCTGTCTGGGATCTGAGCAGTGGTCGTGGCTTTATCGATTGTCATATCATTAAATCAGGCGGGGAAAAAATTAATGATGGGCCTGAAGACCCTAAACATAAAGTTCAGTTGTCTGAAAATCTGTTAAGTTGCTGAGCATCCTGCAATGATTTAACAAAAAAAAAAGAATCCAGCTCCTAAATGAAATGTCAATGCATATTACGGTAGATGATGTGACACGAGTAATTCTCGCACTGGGCTCAGTGATGTGGCATTCCACATGCTTATGATGATCTAGGTTTCTGAATGGAAAACTACTTGACTAATTCTAATACCTCTGCTCCAGGCCTGTAACCAGATCCCACAGCAAAGGCTCCAGCATCATTCCTGTTGGTTGCATGGTGGTTTAACAGGTTTGACTGCTGGACTAGGATCTTACTTCATTATTTTTTTATCGAAGAATGAAATTAATTCATTGTTCAGTATGTCCCTCCAGTGCGTTGGGAGAAAAAAGTCTTCCAGTGAGTTTGCAGGTATTTTTCAGTGGCTCCAAAGTGCCTTTAGTATCCTAAAATCACAGACTGACAGAATGGCTTTGGTTGGAAGGGACCTTAAAGATCACCTATTCCCAAGCCCGCTGCCATGGGCAGAGATACCTTCTACTGTCCCACGTTGCTCCAAGCCCCATCCAGCCTGGCCTTGAACACTTCCAGGGATGGGGCAGCCACAGCTTCTCTGGGCAACCTGTGCCAGAGCCTCACCACCCTCACAGGGATGAAATTCTTCCCAACATCTAATCTAAATCTCTCGTCTTTTAGTATGAAGCATCATCTCTTTACTTTAAAGGAAAGCTGATGTCCTGTCCTTCGTCTCACAAAGAGATGCTGAAGAGTTTCAATGCAGGTCCCATTCATGAGAAAACAAATGTGACAGGACAAGGAGGAATGACTTCACACTGACAGAGGGCAGGGTTAGATTGGATATTGGGAAGAAATATTCATCCTTGTGGCTGTCCCATCCCTGTAAGTGTTCAAGGCCAGGTTGGACAGGGCTTCGAGCAACCTGTTCTAGTGGAAGGTGTCCCTTTCCATGGCAGAGGGGTAGGAACTGGATGATCTTCAACATCCCAGCCCAAACCCTTCTGTGAAATGTTAAAATTAATGACATACCGAATAAGAGTGAACCTTTTGCAGCAGAGTGACCCAGTGGCTGGGGGAAGGTGACCAGGATGGTCTGTTTGCCCGTTTAATGTAACATTATAATAATACCATGGCCAAGTGCAAAAGGGGCTGATACTTTGTAAATTACATTAATTAAACCATGTTGAAGATGTTAATGAGTGGTAGGTGTTGGGCTTAAAGCTTTTAGTTATCAAGCAAAAGTTCTCAGCCTGAAGGGGTTTGGGTGCTTCCATCCTGGCTTAGCTGATGCCTTCCTACCTGTCTGTGGAGCTTCAGCATTGGGGTTCCCCTGCCCCTCCTGTCAGGCTGCCTCTCCCTTGTGGTCATAGATTCCTTTATTTTCTGGATTTTCCGTGGCTATTAGACTGTCACACTGACTCACTGTAGGAAGGGGATGATGTCAATACTACTGCTTTCAAAGGATTTTAAATGGTCAAGTAAATACAATGAAATTCAGAAATAACTTCTATGCCACTCTGACAGACAAGTGGAAGGGGATTGGGCATCACAGTGTTTGGGATAAGACAGCTGTGGTGCTGGTGGGAATGGCTTCTTAAGGTCTGGGCGAGATGGGTCTGCAGCTCGTTCCTGCAGTGGCAGCGAGGGAGCAGTTTTCAGGCTGAGGGAGCAGCTCCCTGTGCTGCACAGAGGACATGGCATACATGGAGGCACAGATGGAGCTGTGGTGTGGATTTCTCCTGCAGGCAATGTCCCTCTGGCTGGAGCAGGTGATGGTGTGACCGGCAGGGGCCGTGTGTCTGAGTCAGGCTGGCTTATCTCTGTTGTGAGTGCAAACACCTCAGTAAGCAGAGCTGCAACGGGAGCTGATCTCTGCAGATAGCAATCTGCCAGCCCCTGTGTGTCCAACACATGCGGCCTCACTGGGACAGAAAGCTTTGTGGCTGCACAGGGATATGTCTCCTCGCAGCAATCTGCTGCCTGGCAGTGCTGTTCAGGCAGCAGAGCTCTTAGCGTACACTTGCAGGGATGAGGTGCTGGCAGAAGGAGAAAGCATAAGGATCCTTTCACAATTTCTTCACAGGAAGGGTTATCCAACCCTGGCATGGCTGCCCAGGGCAATGGTGGAGTCCACATCCCTGGGAGGATTTAACAAATGTGTGGATGTGGCACTTGGGAACATGGGTTAGTGGTGGGCTTGGCAGTTCTGGAGGAACAGGTGGTCTCTGTAGTCTCTTTTCCCAATGATTCCGTGCCATATCCTGCAGAGGGCCAAGGCTAGTCTTGTGCAGCTCCTCAGATGGGTTTACAGGACCACTGGATAATGCAGGAGCTGCAGCTTGCCTGGCATTAGCCATGTGTAGGGCTGTGTAGATCCTAACTCTTGATCTGACTTTAGGCTAATCATCTTTGCTCTCCACACTGCTGGGAGGTTCTTTGGGTATTACACTGTGTAGAAAAAAGAAATAAAAATTGGGTCTGGGAAGGGTTCCACATGAAAATTTGTTCCTCTACTACCATATAGTATCAAGTATCAAACTATTTTGAAGCAAAGACCTGCCAGATAGTTCATTATCATTAAACTTTTAGTGTAACCCTGGTAGAGAGAGCATAAACCTTCTGTTGGTGCTGTGACCGTTTGCAGTGGTTCCAGCCTCCTGAATCAGTCAGGAGCTGCAAATGAAGGCTGCCAGTTACAATTCTATGCTTTTAGCTATTAGATCTCTATCCGAGTGCCAGTGAACAGTTCAGACCATCCAGAACTAGGGCAGAAGTGCTGGCCACTCCTTCTTTCGAAAAAGGGTGGTCAAATTGTACACCCAGACCTGTTACCTATCGTACCTCCGCTTCAGTCAGAAGAGTTCACCAACACACTTCTGTGTAGAGCTTGGCTGAAGCCATCTGCCAGTTGGCTCTCATGCCTCAGTCTCAGTGAAATAGGGTTAAGGCTTTTTATTTGCATTATTTTTTTCTGGCTGGTTTTTCCACTCAGTAGGGGCAAGTGTATTCAGCCATGTTCAAGACATGGTTGAAAATAACTTCAGGATGTCGTATCGTATCATTGAAGGATTTGGGTTGAGAGAGAGCTTCAAGACCATCTCGTTCCAACTGCAACTGCCACAGGTTGCCCAGAGAAGTTGTGGCTGCCCCCTCCCTGGAAGTGTTCAAGGCCAGGTTGGACAGGGCTTGGAATAACCTGGCATAGTGGAAGGTGTCCCTGCCCATTGCAGGGGGAGTGGAACAAGATGGTCTGGAAGGTTTCTTCCAACCCAAACCCTTCTGTGAATCATTCTGTGATTCTATGACTTGAATATATAGGGTTCAGAGTTTGTCTCATCTCATTTAACTTGAGCACTTAAAATTTGTGTCTGAATTCTGAACTTCCTTCCTTCCTTGTGGTCTGCAGAGGGAACTGTAATTTCATACTGTCTGGGTTCAGTACTTGTTTTAGGATGAGCTAAACTGGCTGCTGCAAGGACCTCTCCCTTGCCATTATCTTGTAAAGGTTGAGAAAATTTTGGAGACAAAGCACTAGAGGTAGTTTGGTGCCTCATATTTTTTGGGGTTGTCTTATTTGTTCTCATGTTGTGTGAGACAACTGCAAAATATCTGCTGGTGACTTGGGCTTTGGAGATCCACTGAGCTGCTTCTGAAGCCTAATGGGTGCTCTTCAGCCAAAGGATCCAAATGTCATTGGAATTTTGGTTCATCAGCTTTGCTGCTGGTTGGGAATTAGACTGATTAGAAGAAAGAAATAAAAAATAAAGAAAACAAGCTGATGGCATTGCAGTCTTTGAGAGGACTGGGCTTGCTGTCGCCTGGATGTTCATGTCAGTTTGGTCAGCTGGGAGAAACTGGATCAAATCAATTTCATGCTGGGTCTTCTGGGCTGTGCTGGAGCAGGTGACTGCACAGTAAAACATTCTGCTTTCCCTCATTAGGTCCAGGATGCTTGGGATGCTCTCTACCTGTCTGCTTCCTGATCGTGTCTCTCCTCTCTCCAGGTTGTTGCAAGAAGGCGCAGATGTGAACGCGAGGCACAGGCTTGGCTGGACGGCTCTCATGGTGGCAGCCATCAGCAGGAACTCCAGGTACGTGCGTCTCACATCGTCGGTGAGTACCTTGAACCCATAGCAAGCTCCCATAAAGCCTGGGATGTGTTGTGGAGCTTAACCCAAGGGAGCTTGTCACTCTTGCTGTGCCTGGGACGTGGTGTGAAGGATCAGGGCAGGCTGCTCCGCAGTCCCAGGGACGTGACATCTGAACTGATGGTGTCATTCCACAACAGCTCTCAGGTTTTGGCTTCTGATGAGCCTGTGCCTGTGGGATGTCATTGTGGTGAGTAGTTAGACACCCTGCTGTCCAAAATCACTCTCGTAAGAGCTGTCGTGTCCCTCCTCACTGATGGGGCCATGGCTGGGGCTTTCATCCAGGCCTTTCTGAAGCAAAAGGCCTGAATACTGTGCCCTTCCTCTGCAGTTCCCATGATGATCACTCTGGCTTCTTGTAACCTTTTAAAGACACTCCTAAATATATTCAGTCTACAACTAAATTCAATTAGGTTTTTTTTATTTAAGGGAAAAAAAAGGCAAAGAAATCCAATTTTGGAAAACGTGGGACAGACGGGAGAATGAGCTTTGATGTTACAACCTCTCAGGGATGCTTTACTTAGTCACAAGTTCATAAGCAAAAAAGCCTAATTACTTGGGAAAACACAGGATTAAAGCAGTGCACAAAGGCTAAATATCCGCTCTCGGGCGACACGATTCCAATCCGTGTGCCGAGTTCGTGTGTGGTGCAAACTTTGATGTGTGCTATGACAAGCTGAAAGTCGTGACCTCCTCGGGGAGCTCCTTAAGACAGGCCCAGAGGTGGGGGCTTGGGGCTGTTTGTTTAACTTTGATGTCCAAGCAGCAACAGGCCCTGTTGTTTGCCTGTCCGTGAAGGGACGGGCTCGGGATCCTCCCACCTTTCCCAGTGGACAATGGTCAGCAGCAGAGTGTGACGACTGTTGACCATTCCAAGTGACTGATGGAGCAGAACAGGGCTTCCCGAGTTGCAAAGGCTAAGAGGAGGCAGGGAGAAAGACTGTTCATGGGACAATAATTACCTAAAATTGGGCCTAAAATCGGGCCTAAAATCAAGTGGAAATGCTAATGAAAACATCTCAGCAGCAAAAAACGCTTGGCTCCCAGGCTGGTCCCTGCTGAGAGGGCAGAGCCATCACTGCATCTGCCTTAGCTGTGTACCTGGCCAAAAGAAAAAGTTTTGTCTGTCTTTGGCTGTTTATTTTTCCCACATTTTGGATGAATACTGACTTTAATTGAAAATTAAGAAGTCCTTCAGTACCTGTAGTTCAGCAGGATTTGTCTCCATATAGCAGAAGAGTATTTATATGGTTGGACTTTATGATCTCAGAGGTCTTTTCTCGCCTTAGTGATTGTGATTGTATCCTTTATGGAGGCAAACATGAATGCAAGCCAGACCCCCTCCTGGTGTAACAGCTCTGGGATTGTGCCAGATGAGGTTTGGGCCCTTGGTCCTGTTTCTAGTATTATAATGTCTGCAATGGGGACTGGGAAATGCAATGAGCTGGAACATGACCCACAGAGGGTTTGAAATTCCCTGTATAGTCCACAGCGTGAGCTTTGTAACTCAAACTAGGCATTGTGCCTGGCGTGGACTGGGGAGGGGAGGAATCAGAGGCACTAGAATGCAGGATTGTTTTGGTTTTAGTGTGGTCTCTCTGTAAAATGTGATGCTCTAAATCTGTTTTTTTTCAGCCACAGCAGCTGATCTCATAGAATCACAGAATCACAGAATGGTTTGGGTTGGGAGGGACCTTGAAGCCCATCCAGTTCCACCCCCCTACCATGGGCAGGGACACCTTCCACTGGACCAGGTTGCTCTAAGCCCTGTCCAACCTGGCCTTGAACACTTCCAAGGAAGGGGCAAGCCACAGCTTCTCTGCCCAACTTGTGCCAGGGCCTCATAACCCTCACAGAGAATTTCTTCCCAATATTCCATCTAACCATGCCCTCTGTCAGTGTGAATCCCATCACCATTCCCCCTTGTCCTATTGCTCTCTGCCTGTGTAATCTGCCTGATTTGTGGATTTGAAGTTGTGACTTCTGATCTTAGCCCTTCAGGCCAGCAGGCTCTGGAGAGGTGAACTGGGGCTGTCTCTGGCTCAGAGATGACCAAGCTGCAGCTGGCTGAGTAGGACGTGCAGGTACTGTTTGTCTGCAACAAGACCAAGGTCAATCCAGTTACTGGCTCTCTCAACACTTCCTTTTTTTAAGGTTGTTGATACTTTCACAGGTTCCTCAGCACAGCTTCAGAGGGCTGGAATGCTGGGAACTGAGATGAGTGTTTTCAGCTAAGAGAAAGGAAAGCCTTCAGCCCCAAATTACTGCCTTTCCGAAGATGTTTTTCAGAGAAGAAAGATGTTTTCAGTCTCAACTGTACTGCTGGAGATTTCTGTGACCTGTCCTTTAGCTTTGTCATGTTTCCCAATTTTCACAGCCCTCACTCTTCCAATTAGACAGCCCCTGTCCATATGTTTAATTTAATTCCAGAGGCACTGCTTTAATGATTTCTGTCAGTTGCCATCAGCTACGAGATAAAATCCTGTGTGCTGGAAGGCAGGTTTAGGGTCTGTCTTTTCTTTTCACAACAAAAAAATGATCATTTTCTTCCTCTTGAAAATGTCTTGTATCCAAAACATGGCAAGGCATTTTGTTCCACTATGTTGCCACACACAGGTTTCCAAGGGGAGACTAGTGCCTAGCTGGCAGTAGAGATGGTGGATCTAGTAGGGAGCAACATTTAGGGTTCCTGGTTTTTTATGTGGGAGGGAGTCAAGGTCCAAATTTCTTGGCTCCATGATGATGATACAGGTTATAGCTGAGTTGTGGGCTAAAGACGTATCAGCTGTGACCATGTTTACAGGAGCAGAGGAAGGTTTTATGCTGTGATTTCCATTGCTGGGGGAATTTACCATAGCTTTGGCATATTTATAGTAATTAAGCTTTAATTAAATGCATACTGAGAGCTTTATGGGGATTGTTCATTTGTTAAAATAAGCAATACAGCTAGCATAAATTAAACCTCAAAGCGGGTAGGACCTTAGCTGTGTGTCTGTATTTTGTAGCATAGTGACCTTTTCTGTATCCAGCTACTTCAGTTTTCATCATTTCTGCAGAAATAAAATGACAATGAAATATTGAATCATCCTCTCAGCCCCCTCTGAGGTAGAAAACTGCTTGTTTGGAAGGGGAAACTAAGGCACAGAGCAGTGTGGAAGCTCTGAGTGCCAGTGGGATGAATTTGAGTAGTTCTAAAAAGCACTGAAAACTGCTTCTGCTTCCATTCCACAGAGCTGGAGGCAGCTCTGCAGGTGGGGTCTCACCAGAGTGGAGCAGAGGTCCAGAATTGTGCTCTATCCTGCTGCCCACGCTGTGGGATCAGGCCGGGACACAGAGTTTCTGGGCTGCTAGCACTGTCAGGTCATGCTGAGCTTTGTCTTCTAGTTTATCAGGGGCTTTAGCCTCCAGATTCCTCTCAGCTCCTCTCCACATCACCTCTTCTTCATTTTCTTTTTGTGGCTTTGGCTTCTTGCACCCCCCTTCTTCTCCCTCCCTCTTCAGATCTCAATGTCTTTGCCTTTCCTCACCTTTGCTTCTCAACACCTTCCTGCTGGGAATGAACCTTGGCTCTCCTTGGCCTTCTCTGCGTTTCTGTGTAGATCAAAGGAGCTGTGGGTCAGAGGGTCTCCCATGGAACCAGAACCAGCAGCTCTTGGCCCAGCATGACCTTGTCCCATCGCTTGCCCTCCTCCAACCCTCTTTGGGGAGAGGAGTCAGGAAGCAGCTTGCTCCCTGCCTTGGCGTACATTGCTGGGACTTGTGCCTCTTCCACACGTGCACTGAAGGTGCTGTGTGGATGTTTTATATTGGTAATAACAATTCCTCACGCATAGTGCTATTCTAGTGGGTTTGTTCTGAGGTTGGTGAAAGGTAACTGATCTAGAGCAGTTCCCTGTCTACAGGCAGTGACATGATGAACTGGCGCAGTCTTGTTATCTATATTAGGTACATACATCTGTTCCATGGGGGTTTTTTCACTCCTTTCACTTCAGGCAAGTTATTCAGAGCTGTCTGCACTGGAGCTGGAGAAATATCTGGGTGCCTTTGAAAGCAGATACGACCGCTTGACAGAAGGCTGAGGAGTTGGACATAGGTTTCAGCTGTGATGGCAATACATTTGTAGGGCTGAATCCTACAAACTGGGACAGCCGCTCCCTTTCTGGGTGTTTTTGATGAACAGTGTCCACTCGGCTGTTCCTGCAGCTGTTCCCCAGACCACTGCCCTATGTCCCCATCTCAGACCTCTGGGCATGAGCACCCTCTTTTCAGGGATTAGTGGCATTTATTGTCCTGTAGGTCTGGCACAGTGAAATATTGTCAGTTTAGCAGGCTCCTGCACCTCTCCAAGCCACGGAAATGGCCTCTGCATGTTTTCTTCCTAGGCAGGGAACAAGGCATGTAATGCTCCTGGGCTCCTTTCAGTGCCTTCACCATGCCTCCTGAAACATGATTCACTTGTGTTACACTCTTAAGAGAAAACTGAACAATATAACAATTGCCACCATTCAAGGGGTTTTTTTTCCTTTTTTGGATCTTGTGTCCTCTTTATTGCTTTTTTGAGGAGTCAATAATTTTCATCTTGGTCAACAATAAACCACCATGGAGCGAGGGAATGCTGTGCTGCCTGAGTTTCTGTGCCACAGGTGGGCATGAACACGTTCCTGGGAAGGCACACATCCACATTTAGCCTCATCTAAGGAAAAAAAAACAGACAGGGGCTAGAGTGCAAGCAGCAGCTCCTCCCAGCCCTCCTGCCCTGCTGAGTTTTACACACTTAAGATATAGCCTCACAAGGATCCTCTTTGTGTCCGGACAGGACCTGTGGCTCCTGCAAGAGCTCAGGGCAGCCGCGTATCAAAACCCGCCCAGGCGATTGCATTGTGCTCCTGGCTCACGGTCATTGAGATCACCGGGCTTCTTGGTTCACCAACCCCAGCTGCCGGTGCCTTGGTCCAGGCACAGTGTCTCTCTTGATGCAGCCCCAGTCACCTCCTGCCATCTCATCATTGATTTCCCCACCCCCTGTATTGTATATATGTATTTATTTATTGAACAATATGTTGGTCCAGCCATTACAAGCAGAAAGCACTTTCCTCAATCGATTGAACTGCCCAGCCAACTCTAGCTCAGCATTGCCCTCTGAGTCATCACCAGGGTCAGTTTAGATTTATATTCACACTGATGAACAGGCTCTGCCTCCAATCCAACCAACACTTGATCAGCAAATTAAAACTTAGCTTGTTGAGACTGTTGAGCACAGGTGAGTTATGAAGGCAGGCTGGAGCAGCCCAGCCAGCCATTGGTGACCTGCTTCTACTAGGATCTGGCATGGGGTGCTGTTCTGCCCAAATGCCTGGCAGCAAGAGGAGAAACACAGGAGGTGAATACTGGCCAGAGTATCTGCCATTTAAAACTCACTCATTACAGAATGGTTTGGATTTGGAAGGCCTTAAAGGTCATCTCATTCCAAACCCCCTGCCATGGTCAGGGACACCTTCCACTAGACTGGGTTGCTCAAAGCCCTGTCCAACCTGACCTTGGACAGCTCTCTGGGCAACCTGTGCCAAGGCCTCATAACCTCACAGGGAAGAATTTCTTCCCAATATGCCATCTAATCCTGTCCTCTGGCAGTGGGAAGCCATTCTGCCTTGTCCTGTCCCGCCAGGCTCTTGTACAAAGTCCCTCTCCAGCTCTCTTGGAGCCCCTGTAATCACCTGATTTTGTAAGTCCCTTCCATGTTCCAGGGACATTCACATGCTTTGCATCACTGAGTGCAGTCTCTCTGCATTTTGGTGGCACTGTTTCCTTTCCTACAGGCTAATTGCTTAAATGTCCCATTACCTGCAAATTGGATAGGTACAATCAATAGTTGTGATTCCAGGAATGTCTGGCTGATGAAGAAGTGCCTTGAGGGGTCAGCACATCCCAAAAGCAGGAGATGAGATTGAAAGATGATTTGAGAGGGAGCCTGGATGTGTGATGTGTTGTTACTAGACCAGTGCCAGGATTTTGGAAGTGCAAAGTTTGCCAGGAAGTGATATCTGTGCTTATTAAACTTGAGCCTCTCAGCTATCTTAGGAGCTACAGAAATGTTTCTTACTGCGGGGTGAATATGGTGCAGAGGGTAGTTCATAGGGAGAGCAGAGCAGTTCTGCCATCATCACCCACTGCATCACTCTTATACCACCTTGCACTAAGCAGTTGTGGTCTTCTGCTCAACTTCTCATGAAAGGTCATTGCCCAGAGAAGAATGCTGAAGGCCGAGACAAAGGATAAAGAGGAAGGGGCTTCCTGAGTGTCTGAGAGCACAGAGGTGATATCTGATGGAGTGCCTGGGAAGAACATTCATTTCAATATAGTCACTCAGAGCAGGAAAGAAAGATGAAAGGAGTTATTTTCTTGATAACAAGTCATCCTGTGTTACCATATGACTCACTTGGTACATGAAGCTCACCCATGGGATACAAGGTTGTGGATTAAAGTCCTACACTGTGACTTGGGATCATTTCCCTTAAAATGAGGCAGATGCAGGAACCTGAAGATACATCATAGCCTGTAAGCTAAAATTGAAGTAGAGGGAACTCTTTAATGGTGACAGCCATAAGAATGGGGTCCCAGAAGGGGGGTTTGACCATGTCAGAACCTGTGCTTCCAAGGACTTGAGTGACCAGAGAGGCTCAGCTCCCTGGTGGGGATATTGGATGCCCTCATGCAAGGATCACGGTAAGTTAGTTGCTAGGGCAAGATCATCAAAGGCTTAATTGAGGCACATAATTTCTTCCCCGAAAGGGTTGTCCAGCCCTGGCATAGGCTTCCCAGGGAGTCCCTGTCCCTGAAGGGACTTAAGAGCCATGTGGATGTGGCATTTAGGGACATGTGTTAGTGGTGCTGGGGGAACAGTTGGACCCAATGGTCTCAAAGAGCTTTTCCAACCCAAATGATTCTGATTCTATGACTTTATCCTGGTTGAATGGCTTTATAATGCAAGAATGGCTTTGTACTGGGGAGAATGACAGGGTGGTTGAAACTACCTTCCAACACAAACCAATCTGTGATTCTGTGATTCTATAAATGTCTTTATAGTGGGGAGAGTGACTTTATACTGCAGGAATGGCTTTATACTGGAAGGAATGAGTTTATACAATGGTTGTATTATATAGGTGGGGGTCAGTCTCTTCTTCCAGGTAACAAGTGACAGAACAAGAGGAAACGACCTCAAGTTGCTCCAGGGAAGGTTTAGGTTGGATATTGTGAAAATATCTTCACAGAAAGGGCTGTGCAGCTCTGGCATAGCTGCCCAGGGCAGGGGGGAAGTCCCTATCCCTGGAGGGATTTAAAAGTCATGTGCATGTGGCCTTTGGAGACAGGGGTTGGTGTTGGCCTTGAGAGTGCTAGGGGAATGGTCTTAGAGGACTTTTTCAACCTAAACAATTCCATGCTTCTCTCTCCTGCCCCTTATGCTGGTGCTGTGCTCACTAAAGGTGACTCTCTCTGTGGTGAGGAGCGCACTGGTGCTGGTAAGGAGCCTGCCTCTATTGTACCCAACTCAACGAATGAAATCACCGCCTTAGGTTCTGCTAATGCATTTATAGGGTAAATGGGAGAGGAGCTTAAGTTAAATTCCAGATGTGACTTGACAAGCCACAGCCCGCAGATACATGTCAGTCAGGCTGTGGCGCATGTCGCTGTCAGCCTGTGAGCTGTGTCACCAGTGATGAATGCTAACAAACGAGTTACTGTCTAGTTGTCATGGGAAGCTTGAACCTGGAAAAAAAATTAAGAATTAACTGGCTTCAAGCTGCTTTCAGAAGTGATGAGAAATCTAATTCTGGCCTGATGATTGTTTGGGTTCAGAAGCAGAGATTGAGGCCTTCCACACCAAAACTGCCTGGGCAGTGTGTTCCACGTGGTTCTGACCTGCTGCAGGGTCTTCATAATGTGCAGCATTCACTGGCAGCCCCAAACCCAACCATGTGATCCCCAGCACCGTGGGCAGCAGGGCAAGGGAGAGAATTCTGCCCCTCTGCTCCACTCTGGTGAGATCCAAATCTGCAGTGCTGCCTCCAGCTCTCTCAGCCTGTCTCCATAGCAGAGGTGCTCGAGTCCTCTCATCATCTTCAGGGCCTCCTGTGGACTGCTTTCTGTGGAAGTTGTTTGCACTTCTTGTGGTGGTTGGATGCCACCGATACAGGTTACAATAATCTTCCTTCTTGTGGGGACAGGGGTGACCTTGGAGCCAAGATCTGCATCTGGGAATATGCCTTGTGCTCGGACCATGTTCTGTGCAGGTCTCCTCAAGAGGGCTGCATATCCCTACGGTGTCACCCATTCCTCCAGTGCCTCCCCCGTCTCATTCATTCTGGAATATGCTGGTGGACCTCTGTTGAAATGTTCAGTTATGGTTGTGGTTTATTAACATATTAACATTCCCAGAAATGTTTGAGGAGGGCTGTCTGAGCACTTCCCAGTCTCTGAAGGGCTTTAATTCCTCATCTCCTACTTCTGCCTTATTTTCCTTCTGTTTTGTGACAGTGTGGTGAAGGCCCTGCTCACAGCCAGTGCAGATCCAAACCTTGGAGATGATTTCAGCAGCGTGTATGAGATTGCCAAAGAAAAAGGCCTCCATTCCTTGGAAGGTAAGATAGTTTGTGTGCAGCTACCAACATTTGCTTTTCAGGTTCCAAATTTTATTTCCTTGTGGAGTTTTTTTGGAGCTAGCTTCAGCTGCCATTTAAATACAAAGTAACTGATGGCATGTGGGTGAGTGTAGGTCTAAAGGGGAAAGAAACCTTATGTAGATGTTACATAGAAGCAATTCTTCACCTTCCCAGGGATAAATTAGTTTTATATAGCCAGAACATAATACAAAGGCATAGATAGGAACATCATCCCATTGACCCACGTGCAGCCCTGTGCTGGGGAAGAAAGGTTCAAGGAGTGTATTCCACCAGCAGCTTTAATCCAGATTTTATCAGGAGATACAAAATGCAGAAAACTTGGCCAGTTGAATTAACCGGAATGATGTAACTGGTTGCAGTGACTGCTGCTGGATTTGGGCAGGCGTCAGTGCCAGCTCTCAGCCCTGGAAGCCTTTCCATGGAAACAAGGACATTTTCTGCAGAGTCATGTCATCTTGTTATGATTATTCTTGGCAGATGTCTCAAGTTCCAGTTTCACCCCTTCATTATCCCCGTCGCTGGGATGTTGATGCACACTCAGAATCACAGGATCATGGAATGGTTTGGGTGGAAAGGGACCTCTAAAGCCTATCCAGTCCAACCCCCTGCCATGGTCAGGGATACCTTTCACTAGACCAGGTTGCTCAGACATCTGTTTTGCTTATTCAGACCAATTTAAATTTTCCAGACTGTTTCCACTTTTAATGACGAGAAATGGTGGTTGAATTTTCTTGGGTTTGTGATTATTGGTGGAATCTCAGGGGGGATGTCTGGATTCTTGGTGCCCAGCTGTGCTTCTCAGCAGCCAGCTGCACGTTCAGGCATGCTTCTGTTCCCCAGCCTGGTAAGAATGCTGGCAGGACTCAACCCCCTAAAACGTCCTGATCTGTTTCCTTCCCTTTTCCAGAAGCCTTTTCCCCAACCGAGCCCTGTGCTGACCTGCCGACTTCTCATCTGAGCTGGCAGGCCATGGGATGTGTCCCAGCCATCCCCATTGCCCTGCCATAGCCCAGTCAGCTGCTGGGACTCGCATTCCCAGGGACAGCTGCGTCCACAGTGGCTGCATTTGCATGCTATGACTTGCCAGGAAGTTAAACCTTGTCCTAGCTGCTCTGAGGGGGAAGTAAGAGGAAGCTGCACAGGTTGTGCAGAGCCTCACTGTGCCCTGTGTAGTTTGCAGAGCGTGAGTCATAGAGTCACAGAATAGAATTGTGGAATTATTTAGGTTGGAAAAGCCCTGCCAGACCATTGAGTCCAACCACTCCCTCAGCACTGCCAAGGCCACCACTAACCCACATTACCAAGTGCCACATCCGCACATTTGTTAAATCCCTCCTTGGATGGTGACTCCCCCACTGCCCTGGGCAGCTGTGCCAGGGCTGGATAACCCTTTTCACGAAAATATTTTCCCTAATATCCAGCCTAAACCTCTCATGACACAACTTGAGGCCATTTCCTCTTATCCTGTCCCTTGTTCCCTGGAAGCAGAGCCTGACCCCCTCCCCACTCCCCCCTCCTGTCGGGGAGCTGCAGAGAGCGAAAAGGTCCCCCCATGAGCCTCCTTTTCTCCAGGCTGAGCCCCCCCAGCTCCCTCAGCTGCTCCTCATCAGACTAGTGCTCCAGACCCTTCCCCAGCCCTACTGCCCTTCTTTGGACACCCTTCGGCACCTCAGTGTCCTTCTGGTTGTGAGGGGCCCAAAACTGATTCCGGGATTTGGGGTGTGGCCTCAGCTGTACCCAGCACAGGGAGACAGTTACTTACCTGGTCCTGCAGCCACACTATGGGTGACACAACCCAGGATGCCACTGACACATGGTGACATTATCCACTGGCCTGTCTTTGCTTTTGCCTCAGTGCTAAGAGATGAAAGCTCTATGAAAGCCTAATGAAGGTGTAATATTTGAACCTTTCATAAAGCACAGGTTGAGTTAAGAAGATGGATCAGTGAGGTGACAGCTTTAACAGAGGGTTATTTTATATTTTTAAAAGCCCCCTGCTCTCATCGCTCACTGTGACCCACCCATGCAGCCAGCCTGCTCCTTGATGGGACAGAGAGCATACATAGATCAGATCCCTATAGCAGGGATTGCAAAATGTATGAAACAACATTAAAAAATGAGCAATGGAATGCCAATACATAATGCATGTACATAGACTTTATTTAAGACAAAGTATATCAACCAAGAAAGTTAATTGTTTTTGTCTGCATTCATCCCTCTATAATGTTATATATTTTGGGGTGAAGAAAAGATAAGGCCGCTCCGTAAGAAGTTGCATTAATTCTTTGCTTGACATGTTTTATTAAAAAGAATAAATTCAGTTGCATTTTTAAAAAGAGAGAGAGAGAAAGAAACTGCCTTTGTTTTTTCCCTTTTTTTTAGACATTTACATATTTCGTGTATAAATATTTTTTCATAAAAACATCCAAATCGAGAGGGTATGCTCCACAACCACTGCACAAAATATATTACAGACATTTATATGGATGGCAGGAAGGGAGACAGAGGGCTGAAAATTTCCAGGCACCCAGTGATTGATGGTGGACGAGGCTTCCCCTGACGCTTTATTGAGTTTCCGATGATTATCTCTCTCGGAGACATTTTTTACGGATGACGGCCGAGCTGTCACAACGGACCATGGGGGAAAAAACCCAACAATAATAACACTTTAATCTCTTTACTGCACTGCTCCCTAGTATCTCAGATTCATCTTCCCTGACGCACGCAGTTCATTATCCTGCTCCTCCCTGGGTAGGAAATGACGACAAATAAATAAATATACATACTCACCCTGTGTGCTTGGAGAAAGGACCCAGGGAAGGAAAGGAGTCAGGGCATTAATTGATCTTCCTGGAGGGACTGCGGTTCATTAGCCATGATGCTGGGCTCAGACAGCGTCAGGTATTCATCACAGTGTTTCTCTCTTCTGAACTTTTCAAATCTTCTGGAAATCTGTCAGTGACTCTTAGGAGGGACCCTGGACTGTCCTTGTGGGCCACCCACTTCCCAGCTTCACTTGCTCTGCTGTGACAAAGTATAAAGTTCTCAGACCCCTTGGAAATTCTCCTTGTCCCTGAACCTGGGTGTGCTGAGTTTTGGGTACAGACTCTTTCACGAAGGAGCTGGACACCCTTCCAGGAGCAGAATTTGGCCCACTGGGTGAGTGGTGTTCATTTGACAGGAGACAGCACACACCAGCCCCACTGTCACTCAGGCTCCATGATGGGACTGGGTATTTATGTGCCTTCCTCTGGGCAACATGTGCCAGTGCCTCACCATCCTCTTCCCAGTCTTACCCTGCTCTCTGGCAGTTTGAAGATATTCCCCCTTGTCCAGTTGCTCTGTGCCCCTGTAAAAGGTCATTCTCCCTTTTTTTTTGTGCATGACTAGAGCAAAGGACTTAAAATCCAGGTTTTCTAAAGCCTGACCCGTAGATCAGTTACAGAAGAGTATGGGTGCTGCAGGCCCTTCCAGCAGAGCCATGCCCTGCCCAGATGCATGGACTGCTGGAGACTCTCAGGATCAGGAATTTACTTAAAGGTCAAGTCATAGCAGGGCAGCAATCTCTTCTGTCACAGCTTCCCTTCTGTTTGCTAAAATCATTATTAAGATTAGATACTGGGAAGAAATTCTTCCCTGTGAGAGTGGTGAGGCCCTGGCACAGATGGCTGCAAGAGAAACTGTAGCTGCCCCATCTCTGGAAGTGTTCAAGCCCAGGTTGGATGGGGCTTGGAGCAACCTGGACTAGTGGAAGATGGCCCCTGCCCATGGCAGGGGGTTGAAACTGAGTGAACTTTAAGGTCCCTTCCAAACCAAGCACTCCTTGTGATTCCATGATAAATGGTTGGAACAAGGCTGAGGTTTTCTTTCAGGTGTTCCCCGTCCACCTCCTCCTCTGGTGCTGTGCCAGCAGTGCCTGGGATTTATGGATAATGTGTTGTCTTCAGCTCTGCTGCTGCTTAGTGAAGTGGGGACAATGGCCACCAGAAACCCCCACTGGGTTCCTTGTGGTCCTGGAAAAAGCCCATTAAGCCCTTAAGAAGCTTCCTGCCTGGCTGTGGGGGTCCGTGCTACTGCAGTCCTTTAGTTACCTCAATGAGCTGAGCTGTCATGCTTTGTTCCCTGCAGTCCTTGTCACCCGGGAGGACGAATTCAACAACCGTCTGAACATCCGAGCCAACTTCAAGGGCTGCACAGCTCTGCACTACGCCGTGCTGGCTGATGACTACCTGACAGTCAAACTCCTGCTGGATGCGGGTGAGTTTTGTACCACTCAGCTCTTGGGCCAGGAGCACTCCTTCTGAGTCAACCCATCCCACAGAACTACCAGCATCAGACACAGGCCCCACTCTGTCACTGTCAGGATTAGGTGTAATTTACTGTTTATTTTGATTTCTTTACTTTTTAGTTTCTGTGTTCCCATTCATCTTCAATGGTTTTTCTCATGTACTTTTGGTGGCCGTTGTCATCTTAATCATTGAGTCTTCCCTTTCCTCCTGTAGTTGGACAGCCATAGAATCACAGAATCCTGGAATGGTTTGGGTTGAAAGGGACCTTAAAGATCATCCAGTATACAAGGCACAGGATCGGTGCTGGTACCTACATGAAATTATGGAGGTTCAAGTACTTTTGGCACCTAGGCAGTGCAGCTCTTGTGAGAATAGGTAGGAATTACCTTGTGCAGTTATTGGTCCTCACAGTTAAATCACAAAGCCCTTCTCCTCATGGATCCTGCTTCACTCTTCTCTCTTGTGTACTCACCTGGGCAGCCTGTTCAATGCTTGACTATCTTCATGGGGAAAAAGCTCATCAGCACTAGTGGAGTAGAATGAGAAGATGCATTTAGCTAACAGAATAGAGATGTGCTGCCATGACAACTGTTTTTATATATACCCTCCTGCTGCTCCTTCCCAGGATGACATTTGCGACTGTGTTATGCTGTTCTCCAGAGCTGGTGTCTGCTTAGTGTGTACCTGCAGCTGCACAGTGCTCTTACCTTAGCACATTCAGACCACCAGGCTGATCTATAGTTCTTTCTTCCAGACTCGATGTCCTTTGATCCCATCATTCCTCCTCCAACAATTTTGACTTCTCCCCTCCTTGCAAGGTCACCAAGGTCACTTCTGAATGAGGCCAACACAGCAGTGCTGTGTCTGCTCTCAGGTGCCTACTGCCAGTAGCCTCTGCCAGGTGCAGCATCAAGTGGCTACATGCCCCAGCCTGGCCCTGCCAGAGACAGACTCAGTAGGGTCTGGCTGGCCAGGTACTGATTTTTGCAAAAATTTGAGGAGTGGTATCATCTTCATGGTGTGGGCATCTCAGGAGTTAATTCTAGGGAAGCAGGCAGGTGGATAATGGTATGACATGCTCACATAAGACTCATTCCTTAAGAAAGCAACTAAAAAGATAATGGAAAGTAGCATCTGTGATGGCTAAACATCCCCAGAAGGGATGAGAAAAAATAATTGTGGGAACATTGAACCTTGATACTCATCTGTACCGTATGCTTGTTATCTTTCACAAATAGAAAAATACGAGTGAAAGGCTGAGATTCAGTAGCACTGAACTCCAGGTCAGGGTTTCTCTCGGAGTCTGCCAGATACCAGAACCCCAGCTCCTGGCCATAAATTAACCCAAAAACAAAGCCACTGAAAGAAAATGTATTGCAAAGGCAGAGTTCCTCAGGGATGCTTGCAGGGAAAGGGAGCTGAAAAAGCAGGCAACTGCTCTGGAAGCTGTGGGAGTGTGTGGACATGGTGGCTGGGAAATCCCCAGACAAAAACGTTAGCCGGTGTGGAGCCCAGCGTATTTGTCTGACATGGAAGACCCCTTCCATGTTCCCAGCACATGTAGGCACTGCATGAACACAGAACCCAGCAGAGTCCCAGAGCATGTGACTCACTGCGTGTCTGTGGCACAGGCCAGTGGCATGTGTTCAGCTGTCGCTTGGCCATGGGCACAGGCAGTCAGTAGGAACTGCTCTAACAAGACCTCTGGGATCCCACAGTTATGGGCAGGGATGCCCATGGGAGGAGTGGAGTGGAGTTGATGAAGTGGGCTTGACCTACTTGCACAAGAGGTTGTGAATGCGCAGACTTGGAGACTTCAAGGGGCTCTGGGGTGTTACAGGGAGTGGCAGCAGAATTGAAGTGCTGGAAGAGTCTGTGTCATGGCAGTGTTGGGACAGATCTGTGCAGAGAGTCTGTGGTTCTTGAGGCTGGGGAGTGTTTCCCATGTGGCATGGTGAGAATCATAGAATCACAGAATGGTTTGGGCTAAACACCCCCAGCTCTCCCAGCCTGTCTCTATAGCAGAGGTGTTCCAGCCCTTGGAACATCTCCATAGCCTCCTCTGGACTCACTGCAGCAGTTCCACATCTTTCTGATGTTGGGCCCCAGAGCTGGAGGCAGCTCTGCAGGTAAGGTCTCACCAGAGCAGAGCAGAGGGGCAGAATCACTTGGAATAACATTTTCTGCAAAGATACCTCCTTCTCATTTCTGCTTTGGAAAGTCTCCTTGCGCAACATGTGTATTATCAGTTCACTGAAAGTACCAACTTAAGTTGGTTATACTGAGTACAGGTAAAATACGGGTGCAAATAAGTGAGGGTGGCACTAAAGAATTTCTCCATCCTGAATAAATCAATGCAAGGAGTAAGTCCATCTTATTTCTCCAGCAGTGCCCTGCTCAGCTCCCTGAGTACCATTCTAATCCAAGCCTCACTTCACAGAGAGGACTGTTCTTTTTGTTCCAGAGCTGTCTCTATCTGTCCTGGAGCCGCTGCCATCCCTGTGAATGTTCCCTTCTCTGCCCAGTGCTCACAGAGAGTTCTTTCTTTGTGGCAAAGTATCTCAGCTTGAAAGAACTCACTTGAATCTCAGGAAAAAAAGCGTTTAACAATCTGTGGGACTGTGTTTGTTTGGGTACAACTGGAGGGATTGTATAAAATCAAAGTCGAAATTCAGAACTTAGCTAGAAAATGTGACAGTCATTCATCATTGTTCTATTTTTAATCCGTCCCCACGGAAATCCTTCTGGATCAGGTTCAAGAGTTTACACTAAGAGTTTGTTTCCAAGTGGAAATCCTCATCTTGCAGAGACATGAACATGTCCTTGTGCTCAGATCCTGGGGACAGCAATCCACCAATGTGAATTTCCATTCAGTGAGGGTGTGAAAGATACTGCTGGAGTCCTGGTAGGATCCCAGGGCTGAGTTTACAGCATTCCTCAGATTAATCCCAGTTTGCCATCCACAACACCCGCTTACCCTTTGCAGTCATGATTAGTATGAGGATTTATGAGGATTGTGTGCTAAATGTAATAAACCTCCTCTTTCTGTCAGGTGGACTCTGAGCTGCTGGGTTGACAGCAGACTCTTCCATGCCCTTTCAGAAAGTTTTGGATGCTGGAGTTGGGTTTCCTGATGGGTGCATGACACAAGGATTTCATGGCATTGACTGGGGGTCTCCTCCTGGTTCCGTGGGATAACAAAGCAGGGGATCCCTGCCTCCCTGTCAGTGTAATCTGGGATGAATACATGGCCAAGGGTTTTGGCGTGGAGATTGAACGCCACTCAGCCCTTTGTGAGGGTAATGTCCCTGTGCTGCCATTGACACTCATGCACAGGATGGTTCCTTGTTGCTGACATGTAACAGGGTCCCCTTGCTCCCTCTCTACACCTGCCTTTTACTAACTCTCTATTTACTCTCCCTCAGGCTTCCCTCACTGGTGCCCTGCCCTCAGGCCAAAGCCATTAACTGCCCAGCCCCTCTCTGCTCCAATCACTCCCCACCCCCCTGTTGTTTTTTAAGGGAAGCCCCCATGCACTTGCCCCTCACCGCACGTCCCTGGCCTTTTGTGGCCCATTCAGTGACTCGTTTGACCCCTCCAGGACCTTATTGCCCTGTGGTCAGCATGTGTGTGCCCAGCAGACCGCGAGACGAAGTGGCGGCTCTGTTGTCCTTTTGGGCAGTTGTTGGTGACATTTCACAGTCCTCTGACCTGAGGTGACACCATAAATATTGGTGTTTGGGGAAGGGGTGGGTGGGCACTCGCATCCATGGAGTGCACCAGTTGCTACTGCAGGCACGATCGATTCCAGGGGCTTTGTGTTTGGCTTGGAGGAAGGCAGGCAGGGTCACCAGCTCGCTGGTGACAGGAGTCTCCTCGTTTTAGAGGGTGCTTTTATTATGTCAGTATTTAAATGAAATAGCCACTATTAAAAGGTGCAGCTTTCTGCTGGCAATGGCATAACCCTGCCAATGGAGCCCAACCACCATCAACCACCCTTCTACATCTGATTCTGCTACAGAATCTGTTGCTGAAACGCAGGGAGGCAGAGGAACTCAGACAGGCACTGATTCATGGGTCCAGAGCAGGCCATGGAGATGGTCTGAGGTCTGGAGCCCCTCTGCTCTGGAACCAGGCTGGGAGAACTGGGGGTGTTCAGCCTGGAGAAGGGAAGGCTCCAGGGAGACCTGAGAGCCCCTTCCAGTGCCTAAAGGGGCTCCAGGAGAGCTGGAGAGGGACTTGGAACAAGGGATGGAGGGACAGCACAAAAGGGAATGGCTTTGAACTGTCAAAGGGCAGAGGTAGATGGGATATGGGGAGGAAATTCTTCCCTGTGAGCATGGGGAGGCCCTGGCACAGGTTACCCAAAGAAGCTGTGGCTGCCCCATCCCTCAAAGTGTTCAAGACCACGTTGGACAGGGCTTGGAGCAACCTGGTGTGGTGGAAGGTGTCCCTGTCCATGACAGGGAAGGTGGAATGAGATGGGCTTTAAGGTCCCTTCAACGAAAACAATCCTGTTGTTTTGTGATTCAGACCTGGGGACAGCACTGCTGCTGCTTAGGGATTTACCCTGCAGGTAAACGACCCTCCTTCCAGTGTGGGACACTGTTCACCTTTCACAGACTTGTGCTGGGATGAGCTATGGTAACCTCTCCATAAGTCCATGTTACACTGAACAAAGCATAGAAGAAGATACTGCAGGAATTGTCTTGGGCTGGAGCTTATGAAATGCAAAAGCAGAATATTGTGACCTCTTCCCCCTGTATGCACCCGAGAAATTTGGCACAGGAACAAGTGTAGAAGCAAGGTTTCCCTGGTGCTTAGCACTTCAGCTCTCATTTTTCTTGGATCTCAGGTTGTTTTTCCAAGTGATTTTCCATGGTATATTTGGTGTGTTGTGTCCGTGCAGCAAGAGCTTAGCTTGACTGTCATCTGCTGATGTGTGGAAGTGTTGTTTTCACACCGTTGTGTGGCAGTGCATTACTCTGCTGCCGCACGTAGGTGGGTAGGGCCCTGTGTTTCATATCCTTGCTTAAAAGCAGAGCAGTTCCCTTCTTCAGAGACTGACTCATGGCTTTTTTTGGGACCTGCCCTCTCCCTATCTCACTGCAGAAAGAGACACATCCCCTCCTGCCAAACCTGAGCAGGCTCCCTATGTGTTCCATTCTCCCCAGTGCTCTCCTCATCCCTGACTGCTCTGATTTCTACTTCCCATCATCAGAAGTCATCCCCTTTGTTTCCAGCTCCTGCTAGAGCCAGCACACAGGCTGACCAGGCTGTTACTGCATGGGAAATGCCTCCTGCAATACACCCTCAATGGAATCACAGATTCACAGGGTTGGAAGGGACCTTAATGCTCATCCAGTCCCACCCCCTGCCATGGGCAGGGACACCTTCCACCAGCCCAGGTTGCTCCAAGCCCCGTCCAACCTGGCCTGGAACACTTCCAGGGATGGGGCAGCCACAGCTTCTCTGGGCAACCTGTGCCAGGGCCTGCTCACCCTCACAGCAAAGAATTTCTTTTCAGTATTCAATCTAAACTGTCCTCTGCCACTGGGAAGCCATTCCCCCTTGTCCTGTAAGTCCATGCCCTTGTCCAAAGGCCTTCTCAGCTCTCTTGGAGCCCCTCATCTTTAATAAGGGGAAAAAGAAAGGGGAAGGAAAGAGCATATATTTGTGAAAACTTACTAGCTGAAGCTGCAATAAGCCAATTATAATAATTTATATATAATAATCCTGATTACAATAATCCAGGTTATAATAGTATAATAATATATAATAATATAATCCAGGTCAATATAATAATCCTGAACTCAATTTGCTGGTAAATTTAGCCCAGTGCATTTGTTGGTAATGCTGCACACTCCTCTCAGTCCAGTCTAATTGCAGATCTTGTGAGTAGGATGAGTGATGGGTAAACAAATTGCAAAGCCAGCGTTGCAAGGGATGGGCTTTGGACATCAGAAAACGAAAGTGCTCGTGGTACTCTCTTGAAAAAACAGGTTCTAATTTATGCTGTCTTTTGTGGTTTAGATCAGCATAATATGTCTTGCTTTCAGTTTCATCTCAGATGGAAAGGGTCCATCCTTCCAGAGGGAGGGTAAAGTATGTCCCAAGGGAACCGTGGTCTCCCAGGTCCCAGCAGTTTTAACACATCCTGAGAAGGTGACATCATGGGTTTGCTGCACTCAGTGCATTAAGCAAGAGGCCAGGGCAGAGCTCCTCTCTCCTTACAACTGCCTGACAGAAGAATGTAGCCAGGTTAGGGTCGTTTTCTTCTCCCAAATAACTAACAGGAAACAGCCTCAAGTTGTGCCACAGGAGGTTTAGGTTGGATATTGGGAAAATTTCTTGATGGAAGGGGTTGTCCAGCCCTGACACAGCTGCCCGGGGCAGTGGTGGAGTGCCCAGCCCTGGAGGGATTTAACAGCTGTGTGGATGTGGCAGCTGGGGACATGGGTCAGTGGTGGTCTTGGCAGTGGTGGGGGAACGACCAGGCTCAGTAGTCTTTCAGGCTTTTCCAACCCAAACAATTCTGTGATTCTGTTCTATGACTCTGTGACTCAGGCTCTCCAAACCACACAGTGCAGAGTGAGGCTCTGAACAAACTGTGTGGCTTCCTCCCATTTCTTCTTTAGAGCAGCTAGGAAAAGGTTTAACTTCAAGCAGATCATTGCACACAAACACAGCCACTGTGGATGCAGCCATTCCTGGGAATCTGAGTTCTAGCAGCGGGCTGGGCTGCTGTTTTTGGGGAGTCACAGGCATGGTTGCTGCACTGGGTCTGTCCTGGAGGTTTGCTCCCGGACGTTTGCTGCCCAGGCCAGCTGTCATGCCAGAATACCTGACATTCTCTCTCCCTCTCCCTGCTCATATTTACAAGGGAATGTGATAAATTCTGTATTGATTCCTTCTGTTGCACTGTAAATTTTGCAAAAGATGATTAAATAGTGCAATAGAGTCTGTGAGCGCCAAGGCTCAATATGTTCTGGGCCGGTGTATCGACCCTCCGTCCGACTGCAGCCAGTTCCACTCCCTGCCACACCAGACCAGTAATTAAAATCCTATGAGACTGGGATTTAGAAACCAATCATATCCCAGCATCGAGGCATCCAGCATCCCACCGTGGTGAGAGCAATAAGAGTCCAAGTGCCAGCATGTTTCTGTCTGTGTCAGAGCGCTTAGGAATAGTTTCCCCTTAGGGCAGGAGAGTAAATAAATCCTTCTCAAAGTGTTTCTGGGGACAGACTTGACAGTGACATCATGTTTGGCATGAACCTAAGAGCTCTGCACACGTGTGGGTATATGGAGAAAGGATGATGGATATCATCCTAGCATGCTGAGGAGCAGAAGCTCTCACAATATGTGGTTGTACTGTGAAACAAGGTCCTCAAGACTACTTTCCTCATCCCCATACTCAGGGCCTTCCCTAGCCATGCTGTATTCACTCCTTGGGAGCAGTGTCACTCTGGTTGTCCATGTGAGTCACCAATGTCACTGTGTGCCACTCTGTCTGTTTGAAGTGTGAGCCTTGTTCTGGCTGCAGTAGGCTTTGATCTGCTGCACTTCTACCCTGACAGGATGGAGAGACAGGAACAGGGTCCCAGGGCTGCCAAGGACACAGGGAGCATTGCTGAGATACTCCTCCAAGTCCTCTGTGAGCCCTTGGCATCCTCCTTTTCCTCCTGCTATCTCTTCCTCCTCCTTCCACCCCCACCCCCACCATGAGAGCAGCAGGGGACCCAGGTACCAGCACCCGCTGCGTTGCCAGCTCTATTGACAGTTACCCAGAATCTGAAGGAATTCAAGACAAATTGTTAAGAGGATGGAGTTAATAAAATTTGAAAAATTGAGGCCTGTCACTCCACTAAACTTTTTTCGATCCCGCTGACAGGAACATATTTCCCCAATGAGTGACCTTCTGCAGCTGCTACAGAGCCGCAACGCCAGGCGGGTGCAGAATGGGAACCCCCACGCTATTTATCAAATATTATCAGCCGGGGCCTCCTAATATGAGCAGGGAGGGATGAGAGGAAGCGACAGGCTCACACAGCCTGAGGTGCTGCCCAGGTGTCCATCTCCAGCCACAGGCAGCGAGTGGGAGGTGACAAATTGCCTTCTATTAAGTCTCGGAAGGTTGGTGTCCCCTCAGCCGCTGCTGCAGCCGACCACAGGGTGGGAGAGGGCAAGGGAGGAGGTGGGGATAGGGGAGAGGGGTCAGCCGGGGCTCCAGTGGACCGGTGGCCACTTTTACCTTCTATTAGCAAGCCAAGTGACACTGTTATTTATGGCAGCATAATATTTTATTGCTGCCGGTACTTGAGGTTGGAATCGACCAGTTATAGGAGTCAGGTTCTATCAATTATTGCAGCAATTAGTCAAGTCGTCAAAGCCATTAACAGGGGGATTAGGCCAATATTGGAGAGCCATTATTGATAGATCCAGGCGAAAGCCAAACAAACCCTCCGTTGAAAATGAAAGCAGGCCTAGCCTCGAGGATGTCATCATTTGGAGAAGCCAGGAATGTGTCCCCCTGCTCACTGCACAGATCCGGGTGCGTTTTGGGGAGGGGGAGGATCATGGGAGCACTGTCTCTTTAACGGATATTGAGTGGCCGGCCCCGGCAGTGGGGTTTATTACAATCTTACCTGTCTCAATCATATTCTTTATTTGGGAAGACAAGGCTTACCATAGAAATTACTCCATGTCGAATGTTTATGGAGCACATTTTTCATTCTGTAAGCAAATATAGATCCCTGATGCCAATGCCTAGGAATGGCTAATCTCTGCGGCTCCGCTCCTGCTGACTCCCTCACTTTGTTCATCTATTCTGATTGCTGCTCGCCGATATTGAGCGCTCCTGGTGCTCTGCACTCTCCCGTGGCACAGCAGCAGCTTGGTTTGCCTGTGCCAAGGTACTCAGCTTGCTCCTGTGTTTCTGGGAGGATCACAGAATGGTTCAGATTGGAAGGGACCACCGGTGGGGTCATCTGGGCCAACGTCCCTGCTCAAGCAGGTCTACATTACGCAGGATTGCAATGGAAAGATTGGGGTGGAAGACATCCCAGACCTGCTGAGTGTAGTTATGGGCTCTTCCCACACCAGGCTGTTTCCAAAGGCTTGATAACTGGTGGGATGGTGAGTTCCAGTACTGGTTTGGGGAGTTTGAGGCTGATTTGAAAGTTAGTTCTCATAACTCTAGGGGTTAGGAGCTGTCATGAGGTAACAGAGTGCACCAGTGTTAGTGCTGAGTCTCTGCCTTAGAGAAAGCTCCTGATATGTTCAGAGCCAGAGATGAATCCTGAGATTTTGCTTGCCCCTCTAGCTATTCCATAGAACCCCTCTCTCCCGATCGCACTGAGATTCCTTCCATAAACTTCCCATCACTGCAACTGAGACCGGTTTGACAGTGAGTGCTCTTCCACAGTCCTGTGTGTCTGGGATGGGGAGCTCTCTCCATGCAAGTGTGTTTCTGTGGAGTGCCCATCCAATCTCAGTCTTTGGGTTTTTTTTACTTTTTTTTTTCAATGTAACTCTAAAGAAGGGCGTGATTTCCACCCAGAAATGCTCCTGGGGCTCAGTGGGGCAGCTGGTCCACAAGCAACAGCCAGCTCCAGCTTCAGCTCCAGCTTGCACAGGCAGCATGTCCAGTTGAAGCTGTAATGGTCCCATGTGGCTCTCACAGGACTGGGATTGGGTGCTTTTGTGAGACTGCATTTCCTTCTGGTAACCATGTGCTCTCATTCCCCCTCAGCAGGTCTCCCCTGACAAGCCAGTTGTTAGCAGTGACAATTCCTTTTCTTTCTCCCTGGACGCCCACACTTGTAACCACTGGTTGTATATTGTCTCTTTCTGATCCAGACACCCTCCAGAGCAAAGGTTAGGAGAGGAAACAGGCAGCATATGCTTGCTACTCCTGCCCCAAGACTGAACTCTGAGCCCCTGATTTTATTAATTTCTTGTGCCATCAGGTGCCAACCCCCTGCAGAAGAATGAAATGGGACACACACCCCTGGATTATGCCCGTGAAGGGGAGGTCATGAACCTTCTGAAAGCGTCAGAGGCAAAGGTGAGCCTGAGATTCTGCCAATTTGAGTTTCCTTTCCCTCTACTAGAATAGATTTAAAGAAGACATATGTAACAGTCATGTGGATGTAGTACCTGGGGACATGGGTTCGTGGTGGTCTTGGCAGTGCTGGGTGAGCAGTGGGACTTGATGATCTGAAAGGTCTTTTCCAACCCAAATCAGTCTATGATTTTATGGTGCAAGTGATGGAGAAGCACCTTAGCACTCCTACAGCTCCATCCTTTTCCAAAAAAGGTCTGTAAACATTAACATCATGATGCATAAAGAAAAAAACCACTTCTGAAGTGTTTTAGCTGTGTCTGTGACTGTGTCCATTTCTCACTCAGCAGTGACCTGCCCAGTGACATACTGCTCTGTAACCTGTTGGTCAAAATGCAGTAAAATCCAGGGCCTGTTTTTATGGTATTTTCTGAAATCCCTGGTCAAACAACCAGGGATGCAAATCCTTAGACTTGTGGCCTGGGATCCAGGTGTTCATGAGCACCAGTCTAATGCAAACCTGTGGGTTTAAAGAAAGGTTAAAATGAGTTTTCACTTTACCCAACTCTACATAGAGGGTTGTGTGCAGATTAACCAACAGCCAGTTTGCAAACAACCAAAAGAGACATTTTTGTTGTAAAATATGTTTAAACCAGCAACCTGAGGATGTTCAGGATGGAAAAAGAAGCAAGTGAGCCACAGCTGGATGCTTATTTTCTTGGAAAGGTCCATCCACTTGGTGGGATGAAGTGGACACCAGCCCCAGGTTGGGAGGTCTCATACTGCTGCTTCCAGAAGGGGGCCAAGAAAAGGGTAACTGTGTGCTCATCCTGGCTGAAATATTCCTTAAAAATCCTTCAGCAAACACCTGATGGAGAGAGGGAAAGATACCAGATGGTAAAGAGGACCTGAATGGCAAAGACAGACTTCTAAGAACTGAGCTCAGTCCTGGGGCTGCTTCCTCCCCAGTGACAGAGGGCTTCTCTCTTCTCCCTTTTAGCCCTACATACACAAGAGCTTGTTTAAATTTCTCCAGATTGTTTAGCAGCTGGGAATCAGCTCTGGAGTCCTCAACACCAGGCAAGTGTGGTCTAAGCCCAGGGAAAGCATACACAGGGTTCTGGGGTTTTTTTTAAAGAATAAAGGAAATCAAAATAAATTAAAAATACATATGAAAACTCCTTGTTATTCTGTCACAAGGATATGTAAATAAAATCTATGGGATGTGTCCATCCCGTAATAGTTCTGCCTATTCATTCTCTAGCAGTGATTAAAATGAGCAATAAATTCTCAAAGACTCTCAGTGGAATGCGGCTGCTGGGGAGGATGAAACCCCGGGAGCACCAGATCCCCCCCAGCTGAATATTCATCACGGGCTGGCTTGGCTGTCGGGTGGTTTATATACAAGTACAATCATCTTCCTCGGGAACAGCTCCAGAGATGTATTTCCTTTCTTTCCTCCAGCTATTAGTTAAGCGTAAAAACCAAGGCAAGTTTCAAACTGTTTGGGGCAGGTTTCCTCACTAGCACTGGGCTCCAGAGACTCAGCAGACAACTCTCCCCCTCCTGCTTCTAAAGAGTTCAATTATTTCATTCTCAACTTTTCTTCCTTAAAACAACATGTGTCAGAAGCCCAGAAATCCCCTAGGTCCTGGGCTGATCCCCAGCAGCATGGACAGTAGGTCCCATCCTCATGGTCTGCTCTGGACTTCTTCCAGAAGTTTCATGTCCTTCTGATGTTGGGATCTCCAGAGCTGGAGGTAGCACTGCAGATGGGGTCTCACCAGAGCAAAGTAGAGGGTCAGAATCTGCCCCCTCACCCTACTGCCCACACTGCTGGGGCTGCAGCAGGACTGGGTTTGTCCTCTTGTCTCTGGAAGCTCCCTGCATCATAAGACCTGCCCCCACTTCAAGATTCTGCCAATATTCTGTCTCCGAGCATCTCTGATATGTGCTCTTGTCCAGTGTCTCTGTAAGCTGCTCCATGCGTTCTCAGCCTTCAGCTCCAGAAAATGGTCTGGGTGGAAACAATCCATGTCTCTCCATAAGAGAGATCTGAAGGGCTCAGCTTCCTTGTGAGCTGGAGGTGGAAGGAAGCCAATGTCCTGAGGAAGAAGCTTTTTCCAGGGCTATTTTTGTCCTGCACGCTACCGGGGGTTTGTCTGTGAAGCAGCAGTGTCTGATGTCCCCAGCATCCCCAACGAGGCACAGTGACACTCTGCCACCCTTGCAGGATCTGTTTGCAGTCCTTGAATAGATGTGTGGAGGGTGGGAAAATGAATCTAGGTAGAATAGTCATGGCTTTATTTCCCAAAATAAACAGCTCCTAGTGTTAAGAGCTGATGAGCTGTGCCATTGTTCCCTCCATGACACAGGTAGAGAGGCAGCACAGTGCCTGATTTCCCATCAGCTGTAGAGTGGGATCCCCATTCCCACTCCCCAGCCTCCATCCTTGACAGATCCAGAGATTTCCTCTTGCTTGGGCTGGTGCATCCAAACTGAGCTACATCTGCCCTGGGGATGCTGTTTCCTTTTGCTGGCAGTAGAGCTCTGGCTCTGTGCTGGAGACACAAAGTGTCTCCATGCAGGTCTCTGGCATCCTGAGGTGGGGAAACTGTGTACTGACTCAGTGCTCCATAAAGCCTCTGATCCCTGTGTTTTCTTCCCTCCACAGTTCCGGGAGGAGCAGCGCAGGAGGGAGGTGGAGGAACGGCGAAGGTTCCCGCTGGAGCAGCGGCTAAAAGAGCACATCATCGGTCAGGAGAGTGCCATAGCCACGGTGGGGGCAGGTAGGAGCCTTCCACATGTGACTACTCTGCCCTCCCACACCAGCTCCACAGGGAAGACAAGCTGTTCCCTCAAGCCATGATCTGAGCCTGCCTCTGGGCAGGTCCCTGAGATTGGTGGGGGACTCAGAGTGGCTTCCCCATTGCTGGAAGTATCCAAGGCCAGGTTGGATGGGGCTTGGAGCAGCCCAGGCTAGTGGAAAGTGTCCCCGCCCCTGGCAGGGGGTGGAACTGGGTGAGCCTAGAGCTCCCTCCTAACTCAAACCATTCTGTGATTCCATAAAATCAAGGCTTCAGCAAGCTGGGCTGGGTTTGATTTGCCAGTCCAAAGCCTCTGGACCCTGTCAATAATTTCTGGCCCATCTCTGCATCCTGGTTAATCCCTGAAAACAGGACAGCAAAATAACAGCTGTTGAGGCCAGGGCAGAACCACAAGGAACATGCTGTCAGAAGCACAAACCCATTGCCTTTAGTTAACAAAGAGGAGCCCGTTGTGAGCTGGGAGCCAGGAAGGAGCCAGGAAGGAGGTGGCAAGGAGCCTGCACTCCTGCAGACAACAGCCACCCTGTGTGTTCAGAGAGTGGCTGTGCCTGGGGGCAGCAGCCCCAGCTAATTGGGGAGCTGTGATTAATGGGCAGTGCCTGTTCCTGACACAGGTGGTGTTTCTGCCCATTAACGTCCCTGCCTTTATGGAGGTTTTTCTTATTGAATTATAGGGAATGTGCTTGATACCCCTGCAGCCTCAGGATATCGGACCAAAAGGTAGCGGGAGACTCTCTGTCCCCCTCTTCCCCCCCTTCCCTTCTGTCCTCTTTTTGTCATTTTCTTTCCAGAAGGATGAATTTCGAGACAGGACTTTTTCTCTCAAGCACTTCCTTGCTATTTTTGTTATTTATTTTCTCCCGAGCTGGTTTTCCTGCAACTTTGTGGACCTTACATCCCTCCACTCTGCCCTTGCCACTGCTGTTTGCTGGCGAGCAGACCTGCCACACACCACATCCTGAGATCCACTGAGCCTGGCTGATATGTTTAATTTATAACTGCTGCCTTAATTGAATAATTGGATTTAATCCGTCACTCGGTGCATGATCCAAACAGTCTCCAGAGGGGCTTAGCAAGGAATACAAAGGAACCATGCACTCTGGGGTTAGCAGTGGGGATAGAATGGAATCACAGAATTATGGAATCATTTAGGTTGGAAAAGCCCTCTAAGATCGAGTCCAGCTGTTGTCCCAGCAACCTTGTGCAGGGGGATGCACTGGGAATATTGGTGGGGAGGTTACTGCAGCCATAGTCCTGACAGCTTGGCATCACTGCCACAGAGGGAAAACCCTTCCCTGTTGCCTACATGGGATATATCCAGGCTGTGCAACACTCTTTTCTGCTATGTGTAGCAGGACAGGACTGGGAGAAGGTGGATGGATGGTGCTTAATCAGTGGTAACTGGGCATCTCCAAGGGTGCAGGATTCCTCCCAGTGCCTGACTGGGTGATGGTGGGAAGCAGCTTGGTCACCCACCTCAGCAGGTACAGATGTTTGGTTCATCTTAAAAAAATCTCCAAAACAAATTAACGAAATGAAATATTCCATCTCTTGACATCAGAAACAGGTAGGTCATTGCTGCCATCCCAGGAGCTGCTTGCATGCTCCGACAGGTACATGCAAACAAGCAGCTAAAAGGCTTAGGATTGTGTTTCCAAGCACAAGTAAGTGATTGTGCTCTGGATCTGTTTGGGCTCATTTGCCTTTTTTTACTGGAAGATGCAAAGGCAGGAGGGATCAGCAGCATCTGCTCTCTGAGGTTATAAACCATAGGAGGCATTTCTTCAAAGTACATATATGTGTATTTTGGGGGGGTCTAATGTCCTAAATATTATGGTAGGGAAAGAACACCTCTTTTATATGCAGACACGGTGTTTGCAGTCAAAGGTGGGCTAGTTCAAACCCCCCACTTCCGCTTTCAGCGGGAGTAAAGCTTTAGGATTGAAGCAATCTGTTCCAGCTCTTCCTGAAGTTGAATAAGGAGGGAGGAAGGAAAAGTGTTGTTTATTTTTTAGGGATTTTGAAGAAAGGGTAGTGCAGAAAAATCTACTTTTTAGTGATAAAATTCCCGGTTTTGAGCAGCTGTAATGTTGAAATCAGTCAACATTTCAAACCTGTAGGAAAACAGATGAGCAGGAATATCATCCTGCTCTGGTTCAAAGGAAACTGGCATTATTTTGAACAAGATAGGTTCATTTATGAGGGCTGTTTTTTGGTGTCCATTGCTGCCTGCAGGTCAGGTGAAACTGTGCAAGGACACAGCTTTGGTCTAGTTTGGGGTCTGCTGGTTGAGCTGCCAGCAGCAGGGCTGGAAGAGTGCTTCTTCTTCATGAGTGTTGAGGACCCTAGAGCATCAATGCAGAGCCTGAATGGAGGTGAGATCCCATGGCAGGTTTGGCCCCGGAGCCTTCACCCCATGGTACCCTGAGCCTGGGCGGGCTGAGGAGCCCCACAAAATGAATTGATTTGATAAATGGACATTTATTACGCTCACAAATTGGCTGAAACCAATTTCGGTCACATCAAGTGCTGATAACTGCTGGGGTATTGATTTGTGTAAAGTAATACAGTGAATTTATCAGCTCAATAGTGGGCTGAAGGGCCTCTCGGAGACACAGGGCTGCAGTCACACCGTTACAGATGGACAAAATAAAGCGAGAGCACGGCAACAACAGCAGGAACAGCTCCAGAGAAGAAGGCCCCAGCGTCATCATCAGCCTCTTGTCTTGAACATTGGGCCTGAATGTCTTAATGAGATTTCAGCACAGCACTGTGACCTCCCTCCTGGTATTTATTTGATTATTTATTTATTTCTACCAGGAGGAAGGAAGGGAACTTTCCCAGAGGCAGAGCATGCAGTTCATGTGTGGCTGACAATAAAGACCAGTCAGTGTGGCCAGCAGCTGCTTTGAGAGTGCAAACTACAAGGAGAGGAGTGTTCCTGTGGCTTACCTAGCTGAGGTTTTCATCCTTGGAATTGGTACTCATATTCTGATCTGACCTGGGATGGGACCTTTGTTCCTCTTGCTGAACCCCACACTGGCCAGCCTGGGGGAGCCTCCTCCAGCCATGGTGGTGGGACCTGGGGAGTGGTGGTCCCTTTCCTGGGGACATTCAGAGTTTTTCAGCTCTTTCAAAGTTCAGGAGCACTATGTGCTGGAATAGCTCATCATTTTAAGGCTGCCTGTAGAAAAGGACTTAACACCTCATCACTCTGTTGATCTGACTAGCCTGCTGACTAGTGATCATGGAATGGTTTGGGTTCGGAGGGGTCCTAAAATTCATCTCCTTTCACCCTCCTGCCATGGGCAGGGACACCTTCCACTAGCCCAGGTTGCTCCAAGCCCCGTCCAACCTGGCCTGGAACACTTTCAGGGATGGGGCAGCCACAGCTTCTCTGGGCAACCTGTGCCAGGGCCTCACCACACTCGCAGCCAAGAATTTCTTCCTAAAAACGATGTTCAGCACCTTCCACCAGGGATCACATGCTGAATCTCAAGCTCTAACTTTATAGTAGGTTTTTATGGGGTGCTTTATATCCCTGGAGTTGCTCTGAGCATTTATCCATAAACTCTGGCATCCTGCTGCAGAGGGGAGGGAAAGCAGGCAGCACTTAACCCTGCTGCCTTTGGACCCTGAACGTGCTGACCCCACGAGTGGTCACTCCATGCCCTGAAGCAGAAGTTTATTACCTTTATTATGGTTATTATCTTAGCTGAGATAGGTGCAGGAATTATCGGTGAACGTGTTACTCCCCATCATTTTTTATAAAATATACCCACCCCGGGGTTTGACCTGTTTGCTGCTTTAAAGGACTGGGAAGAAGGAGCAAGTGCAGCACTGGGAAGGGCACACAGAGGGATGCAGCACAGACCCTCCTCTCTACCTCCCTGCCAGTGGCAGAGCACTTCCTCCTCTTAATCCTCCTGCAGTAGCTGTTCTGAGGTGTGACTTTACTAGGATTTCAGACAGAACCACATTGCCAGCTGCAGCCAAGCTGATCCATCGTGCTGAGGTGTCCGGGCAGGGTGAGACAGAGCCAGGCACCAGCCTGTGCTGCCTCTGGCTCTGTGCCCAAACTAATTAAGCTTTGACAGGAGTCAGGACTCAGTAGCGTGGCCAAGGGCTTGGGTAATGCATCTAATTGTGTCCAGTCATGGAATGGCAAATCCTCACGGCACTGGGGTCCAGTTCCAATTGTGCACTAAATGCACAATCCCAGTGCTCAGTCCCTTTTCCATGGGAGTTGGAACTGATGGTCTTTAAGGTCCCTTTCAACCCATACATTTCTATGATTATGTAATTCTACATGCCCTGGATTTAAGGTTAATTTGGGATTTTTTTGCTATTTCGGCAGTGATGCAAACCTTCACCTTCATACTGAGCTACCACTACATTTCAGGAAGTCTTCCTGGCTTTCCCTGCAGACTCAATCCCACTTTCTTCCTAAGTGGCTGTAGTGGTTAATCACCCTCATTATTAAAACTGTTCTGCTTTATTTCTAGTTTGATCCTCTCCCTCCAGCCCCTGGAGCACCTTAATTTTCTCTGTAGCTGAGCAAGTTCGGTGCCTTGTCGGGATGATCCTTAATGACTGTGGTCAGGTCACTCCTCACACCCCTCCTACTTAACCTCAGCTCATTGATTTGTTCTTGCAGTGAGGCTTTGCTCTTGTTTTCCTAATCCTCACTGGTTCTATTGGCTTCCACCCTACCTGGGTCTTCTGGAATACAAACATGGGCTCCAGAGAGCTTGATTTCATGCAGGTTTTGCAGCTCCAAATTCCCGTGAGACTCCTCCATCCAGCCATACAACTGAGATGCTGAAATATCTCACTTGTGCTGCTGCTGTTTAACATCTTCCCAGCATGTCCCTGCTGGGATATGCAGCATTTCCCTGTCCAGCTGTAGGTATGACATTACACTTCTTTTTATATGCAAAATGGAAGTATTGGTTAAATATTTTTATATGCAAATCTTATTACATGCAAAATGGAACTATTTATTCAGTATTTCCAATGTCAGTTTGCCCTCACGGCATGCCATGCATAGGATGCCTTTTCTTAGGTATCTTTTATCTTCCCATACCACACCAAATAAAGGGGTTTAGGGACTAACTTTGAGGGTGAATTTCAGAATTCCCCAATTTTGAAGGTTACTGTCATGCTCTCCTACCAGCTCCAGGAAGAAAACAAATCCACAGCTCCCCGTGGAGCCAGCCAGTCCTCATTTCAGGGAGACACAGGGCTGAGGGACAGGGACAGAGGCTGGGTCCCAGGATAGCAGCTAGAAGGAGGTGAGGGAAATTTGATGTGAGGGTGACAGTCACAAAGAGAAGTGCATTTATTATTTCTTGTCTTTATTTCTGCCTTTGCTGTGAACGCCACTGAAAGGCAGCAGAGGCCGAGCTTTGCCATGCTTATCTGCAGCAGCATTCCAAGAGCTTTAATCCAAAACTGTGGTCAAGCCACAGCTCTCCCTGTGCTTCCCCTCTGCTCATCCCACCTCCAGTGCTGCTATTTTGCCCCGCTACTTTCAAGATGTTGTCGGTTATCATTTTTTGGTGTCTTACCCTTTTCATGAGCTACTTCCTAATGTGCCACCTCCTGGGTCTGGCTGGATCCGGCGGTGCTGTGCACCGATCGTGGGACCTTGCTGGGCACGGCCTCCCTGTCATTCCTGACTCTGTACAGTGTATGTTCTCTCTTATAAAACACGTTACAACATTCCATTGGGCAGGAATGACTCTGTAAGAGCTGTAATACAAGCTGAATTTAAATACTGTGGATAAAGTGGAAAGGCTGGGATGTCATTTGATCTCTCATGTTGGACTAGGAACTGGTCTGATCCAGGTCAGCAACTTATATGCTCCAGAGGCCAGATCCAGCCAGCAGAGGATGAGATTTGATCTTTTGGCTGCAAAAGCAGTTCCTCCTCCTCCAGCTAAGCCCAGTGCAGTGATGTTGCTGGTTTGGTGAACACGCTTACAGAGCCTGGGTCTGCTCTGGAGGCCTGAAAAGCACCTTGGGGAGCTGTGGGCACCCATAGGGGTAGGAGCCATCACTGACTCTGCACAGCAGATCCATGTCTGTCCCGATGAAGGACTGTGCTGGTTCAACTGGGAGTTTTGGAAACAGTCAGGGCTCCTGCCTTTTGTAAAATTTTCCACTGGTATGTCACTGAGGATGCGCTTGGATGCTGCTGTCCAGGGAGGCACAGAGATAATCACCAGTCCTTTCCCAATCCTTGCACCAGTTCAAAGTGTTTGTGACCTTCAACCACCTCCCTCTTCCCATTCCATGCCAGAAATAATCCATAAACCTCTTCAAACCTGCTTTTTTTTCTCACAGAAAGGTTGTACTTGGGCACTGGTGAGGCAGCATGCCTCTCCATCCCTCCGTCCATCCATCCATCCTTGTCCCCCCCTCCCTGCTGTCTCCCTGGCAACACTGAGTGCACATCCTGGAAAACTTTATCCGAAATCTGCTCTGGGCAGCTTTCCAAATCCATGCTAACCTTATTAGGTGTCTCTGGGGCCTTGGCTGGCTAATCAAATTAGAGAGCACTAATGGCAGGGAGGACTGGGAGTGGGTAGAAAGCAGTAAAACATAGTGTATACTTAGTGATAATTACACTTGCTTTGTGGCATTGATTTATATGCCTCCCCCCCTCTTTTTTGTTTTCATTGTCTTCAAATTCAGCTATTCGGAGGAAGGAAAATGGCTGGTATGATGAGGAGCACCCGCTGGTCTTTCTTTTCTTGGGATCATCTGGAATAGGTAATGTTTGGATTGAGTGAGGCACAGAGCCCCGAGGAGAGGGGGCGAGACCTGTGGCATGTCTGCATGAAAAACCAGTCAAAAGCACTGTCATCCTTCCAACTGGTTACCCATCATCCCACAGGGTGACCACAGCCAGACACCAGCACACATGGCCACATCCAGCCTCATGCCAAGTTATCCCAGGGGACAGTCCACTCCCTGAGTCTCAAAAAGGGACAGCTCAAAAGTGTTACGTTAACAACTTTCAGTGGGAACCCCTCTGTTCCAGTGGGAATGATGGGGTAATAGTGGAAATTGGCTGCTTGCAAACTGAATCTCTGCTCATCTTGCTCCTCCTTGCTTTGGAACGACACGATTTTATTGACACCGATAAGATTTGTCCTCCAGCACAATCAAATGCCACGTGACTGCTGATCAGTTCATGAAATGATCCAAATTACTTTCAGTCGTGGCAAAAA
>VWZF01002273.1:39797-54982 GCA_013396755.1 Sclerurus mexicanus | reverse complement strand
CCCTTCCCTTCCCTTCCCTTTTTTCTTTCTTCACATCTTTATGTGGGAAACAATCAAGAGTTCTGTGCCCATCCTGTGAGAATGAATTAAAGCTGAAGCAACCAGTGCAGAGACACCACTTCCCTAATTCACCCCTTCACTCTGCCCAGACTGGGAACCCCAGTAGAGTGTCATCCCAGAGATAAAGCAGTAATACCCACCTCCCAAGACAAATAAATGTAGTGGTTGCAGGGGGTTCCAGCCGTGGTGCTAGCAGAGCTGATGGACAAGACAGAGGATGGACAGACTTGGTTTAATGTCAGTCTTTTCTTTCCATCTCTGGAACAGGTAAAACGGAGCTGGCCAAGCAAACAGCCAAATACATCCACAAGGACCTCAAAAAGGTAATGGCTTGTTCCAGCTTTTGTGCTGTCAGTAAAGGGCCGGGGGAAGCTCATCGGGGGGTTCATTGTCTGACTGTGCTGCCCTGAGAAAGGGCTTCTGCTGCACTGAAAGTGGCCTGTGAGGGTAATGGAGCATCTCTTTGGCCTCTTCTGGACTTGATCCGGCAGCTCCACGTTCTTCTCATGTTGGGGGCCCCAGAGCTGGAGGCAGCACTGCAAGTAGGGTGTCACCAGAGCAGAGAGGCAGAATCCCCACCTGGCCCTGCTGCCCATGCTGTGGGATCAGCCCAGGACATGAGTGTCCCTGTCTATGTGACCAGTATATTTAAATTGTAAAAATTTAAATGGATTTAACAATACTTGTGCTCCCCGTTAGATCTTGCTCTCATTTTGACATCCTGTGTTGTGAATGGGTTTTTTTGCCTCTATTACTAATATCACTGTAAATTGTTAGAAGGATACAATTCTAGAAATCTGTTTTCCATGTCCCCAGCCCCACCACTTGTCACATCATGTCGGCATGGACTGTGGCAATGGGACATTGATTTCCTGATCAGGATTTTAAGTGATGTTTAGTATCCAGAAGCTCTTTAGGTGATTTAGCTTGTTACCCGGTGAGCATTTCTGGGGGAAGATGGGTTGGAATTATTTCATGGAGGTGGTGGCTTTGCAGGAGGACACCAGCATTTGTCTGAGGTTTTAAGACACAAAGCACTTAAAGTTGAGCTCCTCCATTCCATTTCAATCNATCCCTCCGTCCATCCATCCATCCTTGTCCCCCCCTCCCTGCTGTCTCCCTGGCAACACTGAGTGCACATCCTGGAAAACTTTATCCGAAATCTGCTCTGGGCAGCTTTCCAAATCCATGCTAACCTTATTAGGTGTCTCTGGGGCCTTGGCTGGCTAATCAAATTAGAGAGCACTAATGGCAGGGAGGACTGGGAGTGGGTAGAAAGCAGTAAAACATAGTGTATACTTAGTGATAATTACACTTGCTTTGTGGCATTGATTTATATGCCTCCCCCCCTCTTTTTTGTTTTCATTGTCTTCAAATTCAGCTATTCGGAGGAAGGAAAATGGCTGGTATGATGAGGAGCACCCGCTGGTCTTTCTTTTCTTGGGATCATCTGGAATAGGTAATGTTTGGATTGAGTGAGGCACAGAGCCCCGAGGAGAGGGGGCGAGACCTGTGGCATGTCTGCATGAAAAACCAGTCAAAAGCACTGTCATCCTTCCAACTGGTTACCCATCATCCCACAGGGTGACCACAGCCAGACACCAGCACACATGGCCACATCCAGCCTCATGCCAAGTTATCCCAGGGGACAGTCCACTCCCTGAGTCTCAAAAAGGGACAGCTCAAAAGTGTTACGTTAACAACTTTCAGTGGGAACCCCTCTGTTCCAGTGGGAATGATGGGGTAATAGTGGAAATTGGCTGCTTGCAAACTGAATCTCTGCTCATCTTGCTCCTCCTTGCTTTGGAACGACACGATTTTATTGACACCGATAAGATTTGTCCTCCAGCACAATCAAATGCCACGTGACTGCTGATCAGTTCATGAAATGATCCAAATTACTTTCAGTCGTGGCAAAAAGAACCCAACAAAACATCTTTAAAGTAACTGAGCTGTAACATTTGAAACAACTTCAGGGCTTTTCCCACCTCCACTGCCTCCCACAGGGCTCGGGAGGGTGCCAATGCTCCAGTGCTGGAGGGGTTAAAGGACACAGGCAAGACCAGGCTCCTGCTGCAGAGCAGTGTCAGGCCAAGCATTAACTCCAAATGAGTTGCTATAAAGCTGTATAAAACCAAGATAAAATGGTTTTGATAGTTCCTTGCCTTGCTTACAGCAGGTCTGAAAACTCAGGGATGTAAATTGTTGGCTCTTCCACTCCCATGGCTTTCCACAGGACCNTATATTTAAATTGTAAAAATTTAAATGGATTTAACAATACTTGTGCTCCCCGTTAGATCTTGCTCTCATTTTGACATCCTGTGTTGTGAATGGGTTTTTTTGCCTCTATTACTAATATCACTGTAAATTGTTAGAAGGATACAATTCTAGAAATCTGTTTTCCATGTCCCCAGCCCCACCACTTGTCACATCATGTCGGCATGGACTGTGGCAATGGGACATTGATTTCCTGATCAGGATTTTAAGTGATGTTTAGTATCCAGAAGCTCTTTAGGTGATTTAGCTTGTTACCCGGTGAGCATTTCTGGGGGAAGATGGGTTGGAATTATTTCATGGAGGTGGTGGCTTTGCAGGAGGACACCAGCATTTGTCTGAGGTTTTAAGACACAAAGCACTTAAAGTTGAGCTCCTCCATTCCATTTCAATCTTCCATTCCATTCTATTCCATTCTTTCTATTCTATTCCCTCCCCTCAAGGAGCTGGATTACAGCTCCAAGACCAGGACATTCAGTACCTGCAGTGAATCATCAGCTTTTCAAATGCAAAATGTAAGCTTGGGTGGGAGCTCTAAATTCTTTAACAATATTCTTTGTTTCAGATGATCACCCACAAGCCCAGTTCACCTCAGCTGTATGATTTTCATTGAATTTTTATGGAGGGGTGTTGCATTCTTCTTGTGATTGATTTCTAAAAAGCTGAACCACAAGAACATCCATTTTGTTTAGAAAGTTTCAGCTCCATCAGTTTTGCTCCAGCTCTGGCGGTGAGCAGATTGATCAAATCTCATCTTAAGTCTCTTGCAGGGTTTCATCAGACTGGACATGTCGGAGTTCCAGGAGAGGCACGAGGTCAGTAAATGGGCTCTGAGGGGGGCAGCTTCAAGTTTAATCCAGAAAAAATGTGCATTTTGGAGTGTCAAAGGGGGAGTAACAGGAGTTGCTCTGAGTTGTGCATTAAACTGCAATTGAATTGCCAGAAAGCAGCTTTAATTGAGTGCCATGGTTTAGGAATGGTACTCCCCAATTTAGTGCTCACACTGAGACTTTCCAAACCAGGCTGCCGCTCACTCACTCGAGGAACAAGGAAAGCTTTAACAATATTTGTCCAGCACTGTGAGTTCTGTATGTGGTGTCAACCCTTGGAGAAAGCAGCTGAGAAGAGATTGTGGAATCAGAGGAGCACCTTGTACAGGAAAACCTGCAGCCACATGCCATTCATCACTCACCCGCACCCAGGCAGGCACAGCTTGCCCCAAAGCCCCTTGTCCCCAAAACCTTGCCAAGTCCAGTGCGAGATCACTGCCTCAACCTGTTTTCCATGGAGGAAAGGGGGAGAATCCAGCAGAAGATAGGATGGCAGTACCAAGTCCACCCCTCCCATCACACCTCCTGCCCATTTGTGGTGCCACGGGAGAGGTGGGATATCCTACCAGGGTCACCCGTGGAGCTGAGGGAGCCCCAAATCCTTTTGGAGAGCTCTGTCTCCTAGTAGTGAGAGTGGTAAAACACTGAGACAGGTTGCCCAGAGAAGCTATAGCTACTTTGTCCTTGGAATTGTTAAAGGGCAGGTTGGATGGGGCTTGGAGCAATCTGAGATAGTGGAAGGTGTCCCTGTCCATGGCAGGGGGACTGGAACTAGATGGTCTTTGAGATCCCTTCCAACCTAAACCATTCCATGATTCTGCAATAACAGACTGTGATTCTGATAACCCACAGACCTGGGTTACTGTAAGATGCACAAAGTTGTATGGCAAAAATTGTCATTTTTGCCAAAACATTTCTGTTCTCAGAAATATTCTGTATAATGTTCCAAATTTTTAAACCTTGTTTAGAAAAAAATCACTGTGTCAAGAAGTGATGGCATAGGAAAATTATTTTACTTTTGACTTCTTTCCAAGCTTTGATTCTCCACCAGAGCCACCTGCCATTCATAATCCTTTGAATTCTTGCTCTTAAAAAGGCTAACGGGGTTGAAAACAGGTCTTGGACATGTGGGACAGGTTGCTCAGACCCTGCATAATAAATGAGGGATGGTGCCTTCCCTCCTAACCATGCCTGCTCCTTGAAATCTACTGGTTCAAGCTCTGGGCAGTGTAATTGCTTAATCTCTATTTTGCTTAATTGTTGCTTATTAAGGTGATTTTGGGATACCTGGGGTGCAATAGGTGTCACAAAGAATACCGACCTTGATTTATCAGTAGCAAAGAGCAGTGGCTGCCTGCCAAGCTCCTGGGAGGGCTTCATTCCCACTGTCCATGGATCAACCTTCACCTCTTCTGTTCCTTCCTCTCAGGTGGCAAAGTTCATCGGCTCACCACCCGGCTACGTGGGCCATGAAGAGGGTGGACAGCTCACCAAAAAGCTGAGGCAGTGCCCAAATGCTGTGGTCCTCTTTGACGAGGTGGACAAAGCCCACCCAGATGTGCTCACCATCATGCTGCAGCTGTTTGATGAGGTAAATCTGCATTTTGGGTTTAGAGTCGGCACAAGGGACGTGCAGAAGGTGACAGTGAGGGGTGCAAGGGATGATGGATGGAGGAGTTAAAGAGTCATTGAATCACAGGATGGTTTGGGTTGGGAGGAACCTTAAAGCTCATCCAGTTCCACCCCCTGCCATGGGCAGGAACACCTTCCACTAGACGAGGTTGCTCTAAGCCCCACCCAACCTGACTTTGGACACTTCCAGGGATTGGGCAGCCACAGCTTCTCTGGTCAACCACCCTCATAGCCAGCAGTTTCTTCTCAATATCCAATCTAACCCTGCCCTCTGTCAGTGTGAAGACCTTCCCCCTTGTCCTGTCACTCTAGGCCCTTTTCCAAAATCCCTCTTCAGCTCTCTGGTTGATTTTGAAGGTCCTGGTCTGTCCTCAGAGGCCACCAAACTCCAGAGCAACATGCTGGAAGGTTTTGGAGGGGGTTTTTTGTTTTTCTTTTAAGGATTAATAACATCATTTTTCTTGCATAGATCATCGCAGCAGCAGCTCAATGTGAAATCAATTCCTGTACCAGGCACTTGACAGGGCAATAACCCAAATGTTAATCTCAAGCACCCAACAAGGATTTGTGTCATTGTGCTGGATCTCTGCTGCAGAGACGGATCGAGGAAAGAAACAGCCTGGGGAGATGCTGGTTTTTTCCTTATTTTCCTCTCTTTTTTATTTTATTAATCAAGAGCACCAATACTTTGGAAGAGTTTCTGGATTGATGTGGGGGGCTGAGCGGTGATGCCACCACAGCAATGATCACCCCCACCACTGAACGTGGTGATGGGCAGCTGTGATTTGCCAGGCAGTCCCACAGGGATGAGGGACACTGCTGCTCACGTCACTCCATTATAGCCATAACCTGGTTATTTGTGGGTTCTGTCCAGCCCAAACTACAGCCATAGACAAGATTAGGGTCAGGGTTAGGGTTAGCATTGCCACTGAGCTGAGCCTGGGGCTCATGTGTCAGACACAGAACCACTGCAGGGAGGTAGGCAGAGGGTCAAAGGCTGGGGAGTTACGTATGGGCAGCCACACAGTCATGGAGTCGTGGAATCATTGAGGTTGGAAAAGCCCTCTGAGACCATCATGTCCAACCTTTACCCCAGTACAGCCAAGCTCACCACTAACCCATGTCCCCAAGTGCCACGTGAACATGGCTTTAAAATCACAGGAAGACTTCTCCAACCTAATCCTTGCTTCCTTTCACCTCTATCCTTCGGCATCCCTTCAAAATTAAATCCAGTCTGGGGAAAGACGAGACACATGTTCTTTTTCCTCGTGCTTTGGCCATGTCCTGTGGCATCTACTGGTAGTGCTCATGTCATCTTGGTGTTGTTGCAGGGTAGGCTGACAGATGGAAAGGGGAAGACCATTGACTGCAAGGATGCCATCTTTATCATGACCTCTAACGTGGCCAGCGAGGAGATTGCACAGCATGCTCTGCAGCTCCGGCAAGAGGCCATGGAGATGAGCAAGAAAAGGATCGTGGAAAACTTAGGTACTGGAATTTCAATATCCTTCTCCAAATCCCTAAAGAATCCCCCTCTTTCCTAAAATGACTTCCTTTGACACCAGCTCAGCCATCACTCTTTAGGCGGCAGACCCAGACCCTTTAGTCCCCTCTCTGCTGGTCCCCACTAGTCCACATGACTTGGGAATGCTCCTCTGCCAGGAAGTCATGGAATCACAGAATGGTTTGGGTTGGGAGGGACCTTAAAGCTCATCTCATTCCAACCCCTTGCTATGGGCAGGGACACCTTCCACTAGACCAGGTTGCTCCAAGCCCCATCCAGCCTGGCCTTGGACACTTCCAGGATAAGGAAGGCTGAGAGGTTAGACAGAGCCTTCTCCAAAGATGCAATTGATCTCGCTCTGAAGGTTGGAATCTCAAATAACAAGGATTTCAGAGCAGATAAATTGGATCTGGATGATCTTTAAGGTCCCTCTCAACCCAAACCCTTATGGGATTCCATGATTCCCTTTATCTCCTCACCCTTCTCTTTCTTTCAAAACCCTTCCAAATTCTTCCTGGAGAACACTATGTCTGGTTCATATTAAAGAGAAAGAGTTTTGTTTCCTCACAGTCCTTCCCAAAAGAACTGAGCTTAATCAATTTTACTTCCCTGTGGAATGGAAGCCCTGGCCTCACACATTAGGCTCTTGGAGAAAAATTTCCCAAAATGTGAATTAGGTAATAAAAGGGAAAATGAGAAGAGCAAGGGCAGCCTCTCAGATCGGAGCTGAATAACTTGATGTGCAACCTCCAGTGCCTTTACTGATAACTCCAAGGGTGGACAGATGGACGGTGATGCCAGCACCAGGGACTGTCCCTTCTAGCCAGTGTTTGTCACATGGAGCAGAGGGAAGGCCAGTCTCCATTGGTTGCTGCCATGCCTGTGGATAACCAGGCAGCCCTGGATGCTGACTGTATCCCATTTTATCTTATCAGTCTTAGAAAACTTACCTTTTTATGATCTTAAATGTCTGGACAGCACATCTTCCTCACGTTATTCAGCAGCCTGTGCTAGCACAGATACACCATGTTCCTGCATCAGCTCTACAGGTGCAGGAGAAAGTGTTGGATTTTGGCATCAAATCTATTTTTCGGCTCCTTTCTCCTTGTCTCTTTCTTTGGAGAAGTGGCTAACGACACAGACTTAATTCAGAATCTTTAAACTTCAGTCAGACTGGGGAAAGGACAAAGTACATCAGCAACTGAACTTTCCAGAATAACATTTGAAAATGCCAAATGTTTCCCTGCTCAATGAGGAGAGCATTGAATTTTAATTTCTGGGACTGTACAGCTGCAGCAGGAGTGGAAATGAGGAAGGCTTGTGGGCACAGCAGCTGTCCTCAATTGGGTTTCGAGGCGCTCCTGCCCATTTCCTGAGCTCTCAGCATGTAGATGCTGTGGCAGGAGGTTATTCTAAGTGCCTGATGGGCAGATAAATGGGAGGATAAAGGGAAGGAGCTGCTTCCCCAGCAGCTCCACATCCACCAGTGGCAGCAGCAGATACTACACGTGAGAAATGTGAATGCTGGTAGCAGCACTGGCTCCTCTGCCTTCCCCAACACTCCTTTGCCAAAACACTGGGATGGACCTGATGTCATCCTTGCCCATGGCAGAGGGGTTGGAAATGGCTGAGGTGATTGAAGAGTGCCCTGCACTACTCTGAGCATTTGGAGGGACCTCCTCGCTCCCTACAACTGTGTGAACTGAGGTTGTAGCCAGGTGGGCATCGTCTCCCAGGTAACAAGTGACAGGACAAGAGGAAATGGTCGCAATTTGTGCTAGAGGAGGTTTAGATTGCATATTGTGAAAATTTCTTCCCCGAAAGAGTTGTCCAGCTCTGGCACAGGCTGCCCAGGGCAATGGTGGGGTCACCATTCCTGAAGGGATTTAAAAGCCATGTAGATGTGGCACTTGGCAACGTGGGTTACTGGTGGCCTTGGCAGTGCTGAGGGAATGGTTGGACTTGATGGTCTCAGAGGGCTTTTCCAACCTAAACAGTTCCATGGCTCTGTGCCAGCACCAGAGTTGGTCCAGTGGTGCCTGAGAACCCCTCCTGCCACTGCTTGTGAGCGGCAGCGATCCACATCGAGACTGCAAAGCTAGAATGGGCTCCCAGCACCCAGCATGGCTCTCTCTCCTGTCCCCTGCCCTGCCCTGCCCTGCATGTCAGGATCCCATCCAGAGCATTCTTGGGTTGAACAGCACACAGAGATGAGTGGTTGCAGAATGAGTGAAGCTGTGGGAAGAACTGGGGTGAAGATAAAGAGAAAGGTGGTGTTGAGAGACAGACAGGTGACCCTGCAGCTGAGTATCCAGAGTGGCTGGGAGCCGGGATTCAGGAGCAGCCAGACCCTGGCTCCATCTGCAGTCAGCAGAGGGAAGTAGACACTGGCCTGAGCGGTGCCACAGACACCCTGAACATGAGTTTGGCATTTGCTGGGGAGACCGGGGACTGTTCCTCTGCTGGCAGAGCAGCCCCAGGGGACCAGAGGGCTCTGTGTCAGATCATCGGTGGCCATGGGGCCTGTGTGAGCACTCCAGCTGCCCAAAACCTCCAGGAGCAGCTCCTGGAGGCAAAGGGCTGGGAGCAGAGGCAGAGCCAGGGCTCTTTGGTCATTCAAGGGAACCATGTCAGCACAGGGTGTTCCCTTGGGGCTTTACAGGACACCCAGAACTGCTGTCCACAGTGCCAAATGCAGGGACACTCCACTGCCAAACCAAACTGCTGGCACATGTGGAGGTCCCAGGTCTGTCCTGCAGCACCCTCCAGGCCCTCCTCCTCTTCAGCTCCAACTTGTCCAGGCAGAGGGGAAGCTGCTATCCCACTGTCCCCACTGACACCTCCTGTCCCCCTCACTTCCAGAGGATGTCCAGATGACCGACAAGATCACTATCTCCAAGCAGTTCAAGGAAAAGGTTATTCGCCCCATCTTGAAGGTATGGATGGCTTTTTCATGTGTTTCAGGCATCTTGAGCTTTGGTCCCAGATTCCTTCCCTGATATATCCATGTTCCTCTCAGCTGTAAGAGGAGGGATGTGACCTCACTAAAAATGTTGAAGGGACCTTTCAGCAAGGTCAGACTCCAGCAAAAATAAATTCCATCTTCTTGGAGCAGAGCCACAATGTGGGATGGGAAGGGGACATGGGATGGAAGGTGCTGTGGTGCAGTTTGGGGGTTCTCTGTTCTCCCAAGGTCAGGAAAACCTGATTACAGTGGCATCCCCATGACCTTCAGTTTCTTTAAAATGTTTCTGAAGCACCTCAGGGTGCTGTCCATCTCCATGGCATGGGGTCAAATGGATGCTAGAAGCTGTGGGAGGTCGGTTCGTCTCTGGGGAGCTCATTCTGCAGTGCCTCTGTTACTGCTGTCCCCATCGGGGTCACCAACCTTGTCCCTGCTGACCTCCCCCCTTGTTCCTGCAGGCTCACTTCAGACGGGATGAATTCCTGGGGAGGATCAATGAAATTGTCTATTTTCTCCCTTTTTGCCACTCAGAGCTCATCCAGCTGGTCAACAAGGAGCTCAGTTTTTGGGCCAAAAAGGTAAAAACCCATCAGTGGCTTTAGAGGGGACGTATCAAAGTAACTCCAGAGGAAATGCATGCCAGAGCCTCTGCCCTAGGATGAACACAATGATGTGTATCTTTACCATTATCTCACGTGCTGTTGAACCTGGGTACTGGGGAGGGTCAGGACCTTTGGGGGTAGCAGGGATGGTTCCTAATGGGCTGGGGTAGGGGTGAGCTCAGAGCCACCTTCAGAGATGTTATTTGTCTAATTGGTCTCTGCATATCTGAGCTCTCTGGAAACTAAACAGGACTTGGGGGACCCTTTGCAGCTGGGACTGTCTGATGGAGCACTGCCCTTTCCAGGAACTCTCAGCACCCCACTGCGGTGTCCCTGCTGCTCAAGGAGTGGGGTGCCAGGCTTGCTGGGAGGCCTCTGTAACTCTTCCTCCTCTTCCTCTTCTTCTGCACCTGGCAGGCCAAGGCGAGGCACAACATCACTCTGCTGTGGGACAGGGAGGTCATGGATGTGCTGGCTGACGGCTACAACCTGCACTACGGTGCCCGCTCCATCAAACATGAGGTGAAGGCAAGGGGGGACTTGGGGCAAAGTCCACAGTATCACATCCAGCCCCACTGCCCAGGGGTAGCCAGGAGGGTTGGAAAGGCAGCAAAAGAGACATGGAGCAAGTCCAGAGGATGTCACAGAGATGCCCCATAAGCTGGAGCCCCTCTGCTGTAGATACAGGCTGGGAGAGCTGAGGCTGTTCAGCCTGGAGAAGAGAAGGTTTTGGGGAGACCTGAGAGCCCTTTCCAGTGCCTTGAGGGGCTCTGAGAGAGCTGGAGAGAGACTTGGGAGAAGGCATGGAGGGAAAAGACAAAGGGGAACAGCTTCAAACTGACAGAAAGTAGGTTTATATGGGATATTGGGAAGAAAATCTTCCCTGTGAGCATGGGGAGGCCCTGGCACAGGTTGCCCAGAGAAGCTGTGGCTTCCCCATCCCTGAAAGTGCCAAGGCCAGGTTGGATGGGGCTTGGAGCAACCTGGTCTAGTGGAAGGTGTCCCTGCCCATGGCAGTGGTAGGGTAAATGGGATGAGCTTTAAAAAGTCCTTTCCGATCCAAACCACTCCATGATTCCATGACTGTGTGGATCTCATCCTCCTCATCCCAGGGGAGATGTCCGTGGTCTTGGGGAAGAAGCAGCACAGCCATATTCCAGAGACAGGGAATAAGTGGGATGAGGAGGAGGTTCAATGATCCTGCACCCACAAGGGTGGAAAGGAGCTGCCTGGTCCATGGGAGGCTTCCCACAGGGTTTTCCTACTGAGATCTGGTCTGTCCCTCAGGTGGAGCGGCGCGTGGTGAACCAGCTGGCAGCTGCCTATGAGCAAGACCTGCTGCCACACGGCTGCACTCTCAGGATCACTGTGGAGGACTCGGACAAGCAGCTGCTGAAAACTACAGGAAGGTCTTCCCCCAGCACAGAAAAATCCAAGGTGCCAACCCTGCGGCTGGAGATTGTGGAGAAAGACAGCAAGGCCCGAAAACTGGAGATCCAGGCACCACTGAACCCTGAAAACATCACTTACTTCTTGTAGGCAGTGCCAGGCACTCCTGGTGGAAATAAAATACCCCGAGAGTCAGAGTGAGTGGTGTCAGAGAGGGCAGAGCTGCAGTCCTGCCAGTGCTGAGCACAGACACGCACAAGGACACGGGCGTGGACACAGACATGGGCAGGAGCTGCCCAGGGTGGGCTCAAAGGGCTCTGAGTGTGCAGCTGTGGGTGATGAGGTGCCCTGGTGCCATTCAGGGATGGATCAGTGGAGGGTCCTGAGGTGTCACAGGGTGCTGGAGCTTTTTAAGGAAGGGGGAAGCAGATTGTGCACCATGTCAGAACCGGGATGGATTTGTCATTCCCATGGGAGGGGGCTCGCTGGGATAGCTGGGCTGGCGAGGTAGCCACAGGGACCGAGTGTGAGTGTAAAAGCCACCAGGCTCCTGCCTTGTGTCATCCCCATTTCTCTTTATTTATGGCAATAAACATGCCGTATACATCTGACCCTCTGTGTCACTGGAAAGAGCGGCCGTGGGGATCACCCATCCCCATTTTGGGGGACTCCTGTGTCACCAGGAACGTCACTGGGAGCCGGCAACACCGCTGGGAGCTGGGACCATTACTGTCACATCTCTCCAGTGCAGCCAGGTGACATCCTGGTGCAAACCCATTTCTGAATCATTTTCTCCTGACCTTCTTCCAGGAAATATTTAATATCTCAGGTGTAACTGAGCTGTCCAAACACAGAGCTCCCCATAGTGGCTCCTTCAGGGACCTGCTCATGGTGGGACAGGGGACATGGTCACTACCATGCCATGGATTTTGAGGAGTAGAGCATGAAATAGTCAGAAATCAAACCCCCTCAGGATTAATGAGCCCCAAGTCACTGTCCCTTGGGGTGGGAATAAGGGCAGATTTGAGGTGGCAGTGAGCTGCCAGGGTCCTCATCAGACTGTGACTCCCTGCCCCTGTGTCCCCATGGCGGTTTGGTTTTGGTGCTGGTTCTTGTTTTCCAGGGATACAAAGAGGTTTGGTGGGGGCTGCTTTGAGCCCCCTTCCCATCCCAGCAGCCTTTTCCTGGCTTAATCCCAGGGACTGGAGCAGGATCCCATCCCTGGAGGGTTTGGGAGCGTCACCGAGCTCTGCTGGAACCTCACAAAGTCAGATTCACTCCCAGAGGTGCACATGGGTGTGCACTCAGGTGTGCACAGGAGTGCCTGTGTGTGCATGGAAGCACATAGGAGTGCACTATTGTGTGCATAAGTGTGTATTAACACTACACGTATGTATAGATATGCAGGAGCGTGTGTGGGTGTGTACCTCTGTGCAAAGGTGTTCACTAAGGTTTGCATGAGGCTGTGCACTGCAGGTGTGTGCATGGGAGTACAGGTGTGCTGTGCAATACTGTGCTGGGTCATGCTATGTCTCACTGTGCCATCGCACCATGCCATGTCGTGTCATGCTGTGCCAGGTCACACTGTCATACCAAGTCACATCATCCCATGTCATTCCATTCCACACTATGTCACCCTCTGCCTTACCACATCATGCCACGTTACACTGTGCCAAGCTGTGCCAGCCCCATGGGTAGGAGCCAGGACCACAGGGGCCCTCCTCGACCCTTTGAGGTGGTTTTCTTGGTGCTGGTGCAGGTGAATGGGCTCCCACCACCAGGAACAGTGCCTGAGAGCACAGGATTTGGAGGGAGAACCACCGAGCTGTGCCAAGGACATTGAATTCCCAGCGCCCTAGCCCTGTGCTGGTTCTTGTTTCAGTCAGGGCTGCAGCTGCTATCAGCATGGGGGCTCGGGGCACCAGGGAGCACCCTGGCTTTATCCTCAGGAACAATGGGCTCCCAGCACCACTGAGAGTAGTCACGGGGCTGGTGGACCCACCAAGACCCCCCAGAGCTTAACCTGAGGAACACGACAGCGTGATGAAAGCTGGGAGTTGAGGGAGAGGTGGGGGTGATGAGGTGGGTGCTACCACCCCAGCCGGGTTGGGGCTAGACCTGAGGGGACCTGGGGTGTGAATATATGGGATAGTGTTGAAAGGTCCCATCAGAGGGGATCCCATCAGAGGAGTCCCACAGGAAGGAGCCCCCCCTTTTGAGGGGTCCCTTTGGAGCAGACCTATCAGACGGGGTCCCGTTGGAGAGGGTACCATCACACCCCCCCCCCAACTCCAGAAGGATCCCAACCACCCCAGACACACAAACAGCCCCAAGCTCAAAGGCAGCCCCTTAGTGCTTAGGGGATGGAGGGATGTGAGTCCCTGTCCCCATCCCCCCAATTGTGCCCAGCACTTCCCTCTGCCAATGTCACCCGTTTTGGGGGCAGGGGGTATCAGCGTCCACCCCTCCTCCCCACTCGGCAACACTGGAGCCCGCTGGGCACCCCTGCTGCCAGCAGCCATTTCTCTTCATCCACCAAAATCTGGAAGGATCACCCGTATCTACGGGAGCCGCGGGGATGCAGAACAACTCCCTGGCTCTACCCTCCAGCTGTGCCCTATTTCACTCTCCTCCATGTTCCCCTCCCTCTGCTCTCCCCCTTCATCTCCCTCCTCCTCCTCACCCCCGCCCCAGCTGCCCCCGGCTCTGGGTAGCACCGGCAGCTCCTTGCGTGGCAGATTGCTGCCTAATTAGTTTAGAGGGAAAACTTAATTGAATTAACTTTTCACAGCTCCAGCAGCCCGACAGTGGGGCCTCGCTCCGCGCCAGCCCTGCGCCCTGATCGAATTAACTTGTTTAGCAACCTGCCCGCTCGGTCGCGCAGCTGGGGTGGGCGCGGGGGGCCACCACCAGCACCCACCGGGGGCCCGGGCCGGGCAGCGGAGACGGAGCTGACCCAGCCGGGGGCAGTAGGAGCGGTTCACAGGGAAGAGAGTACAGGAGTCCTCTCGGCTTGAGACGTAGGGCAGGGTGTAGGGCAGGACAGAGACAGGGCAGGAGATTGAGCAGGAGACCAGACAGAGCATGGGGCAAGACGCGGGCAGGAGGTGGGAAGGAGTCAGAGCAGGAGATGGGACAAGATATAGGGCAGGAGGTGGAGCAGGATGCGGCGTTGGATACAGGGCAGGACGTGGGGCAGCATGTGTGGCAGAATGCAGGGCAGGACGTGGGGCAGGACAGGTTCGAGCTGATCCCACAGGGTCCAATCAGTGTCTGTTCTCCTCCTTGCCTTCCGAGGGGCCCAAAGCCCCTCGCTGTGCGCAATTAGACTTTTAAATCCTCTTTAGTGAAAGTGTTTGTCTTGAAAATGTCCCAAATCCCGCCAAATCCTCCCCAAATCCCCCCGCAGCCCCTCACCCCTGTACCCCCCTCTGGTGCCTCTGAAAGGGGCAAAGCCTTTGCCTTGGCCCCTGCGGGGGGAGGTGGGGATGGGGTGCTTTGAAATTCATCCGGCCTGAAAACTGGGGATAGGGGTGACAAAGGCCAGAGCCCCCCCAAAGAGAAGAGGGTGGGTCTGAGCACCCCTCCGAAGCCCCCTGCTCCTCCCGTGCACCCAGGGACGGTGGAGGNCATGGACTACTCCTACCTCAACTCCTACGAGTCCTGCGTGGCCGCCATGGAGGCGAGCTACGAGTTCAGCCCCTGCAGCCAGGCGGGCTCCTTCCAGTACAGCCCAATGCGGGGGGGCTTCGGGCCCGCGCCCGCCTGCGCCCCCCTTGCCTCCGCCAGCTGCGCCCTGGGCGCCCTCCGCGACCACCAGCCCTCACCCTACTCGGCAGGTAACGGAGCGGGACCCCCCAACCCACCGGGAGCCACCAGGGACTCTTCCCCGAGCAGCCCCTGGACAGACTCAAGGGAGCGGCCGCGCC
>VWZF01002273.1:17609-39300 GCA_013396755.1 Sclerurus mexicanus | reverse complement strand
TTCCCCGAGCAGCCCCTGGACAGACTCAAGGGAGCGGCCGCGCCGTCGGGGCTGGCGGGGACCGAAGCTGGCGGGGAACGGGGCCGGCGGGTGGCGGTGGTGTCTGGGTTTGGTGCCATCGGTTCCCGGAGCCGTCGGTGTCCTGCACCGACGGTACTCGATGCCGTCGGCGCGCGGTATCGTCAGGACTCGATGCCGCCGGTGCCCGACACTGGCGGTTCCCGAGAGCCTCCGGTGCCCTGTACTGTGAGGACTCGATGTCGTCGGTGCTCATTACTGCCAGTTCCCGGTGCCTCCTGTGCCCCATTCCATCAATTCCCGGTGCCGTCGTTGCCCTGTCAGTGCTCGGTGCTGTCGGTGCCCGATACCATCGGTTCCCGGCGCCGACAGTACCCGTTATTGCCGGTTCCCGGTGCCGCTGGTGCCCGGCACTGTCAGGACTCGCAGCGATCGGTTGCCGGTACCGTTGGCGACCGACACCGTCGGTTCCCGGTGACCCCAGTGCCCGGCACCATCAGTTCTCGATGCTGCCTGTTCCCGGTGCCGACAGTGTTCGTTACTGCAGGTTCCCGGGACTGTCGGCTCTCGGTACCGTCGGTGCAAGCTGCCGCTAGTGCCCGGTTGCTGCCTGTTTTCGGTGCCGCTGGTGCTCGGTACTGTCCGGGCTCGATGCCGTCTGTAACCACTGCTGTCGATGCTCGGTAAATTCAATTCCCGGTGACATCGACTCCCGGTGTTTCCAATTGCTGGTACTGCCGCTGCTGGGTCCCGCCGGTTCCCGGTGCCGCCGGTGCCCGCAGCCCAGACTGGCTCCGGCTCGGTCCCGCCGCCCCCGATCCCGGTTCCCCCACTCTCGTCCGCCGGTGGGGACGGGTCCCCCGAGCGCGGCCACGGATCCCTCGGGGTCCCCGGGGCGGTGGCGGCCCCAGAACGAGGCTGGGGAAGATCCCCATTGCCGAGACCCCCCTTCTCACTCCATATTCGTTGCCGCCCCGGAGGCGCTGCCTGTGGATGCGCCGACAACGACGAAGCTGCCAATCGGTACCGGTCGCCCACCCGCACCGGCACCGCATCCTCCCCAGCCCCGCTACCGCCCGAGGCTCCGCATCCCGCCGGCAACGAAGAAACGGAGCCAGGGGCGCGGCGGGGGCAGCGACCCAGCCCTGTCCTCGTCCTTCTCGCCCTGCCCGCGGGGTCCTGCCTGCTCCATTCCTGCCCGGTTTATCCTGCCCAGTTCCTCGTGCCCAGTCCATCCCTGCCCAGTCCATTCTCCGATTCATCCTTACCGGTCCATTCCTGCCCGGTGCACCCCTAATTAGTTAACTGCTGCCCAGTTCATCCTTCCTAGTTCATTTATCTTTAGGCAGTTTTCCCTGCCCGGTCCATCCCTGCCCATTATCTATTCCCGGTCCATTTCTTCTCAGTCCATCCCTGCCCGCTGCATCCCTTTCCAGTCCCCCCCTGCCCAGTTCATCCTTCTACATCCATTCCTGTTCATCTGTCCCTGGCCAGTGTTCCCTGTCTGGTCCATCCCTGCGCATTCTTCTCTTCCCAGTCCATTTTTTTCCCGGTCCGTCCTTCCCGGGGCATCCCTTCTCAGTTACCGCTGCCCAGTGTATCCTTCCCCGTTTATTTGTCCCTGGCTAGTGTCCCCCACCCGATCCATCCCTCCTCATTCATCCGTTCCCGGTCCATTTCTTCCCCGTCCATCCCTGCCCGATTAATCACTGCGCGGTCCAGCCCTGCCTGGTTATGTCCTACCTGGTGCATCCCTTCCCGGTCCATCCCTTCCTGGTCCATCTCTGCTAGTCCATTCCTGCCTAGTCCTTCCTGTCCGGTGCCCCCCAGTGCCCACCACTGCCCTCCCACTGTACTGGTCCCACTGACACCTCGTTTCCCTCTCAGTTCCCTACAAATTCTTCTCGGACCCGTCGGGGATCAACGAAAAGCGGAAGCAGCGGAGGATCCGGACGACATTCACCAGCTCCCAGCTGAAGGAGCTGGAGAGAGTCTTTGCCGAGTCCCACTATCCCGACATCTACACTCGCGAGGAGCTGGCCCTCAAGATCGACCTCACCGAGGCCCGGGTGCAGGTCAGCTCGGAGACGGGTGGATGGGGATGAGGGCACTGGGAATAGAAGCGGGGAGCTCTAACTCTGGAATGCTGCCGCGGTGCTCTCTGTGTTGGAATGGGGAACTCGGAAGGACTCGGCCTTGGCACTGCTTCAGTCAGGGACACACTGTGGGGCACGGCCCTGCTCTGATGGGGAGTTGAGGGGTACCCCCGCCCCGGGGCTCAGCCTGGCTCCCAGGAGAGTAGGGGCATTGGTTTATGCTGCGACATTGTCACTGCCACCGATGATTTAGTGTAATCTCAAACACCTTGAGGTTGGTGAGAGTCCGGGGGGCGGGGACAGAGAGTGGCCCCTTTGTGGGTGCAGACTCCTCCTTTCTTGGGTGCAGATCTTGCCTATGTCAGTGCAGATTTCTCTTGCTGGGTGCAGACCCACCCGTGTGGGTGTGGATACGCCTTTGTAGGTGCAGATCCCCCCCGTCAGTGCAGACCCTGCTTTGTGGGTGCAGACCACCCTTTGTCAGAAAATCTATCACCACGGGGATTTAGGGACCCACAGAACTGGGGGGACCCTTGAGGTGCGGGAGGGGCTTGTGTGTGGAGCCGACCCCACCATGGGCACCGTGGGGAGCTGGGGAGGCACAGCTATGGGGGTGAGCTCTGACCCTGCGAGGTGCAGCAGGGCTCCGGCAATGCCCCCCTTCACCTTTTCTCTCCCACACCACCGCCGGTGCTCATGCCAGTGCCCGGCATCGACCTCACAAATGCACATTATCGTGGATGCATGGATCCCTCTGGGGCTGTGGAAAACATTTCCCCCGTGGGAATGGGTGGCTGTGAGAGAAACATCAGAGCCTGGGGCAAGATGCTCCCTGTACCCACAGGCTCCCCAAACCCCCGGGGACGGTGGTGTGGGGTGCTCCCATTCCCTCCAACCCCCTCAGGTGTGGTTCCAGAACCGTCGAGCCAAATTCCGCAAGCAGGAGCGTGCGGCCAATGCCAAGGGTGCCAGTGGTACTGGCACCACCGGGAAGAAGTCGGAGCCGCGGTCTTCCTCGGAAGACGACGAATCCAAGGAATCCAACTGCAGCCCGACGCCGGACAGCACGGCGTCCCTGCCTGCCGCTGCCATGGGCAGCCCCGGCGGCAGCCTGAGCCCCAGCCCTGGCGCAGGGGCACCCATGGGACCCGGCCATGCCCCCCAGCCTCTCAAGGCTCCCCTTTGGGCAGGGGTGGGAGGCGGCAGCGGTACCCCTAATGCGGCCGAGCTGCTGAAAGCCTGGCAGCCCACTGAGGCTGTGCCGGGACCCTTCTCCGGTGTCCTGTCCTCCTTCCATCGGAAACCCAACGGCATCAAAACAAACCTCTTCTGATCACTGAATCACCGGATCCGGCTGCCCCAAAGTCCCCCTCCGGCCCCCACCCTGCACCCCCCACCCACTNAAGCACTTTATGGGGGGGGGCTGGGGGCCACGGGGTGGGCAGTGCCGGGGAATGCAGTAGGGAGACACTATGGGGAGAGGGTGATGGCCTCCAAATCCTGCCTGCTGACACGGATGTCCCCCCCAGCAGCACCCTGGCGTGGTGGGACTGGAGGGGGGAAGACTCCCTCCTTCTTCCAGGATTTTGGGAAGGAAAAGCAGGGCTGGGGGCGGGTTCAGCGCTCGCCGGCATTGCCGCGGGTGCCGCACATGGGAACGGGGCACCAGAACTGCTGGGGGTGAGGTGGCTGCCCCGAAAGGGGGCTGGTGTGGGATGGACCCCCTGGAGCAGCTAATGGAACCTCTCGGAGTAGTCGGGACCCCTCGGTGGAGCAGCGACTCCTCTGAACAGCCAATGGGACTCCCTGGAGCAGCTGGTGGGACCCCTCGGAGCAGCCAGGACCCCTCATCAATGGTAGGATGGGTGCTCCTACTGGAGATGGCATGGGTGCAACCGGGACCCCCAGCACAACACTGTGACCTCACAAACGGTCCCCGGTGAGGGGGGGGGTGCTGGTGGGCCCCTTGCACCCAGCCCCTCCCCCCCACTAGTGCTGCCATGCCAGTTGGCTTTGTGGCATGGTGAGCATGTTGGCAGCCCACCCATGTGTCCTTGTCCACCCCCCATCTCCCCCAATCCTCCCGAGGTGAGGTCCCCACTTTCGTTTTTTTTAACCATTCTGTAATTTATTGCCCATGTTTGCAAATGCCACTAATCCAAATAAAACTTAATTTATTGATGTTGCTGCTGGCCCAAGCCCTTGCTGCATCCCCCTCCAAGGGCTGCATGGCCCCCACCCCTGAGCCATCCAAAACCTGCCAGAGCCCCTTAGGTGATGCCATAGACCCCCAGCACCTTAAGGATTATTTTGGGTGCCCCCCACCCAAAGACCCCAAGGAGCTGTAGGGAGTTGAGGGAGCACCCCATGGGAAGCCCCCTGAAATGGGGCAAGAGGCGTGCCCCACACAGCCCCTCTGGCTTCTTGGAGCCCTTTGGGGGTGGTGATGGGGAAGGTCATGGGGGCACTGGGATAGTGACACAAGCATGCCAGGGTGTTAGATGGGCGGACTGCGGTACCCAAGGTGTGTAAGAAAGGGACAAGAGACTTGGTCCTCACTTTGCTGGGACCAGTACAGCCAGCTTGGGGGAGGTCCCAGATTACACTGGGACTTGGTTCCTCACCCTGGTTCCCCATCCTGCCCCCCCTCTCCAGACACTCCCAGAACCCCCCTCAGCATGCTGAGAGCTTCATCACACCCACTGCATGAAACGAGCAAGAATCACTCCAGATTTTCCAAAAACCACGAAACACAGGACATGACAAGAAAGGGGTTTAGTGGGGGGAAGTTCACACCAAACACCCCAGTAACAAACAGACGGGATGTTGGGGGGCTGCTGGGGGTTCCAGCCCTTCCTTCATCTCAGCCGGAGTGAGGGGATGGGGGTGGGATCACCCCCCACCCCCTGTGGGGACAAGGACAACCTGGGGGGGTCATCCCAGTGCGGAAGACACGGCTGGAGGACCCCTGTCCTGGGGACTCCCAGTCTGGGGACTCCCCTGGAAGGGCACTTGGTGAGGTTGGGGGCTGAGGGCGCACAGGGGGACCCGGGTGCCAGCCCCACTGCCATCTAGGACAGCAGAGACCCCCGGGGTGGGGACGGACCCAGCAAGTACCTAATGGGCAAACTGGGAGTGGGGGGTACACCCCGGAGGCACTGGTGGTGTGAGGTGGGGTCTGAGTGAAGGCACTAATCTGACTCTGCTGCGGTGGGATTCCTGGGGTAGAGACTCCCAGTGTAGGGACAGGGACCCCGGGGTAGGGATAGGACCCCCCACAGATGGGGAGAGGCACCCCCAGGGTAGGGATAGGGACTTCCCTGGTGGGGATGGGACCCCCAAGAATGGGGACAGGGACCCCCGGAGTGAGGATAGGGATCTCCCAGGGTGGTGACAGGGACCCTCAGAGTGGAGACAGAAACCTCTAGGGTAGGGGTGGGACCCCCATGTTGGGGACAGGGACCCTCAGAATGGGGACAGGACCCTCAGGGTGGGGATGGGTGCCCTGGGCTTGGGACAAGGATGCCTGGGGTGGGGTTGGGAGCCACAGGGTGGGGACAGGGACCCTCAGAGTGGGGACAGGACCCTCTGGGTAGGGATGGGGATCCTGAGCTCTGCCCAATGTTGTCTGTGGCAGCTGGCCAAGCCCTCCCATCCCATCCCATCCCAGCACTGGCCAGGCATCATGAAGGCACTTGGGTTGAGATATGACTTTGCTCAGAGCCTCCTCCTCCTCCTCCTCCTCCTAGTTGTGATGGGCCACAAGGGGAGCCAGGGCCCCCAGAGTTCCCCCCAAACATTCCTTCCCACAGCTCTTCTTCCAATAAATAAGAAATAACTTATANAACAGGGACGGCCCCCCACCACCTCCCGGACCCTGCGCCAACGGGATAGACCCGGAGCTGGGGGCAGCTCCCATCGGCACCTGTGGGTGCTGCAGGACCATGGGGGTGCAAGGCAGGGGCAGTACCACCNGACTCCCCCATTAAATTATCTGACCAGACCCCACCCCCCGCCTTGTCTCCCCCTTCCCCCTCCCCACTCCATTACCCAGCACCCAAGATGGGGGGCAGGCCGTGGGGGTCCCAGTGCTCCCACTGGCTGCTGGTGATGGTGGGATGTATGGATGTGGGGTGTGCAACCACAGGATGAGGGATCCTTAGCTGCAGGACACTCAGATGCTTGATCTGGGATGCACAGCCATGGGATCTGGGATGCATGGTCACAGGATCTGGGATGTTCAGCTGCAGGACGCATGGCAGCAGGATGCAGAATGCACACCCATGGGATCTGGGATGTGTGGCTGCAGGACGCAGGATGCTGGGCCACGGGACACATGACTGCAAGATCTGGGATGCATGGCTGCAGGATTTGGTTGCTGCAGGATTTTGGATGCTGGGCCACAGGATGCAGGATGTACATCCACAGGATCTGGGATGCTGGGCTGTGGGATGTATGGGACGCAGACGTGCAGTGGCGGCTACTTGCGGAGCTGGAGGCTTTCCAGGAGGACACGCTTGTGGCTGAGTTCCAGCACTCCAGCCTCCTCCAGGTCCTCCTCCGTGATGTCACTGGGGAGGGGGTGCAGACATGGGGCTCTCTGCCCCCAGGGGGTACCACAGCCTCGGGGTGGGAGGGCAGAGGGGCATCCCCACCCAGGTGGGATCACCATTATGGGGTGCAAGAGCCCCCACTTGGGCTACTGGGTGCCCACCCAGTCTCCTTCCTGTCCCTGCTGTGGAGCTACATGGCCCTGGGGGGCAAAGGGGACCACAAGAGACAAAGGGGACCCCAGGAGCAGTTGAAGGAGCTGGAGAGAGTCTTTGCCGAGACCCACTATCCCGACATCTACACTCGCGAGGAGCTGGCCCTCAAGATCGACCTCACCGAGGCCCGGGTGCAGGTCAGCTCGGAGACGGGTGGATGGGGATGAGGGCACTGGGAATAGAAGCGGGGAGCTCTAACTCTGGAATGCTGCCGCGGTGCTCTCTGTGTTGGAATGGGGAACTCGGAAGGACTCGGCCTTGGCACTGCTGCAGTCAGGTACACACTGTGGGGCACGGCCCTGCTCTGATGGGGAGTTGAGGGGGCAGCTGGGACACCCAGGGGCAGCAGGGACCCTCAGAAGTGGTGGGGAACCCCCCAGGGCAGCAGGGAACCTCTGGGGGCAGTGGGGACCTCCAGGGGCAGTAAGGACCTCCCCAGTGGAAAGCAGAGACCCTCAGCGGTCTTTGGGGACCCACAATGGGCAGTGGGGACCACTGAGGGCAGAACACCCATGGATCTTCCCAGAGCAAGGTGACCCCCTGGGGAGGACATGGACCCCCTGTGGTTGGCAAGTCTGGTGGGGGGGTGGGTGAGCAGTTTCAGGGGGCTGCTCACCTGAGGAACTCCAGGTCATCCCAGCCGTTGCGCACCAGCCCCTCCTCGTACCGCTCCAGACCGAGCGCCCGCAGCCACTCGCCCACACCAGGCACAGCACCCATGCCACGGCCCAGCACCTAAACCCCAACACTCTCAGCATCACAGGGTCCCCCAAAGGGAGCCCCAACTGAGAGTGCTGGGAGGCCCCAGCAGCCTGACCCCCACCCACCCGACATCACCCACCTCCTCAGCCAGGTCCTCCTGGATACTCTCCTGGATGGAGTGGGGTGGGAAGGCGAGGGGGCGGCCATAGTCGGGGGGAAGACAGCGGNGCCCTGGGCTTGGGACAAGGATGCCTGGGGTGGGGTTGGGAGCCACAGGGTGGGGACAGGGACCCTCAGAGTGGGGACAGGACCCTCTGGGTAGGGATGGGGATCCTGAGCTCTGCCCAATGTTGTCTGTGGCAGCTGGCCAAGCCCTCCCATCCCATCCCATCCCAGCACTGGCCAGGCATCATGAAGGCACTTGGGTTGAGATATGACTTTGCTCAGAGCCTCCTCCTCCTCCTCCTCCTCCTAGTTGTGATGGGCCACAAGGGGAGCCAGGGCCCCCAGAGTTCCCCCCAAACATTCCTTCCCACAGCTCTTCTTCCAATAAATAAGAAATAACTTATATGTGAGGATGCCCCATAGGGACTCCCCCATGAAATTATCTGACCAGAACCCACCACCCGCCTTGTCTCCCCCTTCCCCCTCCCCACTCCATTACCCAGCACCCAAGATGGGGGGCAGGCCGTGGGGGTCCCAGTGCTCCCACTGGCTGCTGGTGATGGTGGGATGTATGGATGTGGGGTGTGCAACCACAGGATGAGGGATCCTTAGCTGCAGGACACTCAGATGCTTGATCTGGGATGCACAGCCATGGGATCTGGGATGCATGGTCACAGGATCTGGGATGTTCAGCTGCAGGACGCATGGCAGCAGGATGCAGAATGCACACCCATGGGATCTGGGATGTGTGGCTGCAGGACGCAGGATGCTGGGCCACGGGACACATGACTGCAAGATCTGGGATGCATGGCTGCAGGATTTGGTTGCTGCAGGATTTTGGATGCTGGGCCACAGGATGCAGGATGTACATCCACAGGATCTGGGATGCTGGGCTGTGGGATGTATGGGACGCAGACGTGCAGTGGCGGCTACTTGCGGAGCTGGAGGCTTTCCAGGAGGACACGCTTGTGGCTGAGTTCCAGCACTCCAGCCTCCTCCAGGTCCTCCTCCGTGATGTCACTGGGGAGGGGGTGCAGACATGGGGCTCTCTGCCCCCAGGGGGTACCACAGCCTCGGGGTGGGAGGGCAGAGGGGCATCCCCACCCAGGTGGGATCACCATTATGGGGTGCAAGAGCCCCCACTTGGGCTACTGGGTGCCCACCCAGTCTCCTTCCTGTCCCTGCTGTGGAGCTACATGGCCCTGGGGGGCAAAGGGGACCACAAGAGACAAAGGGGACCCCAGGAGCAGTTGAAGGAGCTGGAGAGAGTCTTTGCCGAGACCCACTATCCCGACATCTACACTCGCGAGGAGCTGGCCCTCAAGATCGACCTCACCGAGGCCCGGGTGCAGGTCAGCTCGGAGACGGGTGGATGGGGATGAGGGCACTGGGAATAGAAGCGGGGAGCTCTAACTCTGGAATGCTGCCGCGGTGCTCTCTGTGTTGGAATGGGGAACTCGGAAGGACTCGGCCTTGGCACTGCTGCAGTCAGGTACACACTGTGGGGCACGGCCCTGCTCTGATGGGGAGTTGAGGGGGCAGCTGGGACACCCAGGGGCAGCAGGGACCCTCAGAAGTGGTGGGGAACCCCCCAGGGCAGCAGGGAACCTCTGGGGGCAGTGGGGACCTCCAGGGGCAGTAAGGACCTCCCCAGTGGAAAGCAGAGACCCTCAGCGGTCTTTGGGGACCCACAATGGGCAGTGGGGACCACTGAGGGCAGAACACCCATGGATCTTCCCAGAGCAAGGTGACCCCCTGGGGAGGACATGGACCCCCTGTGGTTGGCAAGTCTGGTGGGGGGGTGGGTGAGCAGTTTCAGGGGGCTGCTCACCTGAGGAACTCCAGGTCATCCCAGCCGTTGCGCACCAGCCCCTCCTCGTACCGCTCCAGACCGAGCGCCCGCAGCCACTCGCCCACACCAGGCACAGCACCCATGCCACGGCCCAGCACCTAAACCCCAACACTCTCAGCATCACAGGGTCCCCCAAAGGGAGCCCCAACTGAGAGTGCTGGGAGGCCCCAGCAGCCTGACCCCCACCCACCCGACATCACCCACCTCCTCAGCCAGGTCCTCCTGGATACTCTCCTGGATGGAGTGGGGTGGGAAGGCGAGGGGGCGGCCATAGTCGGGGGGAAGACAGCGGGAGGGCAGCCCCCCCTTGGCCAGCAGTGGGGGGGGGGGCATCTTCCCCTTCCCACCCCCATAGTCCACCTCACTCAGCGTCTTGGCCATCTGCAACACCGAGCAGGAGCGGTCATCCAGCAGCCCCCCTGGCAGCACTCCAGCACCAGGCAGGCCCCCAGTACTGGGCAATCCCCCCACTGCAGGCAGCCCCCCAGTAAGGGGGGTCCCACTAGCACCCTCCATCCCAAATCCAGCCCCGGCAGCTGGGGGTGGCCGGGGATGCAGCTTGGGCAGGAGAGCCTCTCCGAAGGCAGCGGGGTAGGATTTGGGATCCTCACGCCCGGTGGGCACCGGCATCTCCTTTGGGGTGCCAAAGAATGGGTCTGGAGGGAGCTCCAACTCCCGTGGCAGTGGTGGCGGAGGAAAATCCGGCGGTGGCAGGTTGAGGGTGCCAAGATCCTCTTCCTCATCGCTCTCATCACCATGGCACGCTGATGGGTGCCGGCGGCACTCTGGCACTGCCAGCTGCACCTTGGCCTTGGGGGGCTTGCCAGGGTCCCCTGGTGCCAGAAGCTGGTGGGGGACCCCTTCCAGGACATAGTACGCCGGGTTGTTGAAGCTGTTCTTCAGGGGACCCCCCAAGAGCTCTGGCACCGCCTCTACCTTGGACCTGTGGGCACAGGGGTAAGTGTGGCAGCCTGTGCATGCCCCCTCTCCCAGCCCTCTCCACACTCCCTCACCGGCTCGGGGTAGCCTCATCCCTAGGGGTGCCACGGTGTGGGGCAGGAGGCCGGGGGGCTGCTGCAGTGTTGCCCTTCTCTGGCTCCTCCAGGAACTTTGCCGGGACGATGGTAGGGGGCTCGGCACCAGTGGGCTTCCGCCCCACAGACCTGGGCAACAGGAGGTGTTGGGTGGCCCATGGGGCTCGAACCACTGCAATGGAGCTTAGACCCCTAGGATGGGGCCCAGACCACCCAGGAGAAGGTTCAGAACCACTGGGATGAGTCTCAGCAGCCCAAGACCGGGTTCAGATCTCCAGGACAGCATTTGGCCCCACAAGACAGGGTTCAGTCACCCAAACAGGCCAGTGCCACTCTTGGAGGCACAACAGAGCCCCATCCCTCCCCTGCATGGCATGGAACTGGCATCAGGACTGCCCCCAGTCACATCCCACGCACCATCCCAGAGGGATGCTCTGAGCAATACCTCTGCTCCCACAGCAGTGGGAGATCCCTGAAGCCTCCCAATCCCCAGGACACCCAGCTGGGTGTTACCAGCACCCCCCTCCCCACCAAGCCCTGTCCCCCATACTTGGCATAGTCCTGGGTAGCCCTGGCACTCATCGGCACCTTCCCTTTGCCGGCTGTCGTCTCGTCCTTGTCAATGCTGATCCACTCTGCCGGGAGGACAGGGGGTCAGTGTGGGAGGTCCCATCCCCACAGTCCTCCCCCAGGGAGAGAGGTCCTCACCATACAGCCTCTCACGGGTGCCCAGGCGCTCAGTGGGCACCCGGACCTTCATGGAGCCACGAATGTTGCCAGTCTCCTCACCACGGTGAGACAGGTAGGTGAGGAACTGCTGTGCTGTGCTGCCAATCATCGACTTCAGGGCGATGACACATTCCCCTGGGGGTGGCAGCAGGGGGGTCAGGGGTCTGCACTCCATGGACCCCCTGGTGCAGGTGCGGTGCTGGCGTAGACACTTACCATAGGACTCGTAGCCATCGAGGGATTTGACAGTGAGCAGGAGGTGCTGGTCCTGCAGGTACTCAATCTCGGAGAGGATGGGCTTTAGCTGCAGCCAAGGGGACAGAGTGCTGGCACTGAGTGGTGGTCTCTCTGCCTGCAGCTCCCCACAACACCCACCCTGTCAGACCCCAGCCCCTCACCGTCGGCAGCTGCCGGGATGACCACTGCACTTTGAGGAAGTTGATGTTGTCGCTGCTCTGGCTGTCATTCTCAAAGCTCTTTTTGAACTCTGTGGTGGTGGGGAGACATGGCATCACCCCTGTCAGCCCCCACCCCAAGACCCCGCGCTGCCACGCCAGCCCTCACCTTCCAGGCAGGTAGAATAGAACTCAATGAAGAACTTGGTGCGACTGGATGTCTTCACAATGGCCTCGATGCTCTCAAACTCGATGTATGCCTGCTCCGAAGACTTGGAGAGCCCTTGAGGGAGAGGCGAGGTGTTGGAATGCCCCCAAGACCTTCCCATCTCGAGGGAGAGGTGGGACCCACAGCGGGGCAGGGGACAGTGAGGTGTCCTCTTGGGCACAGGCACCTTTTTTGGAGACGAACTGGGACGTCACTCCCACTTCAAAGGAGCCAAAGACAGGTGAGTGATCACTGGTGACGATGTCATCTGTGCATCCTGCAGCCAGCAGGGATGGGGGAATGGTCAGGATGGAGGGGGGACTGTCACCAGAATGGGGGAGAGGGGCGCTGGGGGTGTCACACAGCTCACCATAAGCATTGCAGTTGACATGAGTCTCAGGATAGGATTTCCAGAGGATGCGGTCGCACCAAGATGGCACATTGGTACGCACCTGGCAGGGATAGGAAGTGGGTGGGGGTTCAGGTTGGGGTGTCTACCCCTCCCCTGGCTCTACACTACCCCAGTACCTACCCCTGTGGGTTTCTGCTTGTGCCAGACATAGGTGTCCCGGGACCCCCGCTCATAGCGGTAGGTGGGGGGGAAGGTGATCTCCTCCTCACCTGCACAAACAGTAGTGGGTCAGGACAGTCCCGGCAGCAGGGGCTACCCCCCATAGACCCTCTCAGAGCTCCCCCAGTCCTCACCAAAGCGCAGGAACACCTTGTGCTTCTCCTTCTCCAGGTTGAGCTGATCCACCTTCAGCAGCGGCTCCAGCTCTTTGCGACTGATGTAGTTGAGGATCTCCTGTGGGACAGAGGGGCTGGCACCGAGCTTGGAGGAGGAGGTACCTGACATCCCCTCAGCCCCTATCCCCCTTCCCTGACCTGGATGTCCATGTCCAGGCGGTAATTGAGGTCCCCAAACCAGAAGAGGTGGGTGAAGCGAAGGGAGATGTCAAAGGAGCTCAGTTGCTTGTCCCCCAGTGAGAGCAGGCGCAGGATGTCCAGGTAATTCTGGTTCCTCCTGAAGTAGGGGACACGGGGACAAGGGGTTCGCAGACATTGGGACGGGGCCCCTCCCAGCCCATCCTGGAGTAGGGGTGCTCACCGTGCCGTCTTCTCATTGCCAGAGGTGAGGTGGCAGTTGACAAAGCCAAAGGAGGTGCCATTGAACATGAAGGAGATGCCCACAGCGCCCTTGTTCCCTGTGGGGACACAGGGACAGCGGGTGGGATCAGGTCGGTGCAGGGGCAGTTCTCCAGCCCTGGTGGATGGGGGCACAGTCCCCACCTGGCTGGCTGGCAGAGGCACATGCAGCCTGGCACGTGTCCAGAGCACTCCCCATGTAACACACACATCCCCAGAGCCTGCCTTATGCAACACACAGAAAGCCCTCCTTGGGAAACACACACTCCCAGATCCCTCCTCATGCCACACATGTGCTCTGGGACCCCTCCTTGTGCAACAAGACCCTGCCATGTGCAACATACGCGTGTTAGGACCCCTCTTTGTAAAACACGCACACTGCGACCCATCACCATGTAATGCACACATACCAGGGCCCCTCCTCATGCAAGGCACACATGCTGAGACCCCTCCTCATGCAACACATACGCTCTGAGACCCCTTCTTGTTCAATACACACCACCCCAGACTCCTCATCAAGGAACACACATGGTCTAGGACCCCTTCTTGTGCTATGCATGCAACAGGACCGCTCTTGTAATGTAGATACTTCAGGACCCCCCTGTATCTCCCTATGCCCCCACGGACCCCTACCCAGGGTGTTGGCGATCCCTGTCTTGACACTTGAGGTGCTCACGTGGCTGATGCGGTTCTCGTGCTCCGGCTTCACTAGCACCACCACCTTGATGTTCCACAGGGACTGCATGGCCACCTGCAGGCCCCGGCATCCTCAGCCCCTGCCAGCATGCACTGGGGCCCCCCCACGCCATGGGGACCTCCCGGGTGCACCCACAGCGGGTGCTCATTGCTGCTTCACCCCAGCCTCTCCCACCCAGAGCTGTTCCCCAGGGAATTCCACCACCACCAACACCCACAGCCACCCAGCACCACGAGAGCACCTAAAATACCCTGTGTCTACAGAACTGGAGCACCAACAGCCACCCAGCACCATGAGAGCACCCCAAAACACCCGGTGTCACACAGCCAGAGCACAGCCACCCCGGGGACAATGAGCATCACCCACCTCCACCACCCACTGGTGCCTGCACATGGCAGTCCCTGGGATCCCCTGGACCCTCTGGTTCCTACCGGGCGGTACTCAATCTCTGTGAAGTCCTTGAGGACAGTGCGCAGGAAGTCCACCCACTCCTTGTCTCCCAGAGAATTCTCCTGGGTGCCGAACACGTAGATGTCATGGGGGATAGCCATCGTCACCTCATCCAGGGTCTTGCCCAACCCCTTGGAGGTGAACCATGAGGTGATGCTCTTGGGAGGGGGGACGCTGCCTGCAAGAGGGACAGCATGGTTAGGGGGGACTCCAGGGTTTTGCCACCCCACCATGGGCTTCTCCCAGCCCTGCTCACCCATATTCCAGGTGCCAATGAAGATAGAGATCATGTCAGGCTCATCCTGGTGGGAATGCTTGTTCTTCATCAGCTGCAGGAGCTGGCAGAAAGCCTCACGCTTCTACAGGGTGGGGCAGTGAGAGGAGGGGCCAGAGGGACTCCCCACAGCCTGCTCCAGCCCCCCTGCTTTGGCTCAGCCAAACCTGGCACCTCCTGGCCAAGGGGGACCACCCCAGGGACATCCCCCAGCCATCAAGCACCAGTACCCAGCACTTGTCCCCAAGCCCTACTAATACCCAAGGGTTAAATCCTGCCCCCACCCTGTCCCTACAAGGAACCCTCTTGTCACTCCACCCAAGCATTACCCACCCGGGCACTGACGAAAACAAAGTCTTTCCGTTGTGTTTTATCCTTTTCCTTCTCAAAAACGATGCCCAGTTTGTTCTGCACCCGCTGTGACTTGATCAGCTGCCGAACTAGGGAGGAGCGGTGAGAGCTGGGGGTTGCTGGGTGCCAGTTGGATGCTGGAGCCCCCCTAACTCATGCTTTGGGGGACCCCCAGGCTGGGGACACCCCATAGCTTCCAGTCCACCACTGAGTCCCACGGGGACGTTCCCCAGCGCAAAGGCAGGTTCAGTGGTGCAGGGGGCCCCCTGGGTGCCTTCCCACTCACTCTTGTCGTGGGTGAAGGTGTTCCAGTCCTCCTGGGAATCCTTCTGCTTCTTCAGCACCACCAGCTTCCCGCTCTCCACGTCCACACTCAGTGTGTACTTCTGTGACTTCCCGATCTTGGTCAGGTCCCCCAGAGTGATATCCAGCTTCACCTGCCGGGGGACAGGAGGATGAAGGACGACACAAGGGACACCTCAGCACCTCAGCTGGCACCTAGCCCCACCCCAGGGACACCTAGAGGTCTGTGCTCTCTGTGTTACACTGCATGCTGAAATATTCACAAAACTTTGAAATTGGAGGCGGGAGGGTAAGGGTAGGGCTCACCTCGAAGGTCTGCACTGGGATGCTCTTGGCCTTGCGGGAGAGGGGCTGGGGTGGGGCAGTGGGGGTGGCTGAGCTCATCTCCTGCAGGGCCTTCAGTGCCTGCAAGAACAGTGCATCAGTTCACCAGCCTCCCCCAGCTCTCCCAACCCCTCCAGTTCTCCAGTCCCATCAGTGTTCCAAGCACCCTCATCCCTCCTAGCCCACCAAGATACACCATTCCCCTCAGCCCTACCAGTGCCCTCAGCTGCTGTCCCTTCCCCCAGTCCCACTTCTACCTCATTCCCACAAGCCGCCCCACAGCTCCACCAGCCCAGCAATCCCTGTCAGCTGTCCCAGCCCCACCATCAGCCCCATCAGTGCTATCAGCCCCACAGACCCCTCAGTCCACTCAGATCCCTCATGATACTCCCATCAGGATACACCCATTGCACAACCCCAGCCTCACCTTCTTCTCAATGGAGGACAGGAAATCTTTCAGCACGGACAACTTCAGAACCAGACTCTCCAGCTCCTGCTCCCCGCTCTGCCCTGCCGTCTGAAACCCCCAGCAGGTAACCCCAGCACTGGGATGGCATCCCCACACCCACCACAGTCCCCCACAGAATGGCAGGACCTCCCAGGCACCCTGGGATGGGGCAGGATGGTAGGTGTTTCTCCTCAGGCTTTCCCACCACCTGTGGATGGTGCTATGGTGGGGTCCATGGGCACAGTCCATGGTGGGGGATTGCCACTACTGTGTCCCCATATCCTCCTCACCTGCTGCAGGATCTTGGAAATCATGGGGGAGCTCTGCTGGTCAAACACCTTGGAGAGGATCTCCAGCCCCGCCAGAACCTTGTCCACTTCACTGCGGGGGCAAGAGGAGGCAGCTCAGCAGGTGACACAGAGATGTCCCTCCATCTGTCCATCTGTTCCAGTGCCCAGCACCCACCTGTGCAGCCGTTTGCAGGAGGTGACAAGGGTCTTGTTGAGGTGGGGGAGGCTGTTGGCCCCGCCCTTCACTGCCTCCAGGTCCAGGGTGTAGCTGCCCTTCAGGTACTCGTGGGAGATGCTGCTGAGCCCATTGGTGCTGCAGGGAGGGCACCCAGGGGTTGAGAGCCAGTAGGGATGGGCATGGCACAGACAGGGGATCGGCAGCAGACAGACAGACCCTCACCTCTCCGCCGGCCCCTCCAGCACGGCTGGTCCCAGGCCAGTGGGGCTGAACCCCACTGAGGTACTGGAGAAGCTGGTGGAGCCAGAGCGTGGTGGCAGTGGCGGCTTCTCATCCTCTCCATCTGCAATGGGGCGATGAGGGAGTCAATCACCACCACCCCAGGGGTCCCAGAACCCCGTCCACCCCCCTGTGTCACCCTGCCATACCCGAGTAGTCCCTGTCCTCCACAGTCTCCTTCTCTTTCTCCCTCTCAACAGGGAAGAGCAGGGTGCAGACCAGCCCCTGGTTGGGCTGCAGGTACAGGGCAATTAGCTCGCTCAGCGTCTTGAAGCGCCGCACCTGCACCCCTTGCGACGTCTGTGGGGACACGGGGACACCAGGGCCATCAGCACCTACAGTCAGCATCACCGGACCCCCCAGGTGGGCACAGTACCAGGTAGGGAACCCATCTTGCAGGGACACCACCATGCAGGAACCCCCAGACAGCGATGCCACTATGCATGGACCCTCATGGAGGGATGTTCCCAAGCCAGGATCTCCCACAACAGGGATACCACCATGCAGGGACCCCAGGGACGGATGTTCCTCTGCAGGGATATCCCCAAGGAGGGACATCCCCATGCAGAGACCCCCATGCATTGATACCACCATGCAGGTATGACCCTATGCAGGTACGCCCATGCAGGGATCCCACCATGCAGAGAAGCCACCACCCCATGCAGGGATATCCCCAAGAAGGGAAATCCCCATGCAAAGACTCCCATGCAGGGATCCTCCCATGCAGAGATGTCACTATACAGGGACCCCAATGCAGAATGAGGGGCTGACCCCACAGTCCACGGTAGGGAGCCAGGCCCAGTGCACGTGGCACAGTGCTGTGGTGCCACCCACAGGGGGCTGGCAGGTGGGCTGGCAGGGTGCAGGCAGCAGCCGTCCTTCAGCCTCCTCCCTCCTGGGGGGGTGGCTTTTCCTGCCTGCCCAGACAGCACAAAGGGGGTTCTGTTGCTCTAAAAATACCCAGTTCTGGCAGCCAGCCAAGACAGGCACAGCCGAGCCATTCGGCACAGCCGGGCACGCGCGTGGCAACAAGCCAGGGCTGAGCCCGGCACAGCCAAAGAAACGGGCACACTCATGGCACGAGGGCAAGACTGAGCCCCATCAAGCTGGAGACCCCTCGCTGCCCATGAGCCAGAGGGTGTCCCATGCCCCCTCTGCCCACCTGCACGGCCAGGAAATCCTCCTCATCGGGCAGGATGCGGTAGGTGTGGACGTGCTTCTGGAACCTGTGGCAGTGGGGAGTGGGCCATCAGACAAGGGGTTCTAGGGTGTTGGGTGGCACCCCCCACCCACCTGCATAGCCCAGTACTCATCAGGTACCCACAGTGAGGAGCTCCAGTATCACTGTTACCTATGGCATCCAACAAGCTGACAGGGGAACGCATGGGAACGTGCTCGCAGGATGGGTGCTGGGGGTCCCAGAATGACTCCTCTGATCCCACAATCAACACCACTACACCCTTGGTAGTTCCGCCGCCCCGGACCCACTGCCTGACTGTGTGCTGGAGCCTGTGTCCCCAGCCTGCAGTGCAGGCAGGAGCTGGCAGGCACAGGCAGGAGCTGGCAGGAGCAGGCAGGAGCTGGCTGCCAGGACGCCAGGAAACAATTTGTTTTCCAATGGAAGCTGACAGGAACCAGGGACGCGATCCCGGGGCAGGGGGTGACGGACAGCGCTAAGAGACAGGGTGACAACATCAGCGGGTGTAAGGAGCAGGACTGGGACCCCAGGGGTGTCCATTCCCCATCCTGGGGACTCCAGGAGCCAGGGACCCCCGGCACGGCCAGACCCCACCCCAAGTGCTGTCAGCAGGGATGGTGGCAGGTGGCTCCTGGGCTGGCCTCTGGCCACGAAGCTCACTACAAGCACCGAGGAGGCTGTCACCATGCCAGGACCACTGGTCCACTCAGCTGCCATGTCCCCTGCCCCGATGACACCTCAGCGCGGGCCTGGAGGACTGAGACAAGGCAGCATACATTTCTTCTGCACTGTGTCATGTCCATGGACAGGGTGCTGTGTCCCCTGGTCCCACTCCACAGGGCCAGGTCCCCCAGTGTCACCCTACAGGACCAGATCCTCATGCACCATCTCACAGTGCTTCAGGCCCATGGTGCCACCTCATAGTGTACCAGGTCCCTTGGTGCCACCCCATGATGCTAGTTCCCCTGGTGCCGCTCCACAGCACCAGGTTCCCCAGTGTCACCCCAAAGCACTGGATCCCCTAGTGTCACCCCACTCCCTGCAGTGCCAGGTCCATCATTTCTTCCCCCTCCCCTGCAGGTACAACCAACCCCAGCACTTCTGGGGTGCCCCTGGGTGTCCCAATGCCCAATCAGGGGTCATGGGGGCCATGGCGAAATCCACAAGTGGGGCGGGGTGCTGAATGGCAATCTACGATGGGGGGGATGTATGGAAAACCCTGCAGGATGGGTGAGGGAGTCTCTTTTGAAACCCCTTGCTGAGGGATCTCAGGGTCCCCAGATCAAAGGAGTCAACATGGGAGAACTCCAGCTGGTGGGATCGATGGGGCACAAAGAAACACCTCCTCAAGATGGGGAACATAAAGGGTGGGAAGTCCTAATGCACAGTTGGGGTCTCCATAGCAAGAACAGCAACAGGGGCGTGATTGGCGGGTGCAAGAGGAAACCCAGCACAGCGCCAATACGTGGAAGCCCAAATCAGAAGGGCAAGGGGCAGCACCCTAGGAGGAACCTCAGCTGTGGGGAGCACAAGGGGTTCTCTATGGGTAATCAGAAGTGGGGCTAGAGGGACATCCAGCAGAGGAAGGGAACTGCACAGCCCTCTGGCTGNGGCTCCCCGTCAGTTCTGACACACAGCCAGCACCCTGCCACAGTCTGCTGGCACAGCAGGCACCCCCATGCTGGCAGGGCTGTGGTGTGCAGCGGGGCATCCACCACCCTCCTCCACCAAGAGCAGGGCGTGGGCACCTTGGTGAGGGGGACACCATGCATCCACTGGCACTACCCTGGCACTGGTGTCCCCATGAACCAGCAGTAAGCCAGGATGGGGGCTCCAACCTCCCACCCTCCTGTAGGACCCCTTGCCAGGACCATCCCTACTCGCACTGCCCACCAACTGGAGACATGGGCACTCCTTTCCTTGGGCTGCTACCATGGTGTGCCTGCACTTTGGGCTCCAGTGATGCCCTAGTGAGATGCCCCAGCATGCCATGGCGAGGCCACAGTAGAGCAATCCTGGTGTGCCACAGTGAGATACTCCAGTGTGTCATGATAACGCCACAGCAAGATGTCCTAGTGCACCATGTCAATCCCAGAGAGGCCACGGAGCACCATCAGGAGGGTTAAAGGAAGCCGACGCTACCGGGATCCCGCTGCAGTTTCCTTTCCTCCTCCTGCCCCCGCAGCTATTTTTAGGACCCTGGCCACTGCCGGGGCCAATGACTCCACAACTCTGGCCACCCACTTGCTGGCAACGCCAGTTCTTGGTGGGATTGCAGCACCAGGGACTCCCAGTCATCCTTGTTGGGGTGTAGTCACCCACCATGGCATCCTCATGATGGGCTTTGCCATGCTGCGTGACCCCAACCTATGACACAGCCATGTGGCACCCACAGCCTACTCAGCAGGCAGTGGGAAACACCAGCGACAGACACCCCTTCCCCGGGCATCTGCACCATGACACCAGCGGCAGCTCCGTCACCCACCTTGGTGCCCCAACATGCCCCCGTCCTGTGGCACTGGCAGGCACTAAAATCACATGTTCTCCAAGTGCTGTGCCCTGGTGCTGCTCACCAGCCCAGCTGCATGGCAGGGAGCCGGTGCCCAGAGCCATGCTGTGGCCCCATGGCTGGGAAACTGCATTTGCCACCGTCCATGGGGAAGGATGGTGGTGCCACCACACAGGCTGTGTGCCTGGCATCTGTGCATGGCACCAGCACACGGCAGCCCCAGGCCAGGGCAGGCTGGCTCATGGTGCACTCCTAGTTCTTCAAAGAACTCTCGGGGCATGGAAAAGCTTTGAGTTGGGGTGCTGTCACCACCACCCCACAACCACATCAAGGTCCAGGTGCTGGCACAAGTAGCAGGTCTTGAACAGAGCCAGTGGCATATTCTGGGAGCTCCCTGGCACACAGTGAGGTGCCGGCAAGCCCTCAGGTATTGAGGGGAGCTGCGTTGAACCACTGGGCAGAGCGAGGCAGCATTCCAGGACCCCCAGGACTAGCAGCACTCAACCATGGCCTGGCACCAGCCAGGAGCCACAGGAGTCCCATGGCATGACCCAAGGGCACATAGCTGGACCCGCCCCCAAGACTGGGGACTCCCCAGACATTAGGGGCTGGGGGTCCCCAGTCCCAAAGGGGGGAGGTTCAGAGACCCCAAGAGTGTGGGGTGAAGGCCAGGCCTCCCATCTCCCAGACCCTCATTGTGGCAAGGGTGGGTGTATCAGACCCCTTGGAGCAAGTCCAGTATCCCCTCAGTGCACAGGGACCCCCAGTCCCTCCAGTGTCCCCCAGTCTGCTGGTGTGTGGTCCCCTGGGACCAGAGTGGGTGCCATTCCCCTGATGCCCTGTCCCCCAGAAGTGCAAGTGTCCACCTGCACCCCTCAGGGTTCCTTGTGTCTGTGCTGCCCCATCACCCACTGTCCAGTGCTGTCACAGCTCCTCCGCTCCCAGTACCCCACCAGTGCTCCCCCGAATCCACTTCAGGGACCCCCACCACGATGCCCCAGCGTTCCCCCTGGTCCCTCGCTAGTGATCCCCCAAGCCCTCCCCGCGGCTCGCCCAGGACCCACCCCGTTCACCGTCCCTTGGCGCCCGTCCCGATCCCCTCCGTGCTCTCCCCCGATCCTCCTGCGACGCCCCCCCGGTGCCCCCGTGAATCCCCTACTCGTGGCCCCGGATCTGCCCCGGGGCCCCGTCCCGTGCCTCTCCCGCCGCGCCCCCCGGGCCGGACCACCGCTCCCGCGGCACCGCACCGCTGCTCGCCCACGCCCCGCGCTGCGGCTCC
>VWZF01002272.1:57241-186859 GCA_013396755.1 Sclerurus mexicanus | reverse complement strand
GCCACCCCCCGCCGCCCCCTGTGCCTCTCTTACGCTGTTAGAATCGAGCTGCTCCGGCGCGGGGCTGCCCTGCGGGGAGGGCAGGACGCTCGCGTCCCTCCGCGTGGTGATCTATTGCTCGCCAGGGTGAGGGGTTACGGGGTCAGCTGTACCCAGCTGCTGTCTTCAGCCAGATCAGCATGGGACCGGAGGGTGTTTTTATGTCCTGGGAAAGCAAGCTGTCTGTCTGTGTGGGAGATCAGCTGTGGACTAGATCACAGAATCACAGAAGAGCTTGGGTTGAAGGGGCCTTGAAGATTCTCTCGGTCCAGCCCTCTGCCATGGGCAGGGACACCTTCCACTAGACCAGGTTGCCCAGAGTCCCATCTAGCCTGGCTTTGAACACTTGCAGGGATGGGCCATCCATAGCTTCTCTGTGTCAGTGCCTCACCACCCTCACAGAGAAGAATCTTTTCCTAACTTTTAGTCTAAACCTGCTCTCTTGCAGTTTAAAGCCATTGCCCATTGTCCTATCACTGTGTGGTCTTTTAAAAAGACTCTTTCTAGCTCTCTTGTAGCCGTTTTGGGTACTGAATGGCCACAGTAACTCTCCCCAGAGTCTTCTGTTCTCCAGTCTGAGCAATCCCAGTGCTCTCAGCCTCACCTCACAGGCAAGGTGCTCCATCCCTCTGATCATCTTGGTGGCCTCCTCTGGGCTTGCTCCAACAGGGTGTTGTCCTTCTGCTGGGAACCCCAGAGCTGGACGCAGTGCTCCTGGTGGAGTCTCACAGAGCAGAGCAGAGGGGCAGAATCCCCTCCCTCACCTGCTGCCCACCCTGCTTTGGATGCAGCCCAGGACACTTTTGGTGTCTGGGCTGTGAGTGCACATGGCTGGGTCATGTCCAGCCTCTCACCCACCAGCACCCCAAGTCCTTCTCAGCAGGGCTGCTCTCGGTCTGTTCATCCCCAGCCTGCGCTGATACCAGGGTTGCCCTGACCCAAGGCAGCACCCTGCACTGGGTCTTGTTAAATAAACCTCATGGGCCTGCTTCCTGAACTTATCCAGGCCCCTCTTGATAGCGTCCTGCCCTTCAGGTAGTTGTAACATTGGTGATTTTTATGAGGAACAACTTTGATCTCCTGTCTTCTTACTGGTGTTTGTGGCAGGACCTCTAGGGCCTGGTTTGTGGTGAGAACCTGTGTGGTTGTTTCCTGCAGCTGATTCTCCTGTCATACAAGAACCTTTCCCAAGAGCTATGCCTATGGGAATTACATCAGGTTTTTTTGCTTGGACCTTGGTGGGATGGTTGATTGCAATCCAGCAGTTCACAGAAGATGGCAGGAGTTGGTTGAACTGCCAGCTTCAAGCAGGGTCTGTAGAGAGGTTTTAGTGTGTTCCCCAGCTCACCTGCTGCCCTCTGCACCAGGCTTATGGTTAGTGCTGTAAAAGGTAAAGGGCAGAAGTAATTCCAGTGTTGCAGCTGCCTTTGAGGGTCCCTTTCCCCCCTACAGATTGAAGAGCTTCTGAAGGAGGTGACATTGAAGGAGGCGAAGAAGAAGAAGATTGATGCCTTCCTCCATGAAATTAACAGCCTGCTGAGTGCCATCCCAGAGACCGCAGAAACTGAAGTATGTTCCAGAGGGGTGAGGACGTGGCAAGGCCCCAATCCTGTATGGAGCAGGCTGTGCTGTTGCTATGCAAGCAAAGGTTCCCATGAACTGTCTTCCTTAGGGGCTGAAAAATTAATACTTTGCATTATCCTAGAGGGGAAAGGGAGACACTGTCTTTAAGTGGGTGCAGTCTCTTGCAGCTGTGTGGGGAGAGAGATCTTGGTCCCTGCACATCTGCTGTTGGTTATGCTTAGAGCGTTCCACGTGTCCTGTCTGTTCCCAGCTCACCGACCAGGCCTGGCTTTCCAAGGATGTGAAGGTCCCATTCCTGCAGGTGCCATTCAGTGTGAAGGGAAGGTTCCACTTTGTGCCCCCAGCCGAGCTGAAGGTGGTGGGCAGTTACCTGCTGGGCACCTGTGTTAAGCCAGAGATCAACGTGGATGTGGCTGTGACCATGCCCCGGGTGAGTTTGGTTGTGCCAGCTCCTGAATGGCCCGGAGCCCAGCTGAGCCCTGTCCCCTCCTGTCCTCCATGACCCTGTCCTGCCCTCTCCATTCCTCAGTGAGGTTTCAGCATCTGGACATGCAGGGTGATGACTCCCACAAGGAACTGGGCAGTGCAATCTGACCATTTACTCTATCAGAACTTGCAGTGGCTTTGATCTTAGTTCCTCCTGAGGATCTTCCTTCTCTCTGCCTGGACTGAACATTGCCAGGGAGATAAATACTGTCTGGTTTTGTACCCCATTGCAGTTCTGCCCCAGTTCCCAAGACTCTGTTACAGGGAGGGTGATGTTTGGAGGCTGGTAGCCTCCCCTTGCTGCCCAGGCTTGCTCTAGGGGTGTTTGAGTCCAAGCACACCCTGTTTGTCTGCTTAACTCTGCTCTGTCTCTTGTGATCTTGGAGCCTGGTGAGCCAGTAACAAGCTCCTGACCGACTTGGAGCTCCTTGGAGCTGTAGCCATGTGGCTGAGATAGAGCTGCCTGTTGGGCCAGGGAGAGCTGTGGGTGGTGTGGTGCCTCCGGCTGAACTGGGCTCTGCAGGCAGGTGAGGTGGGATTACCCCATCCCTCTCTTCACAGGAAATCTTCCAGGATAAAGATAACCTGAATCAACGCTACCATCGGAAGAGAGCTCTGTACCTGTCCCACATTGCCCAGCATTTCTCCAAGGAGAAGCTCTTTGGCAGTGTGAAGTTTGCCTACATGAACAGCAACCATCTGAAACCCATCCTGCTCCTGAGGCCTCAAGGTGGCATTTGAGCCTTGCTCTGGTGGGGGATGTGAGTGGGTGCTAGTGTTCGGTGGAGGGTGGTGGTTTCATGCCACATAAGATGCCCTTTGGAGAGGGATCACTCTGGGTTGCGATTGGTGATAGATTTTGGATGCTTCCCAGTTGTTTTCTCCCTTCACCCAGAGCCTAGACCTCAGAGTCCTCTTCTCCTGCCAGTCCCCTTCTGCAGCTTGGCTGGGCTCCCCAGCCTTGGCTTCACTGGCTGACACACCTGTGGATACTTCAAGGATTAAAGAAAGTAGATCATACAAAACATGTCCATGTCTAACATTGTCCTTCCTTCCTTCCTTCCCCATCCCTGCTCCCCACTAGCCTGCCTTCCCCAGGCACCTGCGTGCAGCCTGGCTCTTCCCTGATGAGATGATGTGGGTCCTGCTTGTTTCCACAGCCCCCAGGACACAGTGGGTTGGGGTCTGGGACAAACATGGCATGGTGAAGCCAGGGCAGGCAGGAGAGTGCTGGGGTAGCAAGCTGGCTAGTGGGGAGGAAGGTAGGACGTGGACATGAGCAGCATGACTGCACGATTATTGTTGGCTGTGGGATGTGGTCACGCTCTGCTCTGATTGCCACTGCTGCGGAATATTGCTGGGAAGGAGCTTTTTCCTTTCCCCAAGCTGGGGATGTTCCGTGTTTTCTCATATTGGTCTCTGACTTCTTTTCCTCCTGTGCACTTACCCTGTGGTGCTTACAGGCAAGGATGAGAAGATGGTCACTGTCCGACTCCATGCTTGTCCTGATGTGGGTCTCTTCAAACCCAGCCGCTTCCATCCCAGCAAGAACAATGTCCGGACCGCCTGGTTCATGGAGCAGAGCACTCCCAAAGAAGGTAGGGCCTGGGGCCGGGACAAAATGAGGCTGTTTGTCTCAGTCAGAGACTGCACCCAGTGCCTGCCAGGTGGGTTCGCTGGAGCCCTGTGAGCAAGAGGTTTGTGGCTGGGCCCAGCGTGCTGTCATCTCCCCACACAGGAACCACCGAGCCCCCGACGCCCCACTACAACAACTCCATCCTCTGTGACACAGTGATGCTCTCCCACCTCCAGTTCTTGTCTAATGCCGCTGCTGACTTCCCAGGCATGAAGGATGGCCTCGCCCTCCTCAAAGTTTGGCTGAACCAGCGGCAGCTCAGCAAGGTATGTCCAATGCCAAGGTAGGTTCCGCTTACCTGGCTAACCCGCCTTTGGCCTGCTCTCCTTCCTAGAGTGAAAAGGTGGTGGTCTGGTCCTAGTGGGTAAGGTGGTAGGCTTGTGGCTCTGCTTTGAGCTGTGTTAGGTTTCACAGAGCTCCATCCTACCTGTGGGTGGCAATGAGTTTGTGGTACCAGACAACTGTGCTTCTTTGAGACTTCTGGATTGTGGGTTTTTTTATAACTGTGATGTTGCCTTCCTGTAAGCGGATCCATATGTTCACTGTACAGTGCATTGCCTCACTATTCCTGGCAGCGTTGGAGCTTGGGTTCTGCCCTGCTGATGACGACAGAGGCCAGAAGCAGTCATGTAGGTGGCCTCTGAGGCTCATGGTGCCCTGTTGGGCTCTTGTTGACTCAGCCCTCTGTTTTTACAGGGCTTGGGGTGCTTCAGTGGCTTCTTGGTCTCCATGCTGGTTGCCTACCTGCTGATGAAACGCAAGATTGTCAAGATGATGAGTGGGTATCAGGTGTTGAGGAGCACTCTGCAATTCCTGGGTGAGTTTCCAGGGGCCTCTGGGTGCAGAAAGCCTGGTGTCAGCAGAGTCTCTGCATGAAGCCTGAATGCAGAGGAGAAAGAGGCAAAGAGATGATTGTGGCTTTTCTTTCTCTAATGCTGAGACCCTGCAAGTGGGATGGACAGGAGGGAATGAATCAGCAGGGCAGGGCTGGATGGTGCAGCTTGCAGAGGGGTGGGTAGGTCCCATCACAAGGCGGAGGCTGGCACTGCATTGTGGCACTGTTAATGTTGTGAGACCCCAGAGGCACGTAACTGTGCCACTGTCAGCAGTGGGGGAGATGTGAATGGTGGTGTAATTCGTTTCTTCCTGTCTGCCCACAGCCACCACTGACCTCAGCGTGACAGGGATCAGTCTAGTGAAGGATATGGATCCCTCCCTGGTAAGCAGCCCTCTGTGGGGTTCTCGTGCCTATGCCTGGCTGTGCTGCCAGCACTCCTTGGGCAGGGACATGCCTGTTGCAGGGGTGTCAGATGGCAGCAGTGTTGGGATGTCTTGGTGTCTGTCCTGTGCTGTAGCACTAAGGACCATGTTTGCTCTTCCAGCCTGTCCTGGATGACTTCCACCAGACATTTGAAGTGGTCTTTGTGGATCCCTCTGGGCTGGTGAACCTCTGTGCTGATATGACTGCCAGCAAATACCACCAGGTACTGAGCCCATTGTGGTGCCCTGAGATGCTGTCTTAAGAGTGAGCTGAAGCAGGCAGAGTGGTTAGATATGTTGGAGGAGAATACAGGACCTGGAGAGGGAATTCAGTGTTGTTTTTCAAGCTTTTAACTTCTCCAGCTCTGAAGCTTGGAAGTGAATTTTTAGACTTAGATGTTGTACTGCCTTATCAGTCTTGTGGAGAAAAGTTGTTTTCCTCTTTGTGGGCACCTTTGGGTGAAGCCAAGCAGGTGTTTAGCAGATGTAACTCTTTTGGAGGAGGAAAAACCACCTTGATGTCAGGGGTATCAAGAAGGCCAGCAGCCAGAGTGTTGGTGACTTGGCTTCATGCTGAGGACAGAGGCTGGTGGGGATTGGGGTGTGCTAGTGACCCTGGAACTGGGGTGGCCATTGTTGTAAGGGGAGCATTGTTGACCACTGCTGAGAGATTTGCTTCACTTCTCCCTTCCCATTCATGCTCTTTTCACTGTTTAATCTCCTTTCTTAGGTCCAGTTTGAAGCCAAGCGCTCTATGGAAATTTTGGATGACCGGATGGTGGATGGCTTTCAGGCGCTGCTCATGACCCCGAAGCCCATGCTCAGAACCTTTGACCACATCTTCCAGTGAGTCTCACTGTGCTGAGGCAGCCTGTTCAGAGAGGAGTGGGCTGCTTCTGGCTTAAGACTGGGGTAGGCTTGAACCTACCTGGTGGGAGGTGGCCCTGCTAAGTTCTGAGATAGTCACTGGTGCCTCTTGCACCTGTCTGTTCTGCTTTTACTGCCTAGACAGCCTCTCAGGACAAGGGGGCCAATGGGAATGCTGTCCCAAGGACCAGCATCTCCTGTAGTGCATCCTGAGATGCTAAAGGGCATCAGCTCCCCACTTTATCCATCCTCTAACATACCTCTCTCTCTCAGAAAAGATGTGATGGCAGAGGTAGGTGACCAGTTTCTCCTCTTCTCTGTAGCCTGAAGCATGTGTCTAAGCTGCAGGGTACCTGCAAGAAGATGCAGCTGCTGAACGAGCTGATGGATTGGGGTGGGAACTACGTGGCTGCGGCCCTGCCCTTCGTTGTCTCCCTGCTGACACGTGGTCTGTCCAGCAGAGCACTGCTTGTGGCTCACTCCTTGCCCCAGATCCACGAGGTAATGCAGCTTGGCAATGACACTGCATCCTTTGCAATACATGGGATCTCGTGTGTCTCTGTTGGCACTACTGAACCTGGGGAGGGGATTCTTGCTCACTGGGGAAGGAGACAGGCTTGTGACACTTTGTAGAGAATACAGGACCTGAGGCTCTGCACTGGGCTGTGGGGTGCAGCTGGGTGGCTTGGTCTGGGCAAAATTCCCAGCCCAGTAATGGGACAGGGTGAAGACAACTTTTTTTTTTTTTATATTGGAGAGGCCTATAACAGGCTTTCCCTGTCTGTGCTTGTCCAGGCAGCTGGGAGCATGTAGCAGGAGATTCATCTAACAGCCCACTATCCTGGCAGTTGCTGGTCCAGCAACCTCATTTCTCCTTATGCTTCATGTTCCCCATTTTCTCACAGTGGTCAATTGATGCTGAGCCCCCAAAACACAAGGATATTGGGTCCCTGACATTTGGGCTCCTGTTTGTTCCTGAGTTTGCTGCCAGCATGCTGGAGAAGGGACCACAGGCTGATCACCCTGAGGTGAGGGGAGTCCTGCTTGTGCCAAGTGGGGTGGAGCAGAGCTGGTGCTGTGCTGTAGTTGCAGGTGGCTGTGGGGCTGGCTGAATGGTCATGAGAGTGTTTTGCCTGGCCCCAGAAGTGACCTTGTGTCCCTGGCCTGGTTTGATCAATGTCTCTCCATAGGCCCTGGAGTTCCGGACCTTCTGGGGAGAGAAGTCAGAGCTGCGGCGGTTCCAGGATGGCAGCATCTGTGAGGCCGTGGTGTGGGAGGCCAGCACTGCCTGCCAGAAACGCCTCATCCCTGAGAAGATCATCAGGCACCTGCTGAAGCTGTAAGTTGCACCGAGCAGCAGCTGAGGCTGGGGGACCTGAAGCTCTGTGAGGGTCATTGCTGCTCTCCTGGCTTATGTTGTGTCTCTGGTAACCCAGTTGTCAGCTTTGTGCTTTGGGGGATGTTGGTGGATAATTTTGGCTTTGTGAAATCTGAAAGTCATTTGACTTGTCCTGGTGCTGCTTCCCTAGAGCAGGTGGGGTGGGCAAGCACATGGTGATGTAGCTTCTGCTGGAGGTAATGCTGAAGGCAAGGAGGCAACATGGTCCTGCCCTTACAGGCAGATGGGATGATGGGATACCCATTGTCAGAGCTGGAAGAGAAGCTGTCTGGACCTTGCAGAACATTTCAGGAAATCCTCTGAGACCTTGCAGTGGTTTACAAGCCTGGGTCTTCCTGTGGCATTGAAAAGCATCTCTGTAGTTTGTACTGTCATCTGAAATCAGACCCTCTTGCAGAGAATGAAGAGTTTGCCTGTGCCTCTTTATCCTGACTTGAGGATGAATCTGGTTAGGACAGGCTGCAGTTTGATGGCTTTGGCTTTAAATCCGGTGGAGCTGCACAAGTTGCTGCTCTGCTTTGGGTGGATAACTTGGGCATGGGAGGAACGCACAGAGATTGGACTTCTCACCAGGACCTTCCTTTACAGTCCTTTCCTTTCTCATCCTTGAACTAACCCATGCCTGTGCAGTATATAGTGTCAGGATGAATAGGTTGGTATGTCATAGCTCTAATGCTCTTGTCTTCTTCCACATAGCCATGCTGACATTCCCGAATCCTCCATTTGCTACACGGGAGCCCTGCTGGAATCTGTGATCAGGACTGGGAAGGAGGTATGATTGCTCCCCTAGTGGGTTTGTGGCTTTCTCCAGAAGGGCAGTAAGGGGAGGGCTGTAGGGAGGTCATTTTAGTGGCCCTGGGGCAGCTGGGTGGTTCCCAAGAAAATATAGCGAGGATAAGGAAAATTCCTGGCTGTGGCCACTTTGGTGAGGACCGTGGTGCTCTCCTTGGATCTGCCAAATCTTTCATGGCAGCCAAGATATAGCTGCTGAAATCCTCTTGCTTTGACATCCCACACACTTCATTTTCCCCTGCAAGCATCTCACTATCCTACTCTCTGCTTTGTTTGCCCTCTGTCCACATGTCTGAGGATGTATCACTGTCCCACAGTGCTCTTCGGGCTGCATCTTCAAGGTCCTGTATCTTTCAGGACATGGGCCAGACTACTCTGTGCCTTTATCCCTTAGGTCCAGCTGGGAAAGCCAGGAAAACAATCCTTTCTGTCACAGTGTAAAGTGCTAGATCATGCTCCAGCTGCATGTTCAGCTGAAACAAACTTTTGGACAGAAAAGATGCATTTTGGAGGCTGGAAAATAGTCCCCTTCCCAACTTCTGCTCTCCAGGTTGTGAAATTAATGCCTGGAGATAAGCCATGAGCACTTTGACACCATGTAGTTGGTCTTTTGTAAAACAAGTTCTTCACGTGGTTGGTGGATGGAGAAAGAGATTGTTTCCGTTCTCTTTTTTTGAGATCAAAGGGGATCAAATCTGACCAAAAGAGTGTCCTGTGCCAGGGACCAGTTGCGGTCTGGGCAGAGTTGTGTGTCAGATTTGGGATGAGGTGCTGGTTTTTGCAGCGTGTTGTGTGGAGAGGCAGGAAGATCCATGTGTGCTGTGCCCTCTCCAGCAGATGAAGGGTTGCAGCCAGCCCTAGGCACGCAGGAGGGGTTTTGTGGTTCGGGGCACACCCTGCAGAGGGTGCTGCTGCTCTGCTGGAAAGCCCAGTCTGCATCTGAGCTGAGTGCTTTGGTGTCCGTGATGTCTCCTCCCTGTGCAGGCTCCACTGCTGTGCTTTGGGGAGGTGGAAGCAGCAATTTTCCTTTCAGTGCTTCTCGTCTGCCCTCCCCAGGGCTCCTGTGATGCCCTGGATATTTTCTGTCTTTGGTTTTGCTGTACTTCAGAGCTTTGCCTTGGCTTTGGATGTAGTCAGTGCAGTTTTCTGTTAAGTGCTGCCTCTGTTGGCATCGTGGTGGCTGGTGGGGAGACAGCAGCAGAGCTCTCACCTTCTCAGTAGTTGATCTCTTTATTCCCAGATCATTCTGTTTCCCAGATCTCCTTTCCTAGAGTGATTGCTGGCGGTACAGCTCTTGGTGCTGCCTTAGGGTCTTGCAAAAGAAATGATTTTACTTGCCACTGGAAATGCAGCCTCTGGGATGCCTGTGACTGCTGGAGAGCCACAGACAGCCTTGCCTTTGTCTTCCCTCTCTCTTAGCTCCCCATTTTGCTGAGTGCCTTCAGCAGAAGCTGCCTCCTGGGGTGGCAGTGCTGGCCCCTCAGAGCTTCGCTATGATGCCAGCCCATGGGGGTGGGTGGCTGTGCTGGAGTGAGAGAGGTGGATGGAAAGGCTTCCTGTGTGTCCACAGGTGTCGGGGATGGGCGAGGAGGCCATGGTCAGTGTCGTCTGCTCCTACGACGACCTGAGCCGCAAGCTCTGGAACCTGAAGGAGCTGCCACTGACGGTGACGGCCGTGCAGGGTGTCCATCCAGCCCTCCGGTACACGGACGTGAGTGTCCCGGGGCATGGCCCTGCAGGGGGGTCTGCGGGGAGCTGGGGGTGTGCCCTGTGGGGTGGTGGAGGACCAAGAGAATTAGTCACTCTCTGGTTTTGTGGCCTTCGGGGCATTGTGGTGCCTCTTCTTTGCTGTTTCGGCCTTTGAGTTAGCTGTGAACAAGCTAACTAAATTCTCTGTGCTGGAGGGTTTTGCTGGGGTGGGACATTTGGGTGAGGGGATGTGCATTGCCCTGAGGTTTCTTCTCCCTGTTCTCAGTTTCTGGGTGGTTGTTCCCTTTCAGGTCTTTCCTCCCGTTCCCATGAAGCCACTTTATTCCTTCCATCATCTAATCAGAACCAAGCACTTGCTGCTTCCTTTGGTGGAGAAGCCTTGCCCAGCCTACATAACCCCTTTGAAGAGTAAGTGGGGAGAGATGTGAGAGGGAGATGATCTGGTGGGGGAAGGTGGATGCAAGCATCAGTGCTGGCTGCATTGTTGCTGCAATGAAGTGCTGCAGGCAGGAGCAAAGCCCTGGCTCCTAGTGCACTCCTTCTGTAACCCCTGTCCAACACCTGATTTCTGTGTGGGACTCACTGACCTCCTGCTATCCCTTTGCCCCCAGTCATCTGCCACATGGAAGGCAGTGGCCAGTGGCCACAGGACAAAGAAGCCATTAAGCGTATCAAGGCAGCTTTCCACCTCCAGCTGGCTGAGCTCCTCAAGCAGCAGCACCAGCTGGTTTGCAGACCTGCAGCCACCCACACTGATGTGTACAAGGTAGGGGGGGGCAACTGGGGCCTTCACAGATGTGATGTTACTGAGGAAGCAGCAGGGGGGGGCTGTGTCAGTGGTCCCACGGGACAAAACCAGGATTTGGATGATGGGCCTAGGAAAGAGTGGTGAGACTGCACTGATGTCAGGACACTGCTGTTGCATCCCTGAGGAGCAGTGTAACACACAGCAGCCTGCTTATGTTACCACCAAGCCTGACTTCGCCTTGTGCTTCCATCTCAGGATGGGTACGTTTTCCGTCTCCAAGTAGCCTACCACCGGGAGCCCCTCATCCTGAAGGAAGTGGTCACCCCGGAAGGGATGCTGAAGTACCAGGACACAGAGGAATCTCGGCAGCTGGAGATGGAGACATTGCATTTGCCCCTTCTAACCAGCTCTCTGCATGGGTAGGTGAGGCGGGAGGTGCCTGAGGGGTCAAGATGTGGTTGGAAGCCACTTTGGAGGTGCTCTTGGACATTGGAGGGTGATGGAGGGTAGAGGAGCTTACTTTGGGAAGTAGCCCTTCAGCCCTCCTCATGAGAGGCTCTTGGGAAGGATGAAGGGATGAATGTGGGTGTGGGTGGTACCAGTTACCAGTTACCCTGAGGTAACTGGTATGGGGAGGCAAGTACCAAAGAGCAGCACGGTTAGAGAGGAGCATGATGCAGCATTTTCCTTTTGTTGCCCTCAATACCTGGAGAAGGTACCTTGTGCTTGTGATGCTGTGTATGTGTACCTGGTATATTTTTGCCCCTTTCTTCTTTCTTGCCAAATACCAAAGGGCAGTTGTGGGTTCTGGGATGTGTGTGTTGAGCAGTGGCACATCTCCTCACAGGCTCCAGCAGCAGCACCCTGCCTACGGCAGCACCTCCCGGCTGGCCAAGCGCTGGGTCAGCGCCCAGCTCCTGAGTGACAGCATCTCCGAGGAGTGTGTGGACCTTCTTGTGGCATTTCTTTTCCTCCACCCAGCCCCTTTCACACCACCCAGGTGAGGATGAGGAGCCCAGGCTGGCCTGATGGGGATTTAGTGCCTTATTCCTTACCTAGGATGGAGGAAGGATGGGATGCTGCTAGGGCAGGAGGTGTTGGGAGGGTTCACAGCAGGCAGCATGAGGTCTCTGTGCTGCCAAAACACTGTCTCAAGCCCTTTTGGGACTGGCAGCCAGGGGAGATGGAGATACTTGGCACTGTGGGGCTGTGGCTTCCCCTGCCCTGTGCACTGTGGAGAAAGGGGGGAAGCAGGTAAGGGTGGAAATGAGAGTCCTTGTGTTCTCTTGGTGCTGGTGGCACAACTGCAGTGGGTCTTGTGCCTTCTGGAGGATGGGTGAGGCCCCTCGTTCTGGGTGTGGTGACCAGGAGAAGCAAGGTAGGGGCTGAGTTGTGGCTACCTGCATGGCAGCATTCCCCAGGAAGGATGTTATGGTGGTACTGGTGGCTCCAGCCTCCCTTCCTCCTGGAGAAGACTTCCAAGGAAGGATGAGGGGTCAGCCACTGAAAGCTGAACAGAGCAGTGTGTTGGTAAATAACCCCAGAGAGCCTGGCCAGCCTGCTTGCTGACCCCTAGCAGATAGATGTTAGGGGGCCCAGATGAAATGAAATGAAGTTAAAGGAAATGTTTTTGTTCTGTACAGAGTCAAAAGGTTATTCTGCCCTGTACTTGGGGTCCAGTTTCCTTTCCCAAAGTAGCAGGAGTAACAGTCTGATGCCTAGAATGCTTTCCTGTCTCCTAAAATAGCAGGAGCCCCTTCTTCCCAGCTGTCTGGCTTGTGCATGTTTTGTGTTGCAGGGGAAGAGGCACAGTGGGAACTTGGCTGGTGTTCAAACCTGCACCAGAGATGGGAGCAACCCTTTTCTCCACCTCCTTGTTCCAGGCTCAGGAGTCTGGGTGGGGAGGGCATCAGGAGATGGGGCAACCTGGGGGGCAATGGTTTACTTTCTACTTGTTTCTTTTTCTTGGGGAGAGAGGAACAAGGGGGAAAGACTTTCCCTGGGAATTTGGAGAAGGGAAAGTGTTTCAGGCTTGTTCTGGACTTCCCTTTCCCACCACAGACATCACTTCTTGGGCTGCATGTGGGCTGAGCATTCAGTAAGTCACCCCCAAGCGCAGCTCTTTTTGCTGCCAGGAGAAAAAATACCAGTGTTAAACTCTTTTGTCCTGCCTGCAGCTCTCCCCAGGTGGGGTTCCTGCGCTTCCTCAACTTACTGGCAACCTTTGACTGGAAAAACAACCCTCTGATTGTCAACCTGAACACTGGCCTCACAGGTGAGCAGACAGCAGGTAGGAGAGCTGCAACATGAGGGTCTTGAGCCCTTCTTGGTCAGTGCCTGGCTCCAGGGATCTTGGATACAGTGGGGCATCACAGCTTTTCATGGGACCAAGGAGATTTTCCGCTCCTTTACTCCCCTCCAGTCAGGCTTGGCTATAGGGTGGGGTTTTTTTAACCCTGCCTTCCTTTGAAAAGGTGGGTCTCAGTGATGATGCTGTGTTGCTTTTAGTCTTGTTGAAATCTGTGGCAAGCCTGGGTGGTATTGGATGTGGTGTTGTCTTTGAAGCCCTCTGTTCCTGCCCTCCTGTTTGTCTGTTGATCATCTTTTGAATATATGCCATCTTTCCCCAGGAGCCAGAAGAGACCATGGGCTTATCTTGGCTCTGCATAGTCATGGGGTGGGGGAGATAGTGACACCCAGCTTTTGTAGGTGATTTATAAAAAAAAAAGGTAAAGCTTCTTGGGAGAGAATTGTATTTTGAAAACTGATACTTTCCAAAGTGCTCTCCAGCTTTTTTTAGTGAACTAAAGGGCTGTTTTTTTCCCTACAGCCCTTTAGCTGTAGGGAAATGAAAACCAAAAGATAGAACACTTTGGGTATTAACTCTGTCATTAGCTTATATCGAGTTACCAGCCTGTGTCAGTGCAAGTACCTGCCATGTCTGGGCACACCAGAGTGAGTTTAGAGCAAAGGTCCATCTAGCCTTGCCTCCTGGCTCCAGAGCTTCCCACAGGCCAAAGGGAAGTCTGAAGCCTGAGGCGAAGGAGCTCTGGTTGCACATGGACTCTGGGATCAGAGGGTGGGAGAGGATAAGACCTGTTGTATTGCCCTTTGCTGAGCTGCAGTAGATGGGTGAGGAGGCTGGAGGGCTGTGGATGGGACAGAGCATCTCACCTGTCTGCCTGCCCTCTCCAGACACTGACTGCACAGAGATCAAGAACAAGTTTGTGGCTGCTCGCTCTCGCCTCCCCGTCATGTTCATCGCCACCCCCAAGGACCAGTGGAGCTCCATGTGGACCCAGGAGCGACCCTCAGCCCAGGTGAGCTGGGCCCTTTGTCCATCCCCCTGGTGCCTGGGGCAGTTCCCTGCTCCCTGTGCTGGAGCCAGCTTTGGCAGCCTCATGAGCGAGCAGACTCCCTGCTACATCCAGGACTGCCAAGTTTCACCCTCTGGCTTTCTTCTCTCTCCAGATCCTGCACCGCCTTGTTGTGCTTGCCTTGGAGTCTCTCCGTGCCCTGGAGGAGCAGCTCATGGACCCACTTAACAGCCAGGATGTGAAGGTAACCCCCTGGGGCACCGGCACAAAGGTTTTTAGGCTCTGGCAAAGCATACTGGCCTTTGGTGGTGATGACTGAGATGTGTTAGAATTCAGGCTGTGGCCATGTGGTTGCCTTGGGGTGAAAAGCCGCAAGGATGGGACGATGGAGGCTGGTGCCCTGCTGTGCCACCCTCCTTCTGTGGGGCCCAGCTCTGCCCAGCAGCTTGGAGTGATGAGTACAAATTTGTATTTTCTGGTTTTCTTGGGACATGAGCAAACTCACGATGGTTCTGTGCCAAACCAGTCGTGTGTTCATGGACAGATCAAATGGTTCCCCTGGGAGACTGTTTTAGTGTAGCTGTGCAAGTCTGGCTTGTGTGCTTAAGTCTAACCAAGCTCAGGGTGTCAGAGGTTTTGGCAGGACACTAACAGGCTGTGAAAGAATGCAATGTATCCAGTGTGCTGCAGTCACAGTGCCGACCCAAGACTGAAATTCAAGAGGTGCACTGTGAGCTGGGGACAGTGAGCTTCTGAAATGAGCTGTCACCTGTCCATAGCAGCCTCCCAATACCTTGACTTGACCTCCTTGCATCTCCTTCTGTCTCACTTCCTCTTGGCCATTACAGTGGAAACTTTTCCCATTCCCAGGCTATCCCTCTCAGGGATCCTCCCAGGCCTGTAATGTTCCTTAGGGATAAACATGACATGCTGTTTCCAGGGGTGGTAATCTGTTTGTAAGCAATAGTTGGGGCAGGGAGAAGGGAAAAGCCTTTCCAGCTTTGGAATTGTTTCCTCTATCCACGTACTTAAGAGGGTACTCCAAGCTGGCTTTTTGTCTTTGCATTTGGATCACATGGGGATGTGCCCACTCTCATGCAGATACAGATATGGATTTGTGAGCTGTTTCTTTGTTCCCAGGGGGCATACAGTCAGCCATGGACTTCATCAGCTGGGTGGGAAAGGGGGTCTGTGTGAACTAAACCAGGGACTCAGTACTGGTCACTGGTGTTCTTCATGTGTGTTCTCCCCAGCCTGGCTTTAAACCAGCTCTGAGCAGTGGGTTTTCTGCCAGTGCCAAGTTGAGCAGTGTCCCACGCCTCTGTTATTGTCTCTGTATCATTTGTTCCATGAAAATGTACACATAGTTTTAAGTTCTTTCCATTTTAATTCAGCTGTATCCACAGCTAGATTCTGCCTGTTCAAATATTTATGTGTCTGGGATTGCTCCCCTCCATTAACAGGGCTTGCTCTCACCCTCTTGTCTGCTTGATGGAAGATGCTGCTGCTCTTTGGGGCAAATCCTATTGGACAGATGAGACCATCCTTTTATTGCACAGCTCCTCATGTCCCCTGGGTGTTGTTTGACTCCTGTTGGCTTTTTGACTCCCCTCAGGTTCTGGATCTCTGCCAGTGTAGTGCAGTTACCTGTTTCAGCTTACCTGTCTGTCCCTCTCTCAACTGCCCACCCCACTGCCATCAACTCAGGTGGGCTTCCTGCAGTCTGTGGCAAACTTCTAACATTAATCTCACAAAGGTTTTGTCTTTGGTTTACTGCTTTCTAAGGAGAAGGGAATAAAATGCAGGCAAGGACTTGGGAAACCTCTCTCATCTCTTATGTTCACCTGTGTCCTATATTGAGTAGCACTGTTCATTTCTCCCTGCAGATGGTCTTCCGCCCTCCTTTGGACTTCTACGATGTCCTAATCCACCTGAATCCAAACCAGATTCCTCGGCATCTGGAGAGTGTGGACAGGCCATCGAAATCCTTTTCCCGTGGTGTGGTGAAGAACAGCAGTTGCACGAACATCCTCTTCCCTGTGGTGGACTATGACCCTGTACAGTGCTACCTCCAGGAGCTGAGAGTAAGTAGGGCCATCTGGGGAGGCACAGGTGGTACCTGCCTCAGGGGGAGCTGCCTTCTGGCATTCAGATTGCCTGCGACTGCAGGACATGGTTGGTGACATCTTTAGGTATTTTGCACAGGATGGTTATTGCTTCCTCAGCCTAAGAGCTGGTGAATGCACCACCTTTTCCATGGAGATGAGAGTGCTGCTGATGTGAGAATGAGCTCGGATGCAAACCACCTGGAGCTTTTGCTGAAGAATATTGTATTTTAGCACAGAGATATTTTTAAGCCATCTGTTAATTGACTTTTTATGTCTTCTTGTACCAACTGGTGTGCATGAGGAACAGTAGCCACAAATATTTTCTGGGGAAATGTGCAGGTACCCATGATGTGGTACCAGTAGGCTTCCTGCTGTTAGGCCAATGGTTGTGTGAGCCAAAGGGGCTCTATTTTGTTCACAGGATGGTTTCTGTCTCTGACTACATGCATGATGACAGAGGAAGCTGGTAGTGTGGCTTTGTGAAGAACATCAGTAGCCAAAGTCATTGACTGTGTTCTTTTCCACTGTGTGACCAAGGCAAAGCCTTGGCAGTCTGGGGAGATATGCAAGGTCCTGGGTGGCAGCAGTGTTCCACACGGGATCTGGACACCCAGTGCTTTGCAGATGTGCAACATCTGCCACTTTGGCCCTTCTCAGCTTCAGATGTGGTAGCTGAGTTAAATGTTAGTGTGCAGAGAGGTGGGGCTGTGATGCCCTCTCATCAAAACCTGCCTTGACTTTGAAGTGCCATAGTCCCTTACTCACAGAAGTACTGTGAACAGTGTCAGAACTGTCAGTGTGGGAATCATAGGCTAGTTTTGATAGGAAAGGTGCTGTGGAGGTTTCTGGCCCTGTTCCCCACTCAAGGCAGAGCCAGCTTTCACATTAGACCAGGCTGCACTGAGCCAAACCCTGTTGAGTGCCGACTGTCTCTAGGGATGGAGATTTCCCACCTCCCTGCCCCAGTGTTTGGCCACCACTGTGAAAGTGGTGCCTGAGTTGAAATTCCATTTTAGGCTGGAAGATTCTGGGCCCTTTCAGTTCAAGCTGCCCTTTCACCTTAACCAGGTAGCTTAGAAGGTGGGCAAAGAAAGCTTGCAAGGGTGTCTTTGAAGGTCTCATCCTGGGCACAGCCCTGTCACCTCCCAAACTCAGTGCCAGCTGCATTGCATGATAACCTGTGCCTATGTAGCTCTACTGAAGCCACAGCAGATTCCCAAGGTTCAGCAAGGTGCAAGTTCAGTCCTCCTGTCACCCACAGCAGGTTGGCACAGTCTTAGGTCTTGAGGAGATGAGAGACAGGGATGCACGAAAGACCTCTTGAAAGTGAGAAAGACCTCAAAATTATCCCCCGATTTCCCTGCAAGTAGAACTGCTTCTTTAGCTGGAACAACATGGGGAGAGGAGATGCCCAGTGCTGTCTTGCCATTGAGAAGGATGGTGGACCTGGGGGTCCTGCAGACATGTTATAGAGAGCACTGTGGGATTTCTTAGGGTCCAGTATATGCAGGAAGGAGGGGGAGAAGCATCCCACACATGACTTTTAAAAGGGAACAGGAAGCAGATTTGGAACTGTTTGCTATTTCGCTTTCTTTCCTGGTGTCTGGATCTGAGGGGTCATATCAAGACCATCCCCTCTCTTTTATTCCATAAATGATGAGGATTTGACTTGCTGCCCTGAAACCTCAGCCGAGAGACATAGATGTGGGTAGGAAATAGAGTTTCTTAAGCCTGAAATTCCTCTCCACACAGTGCAGGGAGCAGGTTCTAGAGCTGAACAGAGCCTTTCAGCAGCTGCCAAGGCGCTGGTGATGCCTGTGTATATGGGGCGAGAGCCTGTGTCTCTGAAGGGGTCAGGGCTAAGCCATGCTCATGGAAACTTGGTGGAAGGATGACTGTTTGCTTCAAGGGGATCTGGAGGCTGTTGGACAAGCTGTGTGGGACAGCAGGCTCTCTGGGGAGGCTGTTAACTGCTTGCAGCAGGTCTGGCTGTAGGTCCAGGCAGTCAATCAGGAAACTCTTAGGGGTGTGTTGCAGTTTATAGGACATTTTTATGCTTCTGGAGAAGTTGGTGTCAGTAAACGGCTTCAAAACTGAAAGGTACAGAAGAGACTTTCCTGGAAGGCAGCTTTCGTTATCCTTTAGGCAGTTATGAGTTACTTGATCCAGTCAATAGTGGCATCCAAACTATCTGAATTTTTACTGCCTGTTTTTTCTAACACAAGTAATAGTAGATTTGGAATAGAGTTTGATCAGGTTACAAACTACAGCTGGTCCTAAGTCAAATATGCTAACATCCCAATGAAGAAACATGGATATGAGCAAAGGTCACATTGTTTATTCACTTGGGTGTCTCTTCTTGTTTGACTTGGGGGTGCTTAGGAGGGAACAGAGCAGGAACTGGTCACAGCTCTCTCTGAAGAGTCAGCTATGGGGCCTGAAATCTGCTTCAGTATCCCTGTCTGGGGGGCTTTTCCTTGTCTTGAAGGCTCTTAGATAGATTTGGCTCTTTTCCTTTGTGGCCATCATATTGGAGGTATCTTGCAGTACCAGTTCACTTGTCATTCACAGCATCGAAATCCATAGCAGGCAGACCTGAAAAGGCTGATGAATATCTGTTTTTCCAGGCAAACAGGTGTTTCTTCTCCTGGAAGGATCACAGAGGTGATACTTGCATGTGCTGTCAAATAACTTGGCCACATCCACTTGGGTTGAAAAGCCTTGAAAGCTGGTTTTGCACTGCAGGGCCACCAGCAAGCTGGTGATGCCAAGCTGTCAGTAGAAGCTACTCCATCAGAAGTCATCTGGCTTTGTGTCACAGTGTATTGATGTTGTTCCTTAAAGGCAAGACCTTTTCATTGACTTTGGCTTTGCTTGGTAGCCTCTGCATCCCTGGAGTATTTCTCCTTCCATGGCTTTTGCTGCTCTTTCTTGTCCTGCAGGCTTGGAGCCTTGGGGGTGATCCAAATGCAGCAAGAAGTTGGTGCCAGAAATGAGTGTGGCGACAGCAGTGAATCCTTGAGAGATTTTGGATGAGAAGGCAGTTGGACACAGCACTGGCTGGCTTTGACTCAGAGTAATTTGCTCTCTCTTAATAACACAAACCACAGGATTGAGCAACAGAGCTGTAGCCGTGGCTGACAGTGCAGCCCTGGTGGGTTTCTAGCAATGAAGGGAGACATCTGTCACACAGATGCTATGGGATTTTGTGCCCTTCTATGAACAGAAAAAAAGCATTGCCCTTTACTGAGCTTTCCACATGAGAAAGGGGTTTAAATCGATACGTCTTAGCATATTGATTGAGTTGGGAGGGGCAGGGAATAGCTTCTTCCCCAGTGTCCTTAGACCAGTAACCAGGAGATCCACTCCTCTCCTGTCCAGGCTATTTGCCCCTGTTCTTGTCAAGTCAAAGGGGTTGGCAAGGCAGGAGTGCTCTGGAGCTGAAGGAGTGCTGCATGCCTTCTCCAAGGAGCCTAATCAGTGGAGAAAATAAAGGAGCATAGGTGTTGAATCCTGACTGCTTTAATTTTTCCTGCTCCAAGGAGATGTGCTGCAGGAAGTGGCCTGACTGTGTTGCTCTGGTGCCTGGGAGACTGGGGGTAGAGATGAAAGGCTGGCTGTGGGATTCAGGCAGCAAATTCTTCAATTCCAGGACAGATCTGATGCAAAAGGCTTGTTCTGTGAGTCTGTCCAGATAAGAAGGCTTTGCAGACAGATGCTTTTAAGGGAAAGCAGGTGCCAGACACTCCACAGAGAGGGCTTCCCTGGAGCTTCAGCCCATCACCAGTCTCCCTGCCACTTACAGTCCAGAGCACTTTGTCAAACAAATGCTGTTGGTTCCTGGTGGGGATTCCTCCAGCAAGGCTGAGTTAAGTGTCTCAAATGAGGCTCCCATTGAGTCTCCATCGTGACTGCTGGTCTGTGTTGTGTTGCCTTTTTTGCTGCAGAACCCTCATGTGTTTGCTGAGGATATAGTGTGGGAAGGCTTGGTCAGTGCACCTGCTCCAGCGTGGCTTGGCTGTCCTCTGGACTCAAGAGGACACAGGACTTGTGGATATGCTTACCATGCCTGTCTGCATGCATTCAGAAGCTCACAAAACCCAAAGGCTCTGGTCACTTCCCAGAGCTGTTCATTCATGGTGGTGAAAATTATATGAAGCTGCCTGTGCTCTGTCCATCTGCACATGTATTATTGCTGTAAACAGACCTCATGTTTCTTACTGGGTCTTTGGTCCACCATGTCACTGATGTGCCGTGCTGTTGTTCACTTAGATTTAGGATTATTGGGCTGCATGTGCCTGAGGAAGAATTTGTGGCAGAGGAGCTGCCTATCTTGTATATGCAAGATCTTTTCTGTATGAATGAGCAGAAAAAATCCTTCCCTGTAAAGCATTTCTTTCACCTTCAGACAAGACCTGTCAGGAAGATTTACAGCCCTTTCCTTTATTCCTTCCATGGTGTAGGAATGTGTATCTTGCTACTGCATGTTAGGAAGGAATTACTGATAGTAAAAATTCTCTGTCTCTTAAAATATGTAAGCTGTGGTTATGGGATGTAGCTGGAACTGGGGAAATCCTTTCAGGTCAGTCTGCCCTCTTCCTGTTTTGACTGGCAGGGCTGATTCCTCCTGTAGCAACTCCAGGCTGGCAGAGACAAACTGAAAAGACTCTGTGGGCTCTCACAGTATGAAGGAAGCCTTCCTGTGTGGATCTGTGTCCTTGGAGAGACAGAGGTGGCAGAAAATCACCTGCTATTAGAGCTGCTACAGAAGCATCAGCACTCTGTGCCTCTGGGGTGAGCTGACAGGGTACTTGTGGCTGCAATTCTTCTCTGTTGGTAATGCCCTCCCAGAGGTCTGGTAGGATTTGTCCTGTAGGGAGTGGCAGAAGACTTTTGACTCAGATGGATTGGTGGACAAGGCATGTTTGCTAAGGCAGCCAGGAGAATGTGGGTGGCTTTTTCCTTGCCACACTTTGCTGCTGCCCCAAACCCTCAGGACAAGGACATGCTGTCATGAGGCACTCAGAGGTGGAAAAGTTTTGATAGTTTGAAGTACCTTTTATTAGCTGAATCCCAAACCTAACACTGGGGTTTCCTTTCTCTTTTAAAACCCCTCTAACACAGAAGTAACCCTCACCCTGGGGTTGCTTCAATAGTGCTCTGTTGGGGTGTGGGAGAAGGCTTTGTCTGTGTCACATAACTATGAAGGTGAGGGCAGGTCACTCTAGGATGACAAAGACCTCAAAGTTTTAACCAAATATGTAGTTGTTTGTTGGAAGAAAGTATTTTTAATAGGGTTTTATACTGATGTATTCCTTGCTAAGGGGACGTAGAATATTCTGAGCACTGAGCAAATTTTGGCATTTGCCCTCTGAGCTGCTGTTGAACCAGGAAAAGCTACTGTAGGACACATTTTGGGTACAGAAACCTCTGTAAAAGGCTCTACCAGCAGCTGTAATGCAATGAGTCTGATCTGTTGGTAGGAGCAGTGAAAAAATGGGTGGATAAACGGTGAGATAAAAAAACCCTACCCCTAAACAACAGTGTAGGTACTTAACTAGTGATGAGCACTTAGCTCATTGCAAAATCCATGCTCACATGTAGCTGCTTAATCTGGTAATCCCATTTTAGAGCAGGGTATTGTTTTACTCACTACTTTTCTTCATCCTTCTAATTCCTACAACACAGATGGTTCTGTATAGAGCTTGATCTAATTTTCTTCCAGGTGCCATACACCCCTTTTGTGGACAATGAGACTCCTCCAAATTGAAGCCCTGAGCTTGCAGGTTCCTGATGACTCTGTGAGATGGGAACCAGCTGTAGTTTTTGAAGGTGACAGGAGGGTTTTTCCTGGGCATTGAAAGCTGAAGTGCAACCAAAGAGAGAGTGCATCCTGAGAAGGGAACAAGGATTCAAATGTACTCCCTGCCTTTTCTCTATCTTTTTTGAAACTTTCTCTTGAGGAAGGTGTTTGCAGGCTCAGACAAGTCCAGAGGCACTGGGCATGGAACATGGGATGTGGAAAGGAGGATGAACTGTTTGCTTTTACTCCCCAAGCCTCTGCACAAACTGAAGTGCAGTGACTAATACACCAGACCCTTTTAATGTTGTAATTTCCCAAGAGCTGAGTGTTTCTCTCCATGGCACAATGGGCTGGCTTGAAGCACTATCACATGGATGATGCTGGGAGCAGCACAAATGCTGGGATTTTGACTGAGATGCCATCCTTTTAACATGTGCCCTCTTCTCCCAGCTGTCCGGAAAAAAAGGTGTTGGGTCTCAGGCCAAACAGTGGTTTTACTGGGAAATGATCTGAGCCTGGGAGGCTTTCTTTCCTGCAAGTACTCCTGGCTTCTGTCCAGCGAGATGTGTCTGGAAAAAATACCTTTCTTGTAAGGAGTATCTGACGCCTCACCCTGTGTAGTAGCTGGGCTTTTTCAGGTTCTCACATGCTCTGCTCCCCTTTGGTTCAGAGAGTTGCACATTGGCGGTCACCATGCCTGGAACTTTATTGTCCTTCCTGGAGCTTTCCTTCCCTCTTGCTGTTTGCCCTTTGGCTAAATGAGGAGTCTTCCCTGTTGTCTGGGCTTGGAGCGTAACCCATCACTCTCAGCCTAGAAATGCCAAGGTGGATTGCCTCTTTCTTCATGTATTTTTAGACAGTGGTTTTCCTGGCTGGTTTGGAGAAATAGTTCCTTGACCAGCCGTGCATGTGTGAAGATCCCATGGAGTGGAATGAGCTGGCAGTTCTTAGAATCTTCCCATCTTGATGACCTAATTGTGTTGCCCTCTGTTTGTGAGGGCAACAACAGTCTGAATTCAAATCTGTGTTGGAAGGTTGCAGACAATACCACCCCTCCTTGCTTATTGGGTCTGTATTCTTAAAGTGCCACCTCATGCTTTAGGATCACTGGTAACACCAGCCCAGTCCACCTTTTTTTCCTACTGCAATCCTAGTGTGTCTCTAAAGACCCCTTCCAGGCTTGCCTTTGATGTTGATTTGGTTTTTTTTTTCATACGCATCCTCATGAAAACCTCATGATACAATGATGCCAGCAAGACCTCTCTTTGTAAAAGCAGGGAAACCAAGGGAATAGAGGAGAAACAAGTGTCAGGGAGCAGCTGCTTGGCTATCGTGGTCAGCTGCACTCAAGGTGCATGTCTCTAGGTATCAGCATGCTGGGTGATGAGCTGGTAGGGCCAGACTTTTGGGTTTGAAAAGTTGCTTGCACACAGCATTGTTTCCTTCTGCTGTGATGCTTTTCTCCTCTCTCCTTGCAGCCTTGGGAATCCAGCTTGTGTGGGCTTGAGGGAAGGCACACTGGGCTTTAGTCATCTCTTTGTGCAAGATCTCTTTGATCTCTGCTGTCCAGCACCAGCAAAGGAGATGCTCACTGACACTGCTGCTGAAACACAGGGGCAAGGAGGACAGACTCCTGCAGTGCGTCCATTGAATTTTCCATCTCTTTACAGCTCACAGAACTTTGTGTTACTTAAAATTTCTGCTCTTGAGTTTCGTTTTTGGATGCTGTGTGCTGCCAGCTCATGGGGGGTTTATACTGGGAGAAGAAAGAACTTTGGTGCCTTGGTTGCACAGATTGCAGAGCTCAAGATGCTGGTCTCCAGTTAAAGGTCCTTGTCTGGGGTCTGTCTTTGCTGCCATGTAGTGAAATGTATTTTGGCAGGGCCTCCCTCCTTCTGTCTGATGCACTGTGAAATCTTGGACATGGTTGTGGGACACTAGGAAAGGAGAGTTTGGTAGTGCCAGGTCCAGCTGATGGAAGACCACGGTGAGGGACACTCAGTGGGTTTTCACTAAGGGGGCCACTGTCCTAAGGCTGGATGCTGATTTCTGGGTGCTCTTGCAGGCCTATGGGAGGTGGTGGATCATGTTTCTGTCCTCGGAGACAGCAAGAGGTAGTCTTGGTGAGATCTCTGTGCAAAATTTGGAGGCAGTGCACTGTATCCATCAAGAGTGGGGGAAAAGACACCTAGTACTTGTCCATGGGCTGCCATTTTCTTTCCTCATTGGGAACCCATTGAAAGACTTGCAGTTTTGGTCCTGTCTGGTGTGGAACTACTGTGTGTTCCTGTGTAAGGAGACTGAATCAGGGATGGGCTTTGACTCTGGATGTCTGGCACAACCTGTGCTTGTTTTCTACCCAGGATGCCTTCAGCGATCTTGCCATGTTCTTCTATGACAAGCATGGTGGAGAAGTGATTGCAGTTTTGTGGAAACCTTTAAGCTTTCAGCCTCAGCCTTTTAAGGTGAGTTTTTTGCTCTACACTAAGCTTCATGTTACCTTTATACCTTGAAAGTTTGAAGGGCTTTTTTTTTTTTCTTCTGCATTGTAATTGCTTTGTCTAACTCTAATCAGCCCCAAATGCCTTTGAGGAACATAGCTCATAGTTCAGTCCCTTAGTAGGGGTGAAACCAAGGCAGGGGTGAGTCCACAGTGCCCTCAGTCATCAGCATATCTGAGAAGGGAACATGTGTCCCTGGACAAGCACCACAGTCTGGGTCATAATGGAGCTCTCTGTCCTGGCTGCTGTTCCCTGGTCCCCTCCTGGGAGATGGATGACGCATCATTTGGTGAAGACTTCTGGTGTGTGCAGCAGGCTGTGCCATTCTCATGGCTTTGGGCATCCTATCCAGAAATACCCAACCCACAAGAAGCTGCACTGGAATGGCAAGCCCAGGTCCATGCTGCCCAAAGCCTATCCATGCACAGAGCTGTTTTCCAGCCACACTGTGTGAGTTGGCAAACTCTAAAGGGTGGTTAAGCCAGGTGTGAGGCGTGCTGGAGTGATTCATGCTGCTTTCTATGAAGGAAAGACGCAAAGAAACCGGTTACTCATGGCTCAGAGTTGGCAGCCCAGGTTCTTCTGCTGTCAGTCTCTGGATGATTTATCTCCCCTCTCTTCACGGCCAGAGGGCATTGGCCATTCAGCCTGGCTGGTATTGGGAAACCTGGTTATTCACAATGGTGAAACAGAGGAGATGCTTGCATTGGAGCTGAGTGTAGCTTGATTAAACCATGAGGGTTTTGTTTTTTCTGCTGATGGAGCCAAAGATCTCTTCCCACTCGAGGTCTTGACACCCACCAGAGAGCAAAGCAGAGCCTGGTCAGGTCTCACTCAGCCTTATGCTGTGGTCACTTTTGCACACCCTGTGTGCTCTGCTTGCACAGGCTCTGGTGTACACCTGCACACTCTTCCCATCTCTGCCATGCCCCTGGCCATTGCTTTGCTTCCCTGCTTCCTTTCAGTCTTTGGGCTGTGGCTCCAGAGTGAACTATAAAAAGGGCTGGAAGGAGTCACTCTTGCACTTTTGTTAGTTCTAATAATGAGCACTAATAGTGTTGGAAAGTGAAACTTAGAAAGCTGGGTGCAGTAGTGTAGCAGGGTTTGGATGTGACAAGGCAAGAGAGAAATTTACTTCTTTTGTTTGGGGCTGGCAGAGATTGCAAAGCAACTCTGAGCTGCTGCTCCCATTTGTCCAATATTTGTGTGTGTCCTGCAGGTCTCCAGCATGAAAGGAAGGAAGGTGGCAACTCTGAACAACGAGCTGGTCTGTGTTCCCAACGTGGAGGCAATTCTGGAGGACTTTGAGGTTTTGGGAGAAGGCCTGGTCAAAAGTGTGGAAGCTCGTACAGAGAAATGGACTATCTGAGACCACCAAGAGGTGTCAGAATGGCCTGTCCTGAAGCAGTTTGTTCACTCTGTGACTGTTCCTTTTTATAAATCAGTCCTAGAAAAGGCTTTTACCTTTCTAAATCCCAGAACTGTTTTACTCTATTTATCTTTATATGCCTTGTTCACGAAAAGCAATGGGACCTGTTATTGTTTTCAAGAATGTAAATGCCTTTTTATTTTGAAGAAAATATAAAGATGGGATAAAGGTTTTGAAAGTGTCCCTGTTTCTTGATCATTGTAGGAATGAAGCTGTGCTCACAGGACAATGTCAAGATCTGAGAATTATGGCTGAGGTGTGCAATTGGAAGGCAGTTTTCTAGTTTGCTGGAGAATTTATAGCAGATGCTGTTATTGTAGTGGTTAGCAAAACCAAAGACACGAAGTTGTTCAGTAGTGACCAGGTCATTCCCTTCTACTGAGCAACAGTGAGGCATATTTGGCATGCTCTGTTCAGTCCTGTTGTCCCCAATAAGAGAGACATGGACACACTGGAGGAGGACCAGTGAAGAACAACAAAGATAATGAACAGATCGAAGCCTCTGATGAGAGGGAGAGGGTGCAAGAGCTGGGCTTGTTCAGTCTGGAGAAAAGAAGACTCAGGGGGTTCTTAGGAATATGTTTTAATATCTGATGGGGATGTAGAGAAGATAGAGCCAGACTCATCTCAGTGGTGCCAAATAGTAGAGAGAGGAGTAAACTGAAAGGTGGGAAATTTTAATTAAAATAGTTTTTCTTTACCATGACGGTGTTTGAACATTAGCACAGCTTGCCCAGGGAGGTAGTGGAGTCTCTGTACTTGGAGATACCCAAAACCCAACTGAACATGGTCCTGGGTGGCCTTGTCTAGGTGACCCTACTCTGAGCAGAAGTGTTGGGTTATTTCTCACGTGTGAAATGATCGTGGGGACTCCTGATGAGGGAAGAAGGAGAAAATGCACTTTTCCCATCCCCTCTTTTGGTTGAGGCAGCACACGTTCCAACAGCAAAGCACAGGTGAATCAGACGTGGAGTAAAGGAAACAGACTTCATGACAGCAGATGCTGCAGACACCAAAAATAGATCAAGCTTGGAAAGGCAAGGGGATATTCAGGCAGGTTGATAACTAGGCAGCTGTTGCCTGGTAAGGAGCATTTCAGATGGGATGTTAAATGTGTTGCTTGAAGACCTACTGGCTTTTCCAGCTGTTGGCAGAGAGCCCAATGCCTTGTGGAGGAGATTCACGACTTGTTTTTTGAATGTTTTCTCTGAAGCATTTGAAAGTGATCTGTGGCAGACAGGGCACTGGGCTGGGTTTGTCTACTTAGTGCCCATTGATTGGTGTTTGGAGGCACGGTGTGTCCCACTGGACAGATACATGTGTGCAGCATCCTTGGTTTTGGGATATATCTGCTATATTAGAATTACAAGGAACATTTTTCTCTCTTCCCTGTGTTCTTTCCTGTGAGGGAGTCTGTAGGTGAAATCCACTGCCCATCCTTTGCTTACAAGAGCTTTGTGAGTACACGTAAACTGAAAACTTCAAAAGCTTAGTGGGCAAAACAGATCTCAAACCTGAGAACAAAGCAGCCCATTCTGTTTTTGCTGTGACCCCTGCAGCCTAAGAACCTGCTGACAGGTCCATTAGTAAATGATGCAGGCAGTGATTTCGACAGGTTTCAGAAGCAGCTAATTAGGGATTAATTTTTAATCTTCTCTTTGTTCTGCTTTATCATCCTCTAGATGCTGGAATCGCCCAATGCGCCCTCAGCAATGGCTGTAATTTTCCTCAGTGTAATCGGATCATTCCTGCTCCTCATGTCCATTTGCTTTCCCTCTGAATGTGCAGTTTGACATTCGGATCCTGTAAATTTGCCAACACAACTGTTGGACAACATTTCAGTTGCTGCAGTGGTTTCTTGTGCCAGAGCTGTACCTGTTCCCTCCAAACCCCGTCCTGCCCTCACTTTTCCCCCTGCTGTATGTTGTGGATGTAAATGGTTTTGGTCTGGAACGTTCTCCTCACTGATATATCCTCTTTTCCCCAGGGCAGAGGTGTGTGCTGGAGCCTTCTGCTTCACCAGGCAGGCTGGAAGGCAGGCTGCTCCCCCTTCCCTGGGGCTGTCATGGGATGTGGCCCCTCACTGGCTTATTCCCTGCCTGGGAATATTTATGGAGAGATGGTCTCTGCTTTTGCAGCTGAACAGTGCTGTAATCCCCTCTGTCCTCCTCAACCCAGCTCCTGCAGAGGAGTCTCTGAAGGTTGTACTTTGTAGGGATAGCCCTGCAGCAGCTCTGCTTTTATCTGCTTCTTTTACACTGTCAAATATTATATCGTTACTCTTTTTCCTTTTGGCCTTTAAAAAGGCATAAACCTTCTCCTCCATCCTTGGGTAAAACACCTCCATTTGCAGCACGCAGCAAAGGGGGCAGGAAACGTTCAGGTGAACCCTCTGCAAAAATATCCATGCCCAATAAACTGATGATAAATAAACTCATAACCAAACCCTTGTGCAAGTACCAACCTGCTAGCATTTCACAAGGCAACGCCAGTGTGCTCAGCAGCCAGATGTCAGCCTAGTTTTGGTGACAAATACCTGTATTTTAGCAAAGACCTTGTAATCAATTCACCTAAGATTGGCAAAGTAACACATTATTGAAACTGTGCCTTCAAGGCTCATGTTGCCAAAGCTGTGGCTGACCCACAGGCTCCTGCCTCCCCTTTCAGAGCAAGGATAACTCCTCATTGCCCTAAACCTCCCAGGATTCAAATATGTAAGGGCACCTTTGAGCCATTCTGAAGGCCTTGTTTATACGATCAAACACTGCAAATGTTTTAGGTCATGTTTATCATCTAAATTCAGACCCTTTCAGGCAATTCACGTGGACAAAGTCACCTTGAAATTTATCTAGAAAGCCTGAGGATCACAGAGCCACAGAATCATAGAATGGCCTTGGCTGGAAGGGACCTTAAAGATCATTTGGTTTCAACCCCCATTCTGTGTGCAGGGACACCTTCCACGAGACCAGGTTGCTCAGAGCTCCATCCAACCTGACTTTAGGCACTTCCAGATATGGGGCATCCACAACTTCTCTAGGCAGCCTGTGCCAGAGCCTCACCACCCTCACAATAAAGAATTTCTTCCTAATCTCTAATCTAAAACTACTCTCTTTCAGCTTGAGGCCATTTGCTCTTGTCCTGTCACTACATGCTCTTGTAAAAAGTCACTCTCCCTCTTCTGTACAGGATAAGTGACCTCGACAAATTCTCATTCCCACGCTGAACAAACCCAGTTCTCTTAACCATTCCTCACAGGAGAGGTGCTCCATCCCTCTAATCAGCATGGTGGCTGTCCTCTGAACATCCTCTGGATGCTCTTAGGGGCTGGATATTGGTGCACTCTGACTTCTTGAGCAAGTTTACCTAAAGCAAAGGACAAAGCACCTGTCTCAGGAGCAGAGGGTCCCTGTGTTTCCAAGGGGTCTGGAAAGGGGTGTCTCAGGTACACAAGAAAGGACAAGTGAGGTCTCCATTGCAACTTTATCTCCTGCTGCCTGATTTACTGCTCTTGTTGGTGCGCTGTGACTAATTTCTATTGTGAAAGCTGGGGTAGGGCCTGGGTTGTTCAGAGTGTGCTTGTTTGACAAGTGTGCTGGGCTTCCACTTCCAGAGCAGTGAGTGGGCATTCTCTTGCTTGCAGCTGTTTGCTTAGCTGTGGTCCCGGCCATACACAAGAGCTGGGGAGCCTGTGCCGTGTCATGTTGCAAGAGGTGGGATGAGGGGAAAGGGAGGGAAGCGCCTCTGCTGAGGCAATAGCAATGGGCTTTGACGTGATGCCACTGCTGCTGTGTTGATTTTGCAAAGCTACTTCTGAAGCTCTTTATGGCAGGCCTCCTTTGCTTGGAGGGTGAGCACAAGCAGGGAAGTGTTTCCAAATGCAAGGCTGGGCTGGAGTGATCCTGGTGAATGGATGGAGTCAGTCAAGGCAGGGCTCAGTGGTGTATGCTTTCTAGCAGAACTTTCCACATGCTGGTGTGTCCTGGGCTTTTACCTGAGGCACCCTTTGGGCAGCTTTCTCCTGAAAGGATCAGCTCATGCTTTGCAAGGATGCTCTGAAGAAGCAGTTGTTGGCAGACAGCTGGAGCTGGCTCAGGAGAAGGGGAGATGGATGAAGCCTTTGTTCTGCTGCCAGGCTCCTGCTTTCCAGGTGCCCTCAACAACTTTGAGTGACCATCACCTGATTTATGAAAGGGAGGTGGAGAAACAGGCTAATGAAACACAGCTGGGATGATGGGATGACCACAGCCAGTTGAGGGCTGTGAAGCTTTCCTCCACACTGGGTTGTTCAGACTTTGGTGTTCTGCCTTTGATGCTGCCGAGATCTTTTCGGAGTCTGTTTGGGGTCTCCATGGGGCTGTCTCACTTGAGGGTGATCCTCTGAAGGCAAGAAACACTTGTCTCCCGGAAATAAAGGTCCTTGAAGGAAGCATTTTGCTCAGGCTCCCACAATTACTGGTGATTTTTGAAAACCCTTAGGTTAAATTTCCTGGCTGGCTAATGAAGGAGTGATTGAGGGTTTTTTGGCACAGAAAGGAAATATCCTTCCCTAGTTTTCTGTTCCCACCATGGCCATTCTGCTAAGTTGGGGGATGGCTTGTTTGCTGTTTTTCTATTATTGGGAAAATGCTCTGTACCTGAAGTGATTTTTTTCCAGACAAGGCAGCAGCTTTTGGGAAGTACCAGTAGCAAAGTGGCTCTGGCAGGCAGCAGCTTTTGATGCTTATGGTCTCCTTGGGAAAGGCAGAGTGGTGCTGCTCAAGGGGCAAGGGTGGCACTTGGCAACTTCAGAGTGCACCACAAGGAAAGGAAAACAAAAAGAATTGGGTGGGGGTGGAAATTGCAAAATGGGATAAGTCACAGAATCACAGAGTCTTGTTGTCTGGAAAGAGGCTGGGGTTTGACAGAAAGGGCAGTTTGGCAGTGGGGGCAGTGCTGGTTGCTGGCACCCCAGGGCTGTGTCAGGGGAGCAGAATGAAACTGCAAGTTGTTCAAACCCTATGGGCTGGCACAGAGATGCAGCCTCTGGTGCTGTGAAGTCTTTGCACTAGACTGAAGGACTAAAGGCTCAGCAGCTACTAGGAGAAAAATAAATATCAGCATGGTGGGGAGATGCTGGGTAGCTGGTGGGCTCTGGCAGAGGAACAAACTAGGGATACATCAAGAGTCTCCCCATTACTCCACTTTCCCACTGAGCATCATGACCAAGTTCAGCAAACTTGCTGCATCTTCCCACCAGAGAATGAGAGAGGGAGAATCTGCTCCTCAAGTCTTCTTTTACTGTTGCTAACAAAGGTGCCAAGGGCTTGTGTTGGCCGTGAGCCGGCACAGAAACACTTGTGCCTTGTGCTGGTGAATCCTGCGCTGCTGAAGGTGCCAGACAGACTGTTCCTGTTCATGTTGCTCCTGGATATGTGTGGGAAGTCTAAAGGGAGGTGCCAGAAAAGGGCATGGCAGGAGCCTGGTACTGTATTGATTTATTAACCTTCAGTCTCTCCCTTTTGGCTAAATCGCATTGTTTCCATGCATATTAAAACATTGAGGATCACAGTGTCTGGGAGGTAAACGACAGTGGTGGCTCCACGGGGCTGTGAGTTTATTACTAGCTGGCTCTTCCCTGCCAAAACACTGACCTGCTTTGTGTCAATGCAGGCCAACCCCATGGCTGGGGCTGGAGATGTTGCCATGGGGTAACCGTGTCTTTTTGTGTGATGGGAGATCCTGGCAGTGTTACACGGCAAGGAATGAGGAGCAGCATATTGCAGGTGGGCAGCCCTGTAGAGATACCAGGGGTCAGCAGACCCTGTCCTGGAGCAGCCCTTGGAAGGAAGAGGAAAGGGGATGGGTGATGGTGACTTTCCTTGGAAGGAAGAGCAGTGGGGATGGGTGATGGTGACTTTCCTCCATCCAGTGGGATCAGGGCTCACAAGGCAGGACTGCCTGGTGCAGGGGGTGTCCTACAGTGCAGAGCTGAGCCAGCCCTTGCTGTTGGGTCTTGTCAGTGGGGATTATCTTTGCTAAAGACTCAGCCAGGTGGAATAATTGGCAATCAAATCCCATGCTCCCTCCCAATCCAGCCTGGGGCTGCAGAAGGGTAACCCACCTCCTGCATCCACAGCACCAGGACCTCTTCCCTTCTTCTCCAGTCAGTCTCATCCCAAACAGTGTTTCCTTTCCCCTGTGCCCTTCAAAGTAGACCTCTATGTTCCTCCCTTACATAGTTATTAACATATTGCCTTCCCTTATACCTGCCCTACACCTTATATTTACATAGATATGCCCACACCTTTTCTTCACTTTTCTGGGGGGTGCCTGGGTACTTGTTGGAGGATTGTGGGGTGTGGGAGAACCACATGCCTTTCCCTGGAACATGCAGCTGGGTGACTGGTGGCCTGTGCCTTGTCACCATTGGCCTGCAGCAAAGACAGATGTCTCCCCAGCCTCTGTCCCTGCAGCTCCTGCCCCCGGCCCCTTTTTGGCACAAGAAAATCCAATTCCCTGAGTGAGTAATGCTTGCAGCTCCTGCCCCATGACGGTGATGTTTTTCATCAGGAACTTCGGTGTGTTTAGCAGCAATTTTCCACAGCCCATCGAGAAGAGGCAATGAGATACTTTCCCTGCCCTGAAGCACTGACGGTTGGAGGCAGGTAGGATGAGACACGGAGGGTGTGAGCGGCAGCTGGGGAGGGAGCGTTGGGGGAGCATGGGGTCTGGGAATGGGAAGGGGTGGTACGTCACAGCCACAGGTCCTGGACTGACCCTGAAAAGAGCAGGAGTGTGTCCCTGCTGTTCAAGGCAGCAGGATGGTTGGCATGCCAATATGCAGCGATACAGGCTTGCAGAGCCCCTTCCCCTGCTCTTTTCCTTGCCGTGGGCATGGACCTCATCTCAGCCCTCAACAACAACATTCAAAATTGCATTTTGCACCCCTTGCTCACCCCAGTGATGTGCTATCCATCTCAAGGTGGAATTATGTCACCAACGCTGTCAACGTGACGAGGAAAAGCCTTGGCCTCTTCCAGACCTGTGTTCCCTGTTGTGCTCGCACCATTTCCGCAGTGCAGCAGCTGTTCCCCCACCTCCCCAGAGGCAGGGTGGGGTGCAAACCTGGCACTTTCCCTGTAAGGCTGCAATCCTTGCCACCTGCATGTGTGAAGTGCTATAAAAATGCCTTATGGCTATTCTGGCAGTGGGAGGACATGGCTGCCTTTATCTCAACTGGCCACTGTATGGCTTGTGGGGGCAATGGGACCAAAGCCACAGGACGAGTCACTGGCGGTGCTGGCAGCAGGGACATGACTCCAGCCACACTTGCCTCCTCTTCCCATAAGCTGACACTGCCTCAGGGCTCTGCAGGCTGGGAAAAGCAGTGCAGCATCTCACAGACAGCTTGTTCCCAAGCATGAAAATATTTCCACGTGCCCGCTGCTGCACCTGAAGAATAATGTTGAAAGCAGCTGAGAGGGTTTTCTTCCAAGGGATTGTGGGATTGCTGGTGCTTCAGGGGTGTTCCAAGATAGACTATCAGCCTGGAACACATTTCTGCAAGGGCTCTCCTGCACCTCTACTGTGTAGTTGTGAGGCAGCTCCGTGGAAGTGGGATCTGCAAAGCTGCCATCCCTGCTGTGGTGAGGACAGAAGCGCCCTGCATGAGTGGAGGGATTTCCCCTGCAAAGTTGTCATCCCTGGAAATAGGGGATGGCCTGTCTGCAGTTTTGCACTGCTGGTGGAAGATGGAGTAAACAGCATGCTCAGTGGCAAGCAGCCCTGAATCCACAAGCTGCAGATACAGGACGAGAGGTGGAGAGGCTAGAGGATATTTTGGGCTTTTAGCCCCCAGTGGCAGTGCTCCTTGCAAGGACAGAGAGGTGGTCAGCTCCTTGAGGTCCAGTGAGCACTGCAGCAAGTGAGGCTGGTGGTGGAGGGGTGTGTGGACTGCCCACCCTGGTCCAGCTGCATTTTGTGGCTTGTGAGCCAGGTGCCACCCTCCCTGTGCCCCCGCTGCATCCCTGGTGCAAGCTGGAGAGGGCTGATCTGCCACTCTGCCAGCTTATGGGGAGTGAGATGAAATCCAGGACCTGCAGACTCCCAGGAAGCCCTGTTATTGCAGGTAGAGGGCAGAGCAGCAACCCTCTGCCTCCCGAGCCAGCCCGCTGCTCCAGCCTTGGAGGGGCTGTGGGTCCAGCCATGCTCCCAGCCAGCAGCCCGATTTCCAAGTGCTCCATCTTCCATATTTCTGCAGTGGTGTCTGGCTCCTGCAGCTGAGGGTGACATTGAAACACACTGGTGAAACCTGGCTGGAGGACTCAGGTGTCTTGAGTTTCATCTGAAACCACAACGCTGTTGGTAAGTTTCTGTGCAAAGCTGAGCAACATCCTGCTGGCTCATGCCAGCACTCCAGCAAACTTTTATTTGTTAGTATTAGCTTTTCTTCAGGGATTTTGGCTGGGCCAAGTGTACTTGCAGGCCATGCTTGGGCTGGGATTTATGGCTGGAACCAGCAAGCCTGGGGCAAACGGGTCTTGGTGTGAGTCAGGGCAGACCTTGGCTGTGCCAGCACATGCTCTGCAGTCCTTGGGAAGGTGTTGATCTAGAAAAAAGCTCAATGCAGTCTCCAGTGGGAGTTTTTGGAGATAGAAAAGGTGAGTTCACTACCACAGCGGGTATCTGGAGATACTCAGAAGAGAAATCTGTTTTTCTTGTCCCTGAACTGCTCCAAGGAGGAGCTCAGTGTGCACAGCAGGAATGTTGCAACCTGCTGGTGCCAGGGGAGCTGAGGTCTCTTTGGGTATCACCCATACTGAGTTATCAAGAAGGCACAGATCCAGGCTGTGTGCATTGCCAAGAAAATACCTCACCTGGGAGGCTGATGGACATGGAGGTAACATGGAGAGGAGCATAGAGCTTGCACTGCCCTCTGCTTTGCCCAAGCTGCCTCCATGCTGTCTTCTACAGTGCACCCACCTCCAGTGAAACCCTTGGGCTTTGGGTTTCCCTTGCACTGCCCACTAGGACAGACTGAATCTATGATACCCCAAAAAAGTCTTCAAAACACTCAGAGGAAAAACCCCTGCACAAGTTGTACCTGCTCAGTTTGTTCCTTGAGCTCGTGTGTATCTGCTCGGGTGGTAAACCAGCTGGGAGGGCTGAAGGGCAGCATCTGCCTTCCCACCAGCCTTGTAGCGGGCTGGGTGACCACCACCTGGTCCTGGGGTGGGAGCAGAGAGGCCCTGGGCTCCTGAGTCCAGTGGCTCCCACAAGCACTGTCATTCTGAGCGCTGGTTCTGTGCCATTTTACATCTCCTGGGACACAGGGGGAAAGACTGGGAAGGGCAGAGCAAGTGAAAGCTTCTCATGGTACTTACTCTCTCTGCAGCAGCATGAAGCACATGGGTAGATATGTGTTTAGTTTTTCCAGTGGGAGTGTGGCAGTAGTGTGAGAAGTTCAGCAGTAAAATGTTCAAGGAGCCATCTCAAGCAGACAGTCAGCTGCTTCTTGTGCTCTCTATGCACAGGTTGGGTCCTGGCTCTGCAGGGGGATTGGCCTGGAGAGTTCCTCCATGAACTTCTCCAACATGAGTCCATCCCATGGACAACAAATGCCCATGAACTGCTCCATTGTGGGTCACTCTTCCACGGGGTGCAATCCTTCAGACACTGGCTGCTCCAGCATGCGTCCTCCACAGGGACACAAGTGGCAAACCTGCTCCAGTGTGGGCTCTTCTCTCCACAGGTCAGCAGGTCCCTGCCAGGACCCAGCTCCAGCATGGGCCTCCCAGAGGGTCACAGCCTCCTTTGGGCATCCAGCCACTCCAGCGTGGGCTCCTCCATGGGCCACAGGGGCACAGCTGCCACACCACGGGCTGCACCATGGGCTGCAGGGAAACCTCAGCTCCGGTGCCTGGAGCACCTCCTGCCCCCTTCTTCTCTACTGACCTGGGCATCTGCAGAGTTGTTCCTCTCACATTTTCTCATTCCTCTCTTCTCCATCTGCAATTTCATCTATGAATCCCTTTTTTCCCTTTTTAAGTATGTTATCGCAAAAGTGTTGCTATAATTCCTGATTGGCTCAGCTTTGGCCAGCGGCCAGTCTGTCCTGGAGCTGGCTGGCATTGGCTCTGCCAGACATGGGGGAAGCTTCCAGCAGCTTCTCATAGAAGCCACCCCTGTAGCACCCCCTGCTACCAAAATCTGGCTAGGCAAACCCAATACATGGGGTGTGGAGCAATTTGGTTCAGGTGATGCTAGTAGTCAGCTTTGGCCATTACAGTCCATCTGGCTTGCAGATCTCTGGATATCAGAGTTTGCTCTGCAGAGGTCAGCAGCAGTAATGCCAGGAATGGGATACAATGGTGTGTCCTGGCCTGGATGAAGGAATCTGACCTAAGAGCAGGTTTTCCTGCTCTTTTCTTTTGCTTCAACCCTGCTGCTGTCTTGATTCATTACCTCCCCTTAAGTAATCCTAAGACGTCCCTTCCTTCAGCAATGCCCTGTGCAGTGTGACATCACCTGATTTGCTGGGTGCCCTCCCCATGAGAGCACTTCCAATGAGGGGATTCAGGTGGCTTCCCATGGTGCAGCTTCCCCAGGGTAAGGAACAGAGTTGGTGAGACTAATTGTGTTACAGTGCCTTGAGAGCCCCAGTCTCCTTAGCGAGGCTTTTTTTCCCCACTGTTGTAGTTGTTGTTGCCAGGCACTGAGACCTTTTGTGTTGTGAGTCCCCAGAGTTGTTTCCAAGATGATGCTTACGTGGGCTATAGCATGAGATCCACAGGCTGGTCCTGCAGCTGGGCTTGCTCTGCTAGGCAGAGCTTGTCACAGAGGTTCGGCTATTCCCTTCCATATGCAAGAATGTGGCAAGATAAAAAGGCATGTTTCTTCCCCCACTTTCATCCTGAAATGCTCCCTGACATGATGGGCTAATGAGGACAACAGATCTACTCCTGTTGGTGCTTCCACTCTCTAATTTGAGAATTGCCCTCGGCCCAGGAGAGATCTGGGCTGTGCATGATGCATCAGCAGATAGCAGTGCTCACACCCAGATAGGCAGGAGGCAGTTTTGGCCAAGGGAATCAATCAGTTATGAGTAAGCTCAGCCCTTGGAAAAGGATCTGTATCAGTTCCCACTTGCACGTTACAAGACACTTTCTGGATGACTTGGTAGTGTTTGCACTTGGCCTAATGAGCTGATCTTTCTCAATTTACTGTATTTATTTATTCCCCGCTTTTATCATTGATCTCAGTGTGAGATGGAGCCAAACCCCATAAGCAGAGAGAGGAGAGTACACAGCAACAGCTGAAGGTGCAAGGAGTGCCTGGGTGACCCAAGGACGGGGGAGTGAGTGCTCCCATGTTACATCCATGGTCTGTACTCTGTCCATGCCTCCAAGATGTCAATTTCTCTTGTTTTGGACCGCTTCATTACCCTTGACCTAAGAAGCTGTAGAGAGGAAGATCAGGTGGTGCCTGCGCAGCAAGTAGTGTCCCAAAGCTCTAACAGCGGATGAGCAATAGTTTTAAAAAGGTAAAAGGTTGAAAAAGATGACAAGGACTAGATGTGCCTGTGGCACTGCCTGACAACCTACCTGCCCCTGCCCTCAGCACCGTGCTGGTGTTTCTCCCATGCCTTAGCAGAAAAGCAGCAAGGAGCACTGGTGCAGGGAAAGCTTTCCCTGTCTCAAGTCATTGAGATAATCATACAGTATCACCAGGGTGGATCAGCACTCCTCACCTGAGTTCTGGGTGAACACTGCTGCTTCTGCTCTGATCAAAACCAGACATGCAACCTTTTTTGCAAAGAGTGTCCACCAAACAATGTATTCCCTATAAAACAGATTTTCTGCTTAGCAGGAGGGGCACTAAAATCAGAGGTCTGTTGGTTGATTTGGACCAGGCAGACAAGCTCTTGCTTGGTGTAAATCACTTGGGATCCCTCCTTTCACATGGTGTGGACCATTTCCATCACACAACTTACACTGTGTCTGACCTTGTGCATGTAAATCAGACCCTGAAAGTACCCTAAGTTTTGTGGTAATGTATGTAGTCCTAGTCTGTCTCCTCCTACAGCTAGTTTCCTTTTCTTCCCTGGCTACCTTCCTATTTTTATATTTTTACCTCTCTATCCCATCCTGTGGTTGCAGGAGAGCCAGATCTGACTCCTTCCCCACCTACAGAGACCTGAAGCCAAGTCTCTCATGTAAGTTCAAGTGGAGCTGGGAGGGCATTGAGGTGAAGGGCTCTCACCAGCTCTCCTGCTGAAGGCCCTCTGCCATGCCCTTTCTTGTGGAGAAGACTTGCATGTGTTCTTTCAGACTATTTCATGCAAAGGGGGAAAGCTTTCCAAAGGAGAGATGTGGAATCTCACCAGTGACATTCAAGGTGGTTGGTACCATGGGTGCTGACCACTGCAGTGTTGTGTCTGATTTCTTCAGGGAGAGAAGGGATTTGAGTAAGGATTCCCCTGATCCTCAGGTGAAGACCACTAGCTGAAGGAGGTCTGTGCTGACTCCCCTGCATTATATCTGAGTCTTGACAAAGCCTTATGAGATGGACTGATGGACCAGTGCCCTGCCAGGAACCCTTCTTGTGCACTGGTTATGTTGTACCAACACAGTTGTTACTTGGCCAAGAAAGTACCATTAGTATTTTCCGTGGCTTGGCTTTGGTGAATGGTTTGACCCCAAGAGTTCTCTTTTTAGTGTTGTTCTTTTGTGCAAAGTGTATTCATCCTGCTCTATTCCCTGACCCAGGAATTCTCTGGTGCTAGTCTGCATTTCTCCTCTCTGGATTGTGGAGGGCTCCTCTGCAGCTGGAGGGTCTCATTTCCCCTTTCCATCTGAGCGATCCTGTGCTGCAACCCACAGTGACAAAAAGCCCTGTGAGCCATCAACATGTGTCTTGAACATGAGTCGGGATTGCCTGACTGTCACTAAGGCTTGCCAGAACCCAGTATGAGACCTTTTTGTCAAACTCTATTGTCTTTTGCTTGGCTTTGTTGGGAGCTTTGTGTTAGTATGAGTTTCAAAGCCTGATCTCACTAAGAATAATATGGCCCTGTGATTACGTCCCCTTGCACAGTGCAAAGTCTGTTTGTGCTGGGGATTATTTGGGATCTCCTGAACACACTGTTTTTGTGAGACAGAGGTGTGGGTGGCACACCAGTCTCTTTGCAGAAAGCCTGAGTGGAAGCACCTGTTCAACACTGTTTCACACAAAGGCAGGATTTGGTGCAGGCACTGCTGGGGCCAGGTTTCTCTGGTCATGCTGCAGAACTAGTTTTCTGACCAGACAAACAGGATGTGAAATCAGCCTGAGAGTGCCACAGGTTGGCACCTCGAGTCTGCCCAGGGAATTTAACTTGGAGTATTAAGCCCATGTTTTGTCCAGACACGGGGCCAGTGTTCGCCAGGGACCCAGAGCCCTGTGCAAGAGCCCTCTCACTCCTGCATTACAGCATTGTCTCCCTGGTGGTGCAGATTTGCTTTCCATCTCGTGACTCAGCCAAATAACCTTGGCACAGAAAAGCCTTTGTGTACTGAAACCCTAGATAACACCATTTTTGGAAGAAAAGGAGGGTGGGTAGAAGCAATAGCTGAGAGCAACCCCCTCTCCTCTGCCTCCCAACTCAAGCACATTGCTATTGCCATGGCCACTGGGTGCAGGCAGGCACCAAGTGTGTGAACTCCTGATGCCACATCCAGGCTTCAGCACATCAATCTGTCTGCAGTACCTTCACTCCTGAGGACCTGTTTGACCTGACCTATGGAAATCTTGGCTTCAAGAAAGGTTTCCTGAGTTATCCTCTCTATTCTCATCACCTGAGGAGGAAAGCCATCTCCCTAGTTTTCCTGTGCACACCTGCATGTCCCATCGTGCCTATGGTAACTTCTCCTTGATCCCCTCATTTCTGCAGAAGATGCTGGGAACTCCCTCTCCAGGCATGGAATAGTGCTCTGGCTCCCTTCTCACCAGTCACAATTTCCCCTTTGATTTTATTACACAGCACAAGGTTTCTGGTTTGGTGGTTTCGCCCTCCACACTCGCTCCGCAAAATCTGCTTCCAGCTGTGTTGGGAAGTGCCAGAGAGGTGTAACACCCCTCCATGTGGGTGTCATCCATTTGGCCTACATCTTGCATTCATGTAGTGACAGCTGGTACTTTTGTGACCAAAGGGAATTGTGACAGAACACAAAATGCCATCTACCCTTGGATTCTTTTACAGCCATTCTCATGGGAAGAACTATTAGAAAGCACCTCCCTTCAAGGCTCAGAAATATCCCATAAGGGCTTCTTGGCACTGCCCTTGCTGTTTCCTACATCCCCATCTCTTTTCAGAATTTTGCTTTCCATTTAACAACCCAGCTGCAAAAAAAGCCCCAGAGAGGACTTTTCTCCTCTCCTTGCAACTTTCAGCCTCCCTGCTGGTACAAGAAACTTCTCTGCAGATCTGGCACAATGGACCAAGCAGTTCCCAGCACTTCTTTGCCTCTGGGCCATTCCATGGTACTTCAAAGCAGAGCTGAAACCTCATTGTTTATTTTTAGGGTATGTCCCCTATAGATTTATTGCTTTTCCTACACTATTATCACTGAAACCAGTGGTAGTAACAAATTAATTTCACTGACACCCCTGCTGATTCAATCTGATTCTCCTAGGCATGGTGCAAACTTTTGCAAACATTTCCTGCCCTGAAGTGCTTGCAAGCTCAAAATCCTGCCCAAGACCTGCTGAAGCTGATTGAAAGGGTTGTACTAAAACCACTGGCAGCCTCAGGCATGTCTGAGAGCAAGGTTTTCCAAGAGAAGCAGCAGGTCCCACCTGCCATCCCTCTGCTGGATTGATAAGAAATGCTGGGTCTAATTTAATGGGGTTCATGTGCTTTAAAATCTATGAAACCAAAATTCTTTTTCTGGAAAAATCTGAATATTAGGTCACAGAAGTGGCACCTTTGGCTTCAGTAATATATCCTGGTGCACCTCTGGCACCAGATTCAGCACAGAATTTCCACTTCGTTTTGTTTTCCATCTTCCAGTGTGAACCTTCCTCTATCACTGTCAGCATTCAAACATTCTCCTTGGCTTTTCCTGCTGATTTGAAATGAGAAAGCATCAGAAAAGAAAACCAGGCCTTTCTGAGCAATGCATTCATGAGACTTCTCTCATTTCTTCCCTGCAAGGTGTGTTACAGTGTTGGATGGACACCGCCTGCCTTTGGGCAACCCCATTAGAGCCAGACAAGGTTAATGGTGAGGTGGTAGTGATTATAGGTCTGTTTTCTCCAGGATGCAGCACTCTCCTCCATGTCCAGGTATCCTGCAGGTGGGCTTTGAGCCAAAAGGTAGGGTTTGGCTGGACGCTGCTCCTCTCGGGCTGGCTCTGAGATAGAGGTGCACTCAGTGGGCATGTGAGACATGTGCGTGCCACACCTCCCTAAGAGGGGGAGACCATCCTCCTCTTTCTTCCCCTTCCTTGCTGCTCCTCGGATTAAGTTCTCTTCATGTGAAGGAGCTAAGTGCTGGTTGACTAGGCTGTGACCTGAGTTTTATATAATGCATTGTGCAATGCACTTTACGTAATCAGAGGTTTCTTATGTAATTTATTTGCAGGGCACTCACCGAACCAAGGACCAGACTTGGTTCCTGTTATATGGGGGAAAGCCAAGTGGAGGCAAAAGGATAGATCTGCTGTTTCTAGGCAGTGTAGTGTTAGAGAACCAGGAAAGAAAATCCATGCAGCTGCGGTTTGATGGCTCTTGGTTTTTGTCCCTCTTCAAAGAGATCTCTCCAACCTCTCTAAAAACAAAGAACCCAGGGCTTAAGTTTGTGCTTCTGCAGGCCAGGTCTAAAGGGGGCTCAGCAGCCCCCACGTTCCACCAGTTACAGAGGGACTCTCAGGCACAGCTTCCCCTTTGCTGCCTCTGGTGTGCTTGAATTAGCCCTCACCATTTCCTCACCAAGGGGGCTGGATGGTGCTGGAAGGTAGGTCAGGAATGTGAGGTGAGGATGTGATTCAGTCTGTGAGCTCAGGATGTGACCCGTGCGGCATGAGATTAAAATCCAATCCCTCCTGGCAGCTGCAGCCTGAGGTCACAAATCGTGCCTCCCATTCAGGTTGCCCATTGAGGTGGTTAATCCATCAATGGAGCCTCATCTGTGCCCCAGAAGTGGAAGCATCCACACCCAGGATGTGACAGAACAGCTAATGGGCTGGAAAAAGTCACTTCTGATGCCAAATAAAAGAAAAAATAGCTATGGGGCCCTCTTGCTCTGGCTCAGCAGCACTGCTGGCTCCTTGCGTGCCCAGCATGTGCATTATCCCAAAGAGTGATCAAATAGGGTGACAAAGCATCCCAGAATCTCACAGGTACTTCTGTCAGTCCTTTCCAGCCTTCCTCCCCTCCTGCTAAGGGAGAAGTCAGGTCCTTCTTGCTGAGATTGCTGGGGATGTGCTGCAAGCATGGCTGTGGCATGTCATGGTTTGCACAGCCTGGTAGGTGGGACTGCCTTGTCCATCTCACTGAGCCCCAAGGCCCTGCAATGCTCTTTCATGCTACAGAAGCTGTGCATGTGGGAAAACTTAGGATTTTACATTCTTTTTTATACCTTTAAACTACAAGTATTTCACAATGGCAAGAGAACCTGATATCCGGCTGTGTGTGAGCTTGGAGGCTGAATGGACTATCAGGTGTGTGAATAATGTCATGCATGATAAACTACAGCAGGGAAGGCTGTGAGGCTTTGGGGTGCTAACGCACTCACTCCTCAGTCATAGAATCACAGAATGGTTGCAAAGTTGCAAGGGACCTTAAAGATCATCGTGTTCCAACCACCCTGCCATGGGCAGAGACACCTTCCACTAGACTAGGTTGCTCAAAGTTTCTTCCAGCCTGGACCTGACCACTTCCAGAGACAGGGCGACCTGGACAGCCTTTGATGGTGCCTCATCACTCTCACAGTAAGAATTTTTCCTTATGTCTAATCTAAACCTGCAACCTCTCAGTTTAAACCCTATTCCCCCTTGTCCTATCACTCCTGCCTTCTTCTATCTCTCCATGCCCTTGCAAAAAATCCCTCTCCAGCTCTCTTGAACTCCCTTTAAGTACTGGAAGGTGCTTAAGGTCTACCTGGAGCCTTCTCTTGTCCAGGCTGTCTCAGCCTGTCAGTTGAGGTCTAATTAGTCAGGGAGATTGTAGTGATTAGGAGATCCTGATGCAAAACAAAGGAGATAAACCGAAAATCTGATGGACCCTTGCTCTGTCTTAATCTGTGACCTGAACTAGCTGAGAAGCTTGATGCCAGTTAAAATATTCTTCAGCATGAAGAGAAGTAAAAGAGGACAGTTTAATGAGATGAGCATTACCAGGTCCCTCATGGGCTTGTCCTCACCACCTGTGCAGGAGGTGGAGTGCCCTGGTCTCACTGGAGAGCACAGTCTGTAAGGACACCCTACATGAAACACCCCACACAGCTCTGCTCCACAGAGCATTTCAGAGTAAATGTGTGCAGTCAAAACTCTCCAGATTTAATTCTTTTGATATAAAAGGGTAAAAATGATAGAAAATTCATGACACTTCCCTTCCATCCATCTCCCTGTTCCTTGCAGCTATTTTGTGTTGAATTTCAGCCTTGGCTGAAGTGCATATGAAAGGCCAGGATGACTCTGACGGGTTTCCTGGTCGCAGTTCTTGAGAGATGCCATCGCTTGTTTTGTCCATCCCAGCTGCCAAGCAGCTGAGGCGTAAAGCCCCATGTAGATGGTAAAGCTCCACCTTGCTGGGAGCTCACAGGCACTCCCCACCCGTGAAATGTGATGCGAAGCCGTGTCTTGCGTCAAGATGAGGTTTTTGCAGCTAGGTGGGTTGTAGCGGGCACGGCTCTGGAATTAGGAAAGCCACCCTTTTCAGTTCTGCTTCTGGGAATTGCAGCCTGAACTTCCTCGTTCCCTCACAATAACTGGAGCTGTGTGGTGCTAGCATTGCAATCACACCCTCGTCTGCCCAGAGTGTCGTGAGACATGTGCTGTTTGGGCTGCGTCTTGCAGACCACCAGCAAGGAACCAGGAGGTGACCAGGAGAAGTTCCCTCTCAGAAGCAGAAATTCAATTAAAAGAAAACAACGTGGCTGATCACTGATGGAACAGAGTTCATTAGTGAGTTGGCTACTGTGGTGGTCAGGTCTTTCTGCAGGGAGGCTGAATTAACCACAGTTTTGAATAATTCAAATGTGTTCTTCTTGCAGTTGGCATTATGGAGTTCCATTTCCCAGTGTTACAGAGCACGTAGAGTCACTGTGCCCAGCCCTGTCAGCATTTTGCTCCTGTATTTGTCACCTCTGACCGGAGAGACGGAATATATTTCAAGGAGGATGGCACAGGTTTCGGTGTGGATGCAGGAACAGAGCTCTGTACCACCAGAGGAGAGGCATACAGGCAGGTAGATGGCACCTGTACAGAAAGGGCCTTGCAGGTGGTTGCAGCAGTTATCAGCTGACCATAAGTCAACAGTAATGGTGTTGCAAAAAAAGAAAGAAAAATTTAAACATTCCGGGGATGATTAAACAGCAGCATTGTTTGTAGGACACATGAAGTAGTTCAAACTACTAGTAGTTCAAATCTGTTAGTGTGGATCCTGCCTACACGACAGTAATATGACCAACCCTGGGCACTGCCCTGCAAGAGAGCTACGTACCAGTGGGAGTTCAGAGGAATGCAACAGAAGTGACTGGAGGGTGAGGAACATGACCCGTGACAAAGGACTCATGGGACCAGGGTTGTTTGGTCTAGACCAGTGATTTTTCAGACTGTGGTCTATTGTCTTCTGGTCTATTTGTACTTATCTGGAAGAGGTGAGTAGGAAAAGCAAGTTTCCATATGCTTTAAAGCTGTCTACAGCTATAATAACTCTAAAAAGGTCTACACTTGTAGAGGAACTTCCTTAGGCTCCGACACTGAAGTGAGAGACATTGAACTACTGCTGTTGCCCAGAGAAGACTGAAACAGTGCCAGTTTTTAAATGCATAACATAGAAGGAAGAACCTGTTCTCTCATTTGGAGGGGCACAAAGGTAGGAGAATTTGTTGTAGCAGTGACAATGAAGGATGTGAAATCTTATGGATAGTGAGATCTCTAGGTGCTGGAATGTGTGATCTGGGCAGGCTTGAAATTCCCAGCAGGGGAATCTTAAAGAACAGGCTAGATAAACATCTGTCTGTAATCACAAGAATAGGGCTGACCCCTTCTTGGCTCTCCCAAGGTCACTTTGCATCCCAGTTCTCTATGATTGTGTAACTAACTCGTGTTAATTTATGGTTATTGTTATTTAATATATTCATAAACACAGTTGAGAAGGGAGTGAGCAATGAACTGGTTGTCACCTAACTGCTAACTTCCTTTTCTGGATTAGTAAAAGTATATTGAGCAATACTAATCCACTAATCCAGCCCCAGGTATCTACGAATTGCTAGGCAGACATCCCCAAATCTATTTTTCTATGATTCTGCATCACAAGACTGGCATGTTGATTCTGGGAGGTAAATACAGTGGCCTCGGATTTGATCCTAACTTTTCACAGTGCTGACAAACAAACCCTCCCTAACGTCACCCACCTCCCCACTAATCCACAGTGTCTTGGATTTTACCTGGTAGTAGCGAGACAAAAGGTAATTCCAGGAAGCTTGGCTGTGATCCTACTGCTGTTGTTTGACAAGGATCTGATTCCTCTAAAAATACTTGCTGTGGCTTGAAGAAAGCAAAAGATGCAGTTACTCACCACAATACCCCTCTTTGCTAGTGAGATGTTTGAGAACCAGACAAAATCTTGCTGTATATGTAATTTTTTTTAGAGAGGCAATGGTTCTTGCAGAGGGCCTTGCTAAAAGGTAAGAGAAAGAGTAGAAGAACTGGTGGAGTTGGAAAGTGGTTTGAGGACAGGTTATTTAATGAGGATGATCCAGGCGAGGTGAGACACTTGCACTTCACATAGGCAGATTCAGGTTCTCTGTAATTGCAGTGCAAGGGCAGGGGCTTTGTTTTGCTATTTTGGTTTTATTCCAGTTCTATTAACTGCGGTTCATTTGCAGTTTTAAAAACTCCTTTTCTCTGAAATCCTGGACTGATGCATCAAAGGCTTTGTTCATTCAAGGCATAGTTTAAAAGTGGGGCAGTCATTGTCTCTGGTATGCTGTAACTCATTGACCCACTTTAGCTTCACAGCACTGATGAAACGCATCTCACCTCACTGTGGGCACCACTTGGAGCACTGACATGTGCTGCCTTGTTTTTCCTAACATACTATGAATTTGTTTGTGAAGAAGGGCTTTCCACTCCAGAAGGTTTCCTGGATGTCTTTGGCCAGGACTTGTAGGACAACATAATCGAAAGCAAAGGTATTTTTAGGATGTTAAAATAAGCAGAGAACGAAGTAAGTTTCATCCTAACTGCAACCTCTTTCAGGAAGGCCTGGCAGGGATTACAGCTCTGAACAGGCTCACCCTTCTCCCCAAATTAGTAGAAGAGCTGCTGCAAGTATTAGCAGTAGCTAAGAGGCTTCACAGGCAGCAGTACCATTTCCTTGTTGGAAGATCCTTATGGGCACGTCCAAGATACACTCTTAGAATGGACAAACATGGGTGCTATGAATAAGTCCTATGAAATCAAAGAAGTCCTCTAAGCCTACTATTCAGAAGAAGTCTTCTAAAGGCTCATCTTGAGATCTCAGTAACTAGACAAAGCACAATCAAATCCTACTGGTTTTCTTTCCCATTGAAATTTTGTTTGTGTTTCATCTTCATGAAAATGTCCCAATCATGAGATTAGCAGGGATAAACAGGGATATGCTGAATTAATGAGAATGTTTAAAAAATCCATTAACTTCTGTGAAGGTGACAGTCAGATTTGTGGGCAGTAGTTTAAATGCTTTGCCCCACCCAGAGAGCAGAAGCCTCTGATATGTCATTTTGCTGAAACTTTGCTGAGTCTGACAATTGTGCTATGTGATAAACTCTTTTATTCTGTTGTTTGTTTTGCTGAGCTTGTTTACAGAGAGGGTGTGATGAGTGGTGAGGGATAAGGATAAGAGGACATATTTACTTGTTCAGTTCAGAGGTTTTTTTATAATCACTTCTTTTCAAAGACCCAAATAAGAAAGAAAATGCAATTATTTTGTACTTGTCTGGATTTGAATCAGGCTGTTGTATTGCTTCTGTGTCCTTGCAATGAGTCAGTCCCTGTGAGGTTCACTTGTTGAAATTTTCAGCTTGTGGCTTTGTGTAGTCTTCTGTTCTTAGGAAAACTGTTTTTGTTTCTCTTTTTTTCCCTTAAGTAAAGAAATTATCTAAATTAATTTCATTGTGGTGAGATGCCATTCTAGATTATTCAGGGTCTTTCAGGAGTGATGATGTTGTTCTAGATAACAGTCCTCCCTCATGCAAGATGTCTTTTCAGTGATATTGATTCTTGAAGGAAGTCTTGACACTTAATTTCTTGTTTAAAATCTATCTTTCCCTCCAAATTTTCTTCAGGTCTTTTGAATTTTCCAAGGAACTTGTCTAAGTGCTTCTAAACAAATATTTCCCAATTCTTACAAATACTCTATGTTTCGGGAGTTGTCGTGCTGAGGATATGGGAGTTTGCCATATGCAACATAAACCCTCACAGACTTACATGGAAAGGCAAGGAAGGGGTAATTGCACAAACGTTTGTATAAGGTAAAAAGAAATCCACACAACACTTCTTCAAAGAGTTTTGTCATCACAATCAGCTAAGGAATAACCAAGGTTAGTTAGAGTCTTGAATCAGAAAGATAACCAACATCCAGACAAACTCTCAGCTTGAGATGTTTCGGGGATAGAAAGTACCTCTAGAAGAACATACTTTTCATACAAAATCTGCAGTGGCTTTTGCCCATACTTAAACTTCTGCTCTTCTCAAAGTAGCGTATTTCTCAAATCAGCATCTTTCTCAAATCAGCATCTTTCTCAAGCAGAATGTAGGCTTATGTTTTTCTGACATAGTTAATGTCTCTAATAACACCCTCCCACATCTTTGCTCCCAGCCAACAAGCCATATAGTATTTCTTGCACAATAACGTCTCATTGAATAACATAAATAAATTACAAAGCTTGCTTTCCTCATGTAGATGTTGGGTCTACACTAAATATGATGCCTTGTATGTGTAGGAGTTGCTTTCCCATAAGAAGACATTAATTGTTTCCTTGCCTTCTGGACCAAAGGGTCCCTGGTTTTACAACCTGCTCTGTAAATCATGCTTATAAGTTGCATGTAAATTCTATTTTCTGGCTTGCGATCAAGTTCAGATGAATGTCTTGATCTGCTGCTTTGCATCTAAATTACTGCACAGTCCAGCACCATCTCAGATGGGAGGTGGCAATTAGCTGAGAGCTTCCTAAACCATACAGCAAACTGCCTATGGTTGTCTGGGCTTCCTTGTCCACCCTGGTATAAAGTCGCTGGAATTCCCTGTGGCTTTCAAAATTCCCCACTGATACGGAAGGAGTGGAGTTTTAGTCCTCTGCCAGCAGTGCCCAAATTTTCCCAGAGCTGGGGACAGACTGGTCTCAAAAGGCTCAGCAAGGGCAGGTCTCAGCACCAGACACCCAGGGAGTGCCAGGTCCTGGTGGACCCTGTGCTGTGGAGCTGGGAGGTCTCAGGGAACATCACTGAGCCACTCACTGTTAGACAGAGCTGGAGACAAGGTGACACGGCTTCCCTGGGAAGGGTGAGCAGTGGAGGAGCCTCTCTGCAGGAGGAGTTGAGGTGGGGTGTGTGGGGGGAGTGTGCCATTAAACAGCTTGCTGGGGATTTTGGGCCCAGCAGCACCAAGCCCTGCCCCTGTGCGGGATGTGGAGAGAGATGCTGGACTGAGCAAGGATAACAGGAAAAAAGTTGGAGGTGGGACTGATTAGCTCAATACTTGAGAGAAATTTCAGCAGCCATGCTAGCTGGGCATGTAGGCATGACTTTTCTCTTCCAGGTTAACAACAAAAACCATCTGCTTTTAGCAACATGAGAAATAAAGGTCTAAACTCAGGCACAGGTTGGTGTGGGGCTGATGTCCCACATGCTCTGCCTGCAAGCTGGAGGAAGAATGGGGATTAATTGAGAAGAGGTACTGACTACTTCTGTCTCATAGGCAGGGGCAGACCAAACCAAAGCTTTGTGCCAAGTGGCGTGTTGGGCTGAGGGTTTTGCTGAAAGGTGTGTCCATCCCCAAAATGAGGGGCATGCGGGAGCAACTTGGGTGCAGCCTGTGTAAAACAAATGGAGAAGTGGTGGGTGGCTCACATAGCTCAAGCTGGGGACAGGTGACATTAGGGTTGGCCCTAAAATGTTGGTATGAATCTTGGCTGCATGCCCACCTTTTGGTCAGATCTCCTTTTGAACTCCTTCATACTATTGTAGCAGGAGCCCAATGTGACTGGTGAGCATCACCAGCATAGGAAATCTTTATACCTAGGAAGATGTGAGTCTGTCATTATGGTCCTGGCTTATCCTACTCAATGCCAACTGCAGAGGCAACCCCTGGAGGAGAGAATGGCACAAAAAAAAAATTAAAAAAATTCCTTGTGAAAGTAAACTCCTGACTTCCCTTTCTCCCATCTGATGAATAATGCTTTTGTGTTATGAGTTGGCAGGATCCCTTAGGCATGGAGTGACTGAGAACAGGATGAGGCTGTGCTGGGGAGGGGAAGTACATGGAAGTACATGGAAGCAGGCTGGCCCTGGGCATTTCTTCCCATCTGGGTTTGGCAGCAGAGCTAGGAGTGGCAAGGGGGACAGGGACCCTGTGGGAGCTTGAGCAGAGTGGTGCTGCTTCCATCACTCCTCGCTGAATCACCTGCGTTGTGCCACGCAGGGCATTAGTCAGGGAACTGGACTGACAGGGTTTAACTTTACCCTACTTATCTTGCTCCTGTGGGCTTTCCATAAGCCCCTGCCAGATGCCTGCTGTTGAACACATGCACCTTTCTGGTTCCCAACTAGTGCCTCGTGCTCTCGTGGGTTTATTTTGGCCAAGCACAGGGGGAAAGGCCCATGCTACAGACAGGTGCTGACTGGTGGAAACCATGAAGTCCAGGTCTCTGTGGGAAAAACCCATGCAAAGCCCTTGCACACACAATGCTGTTTTACCCAAAACACAGAAAAAAATTGCAAAGCCCCCAAACAATGCAGTTGTTATGGCATGAAACCTTGAGACGGGCTTGTGAAACGGTATCAGTCGTACCAGCACATACTGGAGCTCAGAGAACACAAATACTGGCACCACCAGCATGGTGATGCCTGCAAGACACTAATTCTCTCCAGCTCATATTGCTGCCCCAACCCTGCCTGAATGTCCCTGCTGTGTGCAATGCTTGTGGTCTTCATGCTGTGCTCCAGGAAGGTTGCAACTCACACCAAGCTTCTCCACTAGAAATCTCCAGCCCTTCTTCTGTCCTGATTCCCTCTGGCTTGTCCGTACTGTTTCAGTGGCAACTGGACACTGGACTCCAGCTACGCCTTCATCAGTGCTGGAAAAAGCAAAATAATTACTTCCCATGACCCAGTTCTGGCTCTCTTACCACCCACACAACAGTCAGCCTTTCCCCCCTGGGTACTACAGCCTTTTAGTTCACTTTGTTAAAGTCATTTTTATTCTACCTAAGCCTGTTCTCCAGATCCCTCCCAGACTCACTGTAAAGCTCCTTTTCTTCTGCCTTGGAATCAGTAGAAGTGCAGACCAAAAGGACATCCAGGACTGGCTGCTCTGTGCATCCCTTTGAGACATTCCCGTATTTGAGAGGAGAGTTTGCAGTAGAAAGTTTCTGGTAACAGATCTTTTTTAATAACCAGCTGTACTCTGTTGATTTTGTACTAGGAGTCATGCAGGAGAGTGCCAGGAGTTGTATCTCATTTCTCAGTTCCTCCCAGACCACAAGGTAATTTGCCAGGAAATAGGTTAGATTTGATGTATTTTCTTCTCAACAAACCCATCTTAGCTGCACCTATCACCTCATTACATTCCCAGCATTTACAAACATCAGTTAAGAGGGCAGGCAGGGGTCTTTTCGGGTACAGAAGGTGGCTTGACTGAGTTGGGATTCCCCGTGTCTTCCTGGGACTGCTTTTTAAACATAGATGTTGAGTTCACCCTTTACCAGTCCTATGGGAATGCCAAGAGATCTCAAAGATAATTACTAATGGGTCTGATGTACCTCGACTGCTTCCTTAAGTACTCCTGGTTTATAAAATTCTGCCCACTGGGCTTCAATCCATGTTTTCTCTTTTCTGGACTCTTCTCACAGCCCTCATTAACACTTTCTGTTGTTGGTAGTATGTTCCAATTTTCCTACATCTGAAGCATGGTGAGGGGTGTATCAGCTTTCACTCAGTGACACATTCATACCACAGAATCAAAGAATCACAGAACAGGGTTGAAAGGGACATTGAGAGATCATCTACTTCAACCTTCCTGATAGAGCAGGGACACCTAGGGCAGGTTGCACAGCTTTTCATACAGGTGGGTTTTGAATATCTCCAGAGAAGGAGACTCCACAACCTCTCTGGGAAGGCAGAACTTTCCATGTTTCAGTTTGCCCTTATCCTGTCACTGGGCACAACTGGGAAGAGTCTGGACCCAACCATTCGATGCCTTTCCTTCAGATATTTGTAAGCATTGAGAGACAGTCATCTCTTCTCCAGGCTAAGCAGGCCCAGCTCCCTCAGCCTTTCTTCACAAGAGAGAAGCTCCAATCCCTTCATCATCTTCACAGTGCTCTGCTGGACTGCTCCAGTAGTTCCGTGTCTTTCTGATGAACTGGGAAGACCAAAACTGGACACAGAACTCAGATGTGGCCGCACCAGGCCACAGTAACCCCTCCCTCAATCTACTGGCCATGCTCTTCCTCATATACCACAGGTTGCTTGCTGTGCTCTCTTTTCCTGTAAAAAGCAGAACTGCATTTCTGCATCTTCCACTTACTTCCAATGCAATTCAAGACCCTCTTCTATTGAGCCCCTTAGATCTCCCACTAGTTTCTAACACTTGCAGGTTCTTCATTCTATCTGAGTTTATCCTTGCCTCCCTGGGCCTCACTGTCATGCCAATCATTAGTCATAGGACAGTATTTCCATTTGTTATAAAATACCTTTCTGATTCCCAGGTCACCNAAGCACAGGGGGAAAGGCCCATGCTACAGACAGGTGCTGACTGGTGGAAACCATGAAGTCCAGGTCTCTGTGGGAAAAACCCATGCAAAGCCCTTGCACACACAATGCTGTTTTACCCAAAACACAGAAAAAAATTGCAAAGCCCCCAAACAATGCAGTTGTTATGGCATGAAACCTTGAGACGGGCTTGTGAAACGGTATCAGTCGTACCAGCACATACTGGAGCTCAGAGAACACAAATACTGGCACCACCAGCATGGTGATGCCTGCAAGACACTAATTCTCTCCAGCTCATATTGCTGCCCCAACCCTGCCTGAATGTCCCTGCTGTGTGCAATGCTTGTGGTCTTCATGCTGTGCTCCAGGAAGGTTGCAACTCACACCAAGCTTCTCCACTAGAAATCTCCAGCCCTTCTTCTGTCCTGATTCCCTCTGGCTTGTCCGTACTGTTTCAGTGGCAACTGGACACTGGACTCCAGCTACGCCTTCATCAGTGCTGGAAAAAGCAAAATAATTACTTCCCATGACCCAGTTCTGGCTCTCTTACCACCCACACAACAGTCAGCCTTTCCCCCCTGGGTACTACAGCCTTTTAGTTCACTTTGTTAAAGTCATTTTTATTCTACCTAAGCCTGTTCTCCAGATCCCTCCCAGACTCACTGTAAAGCTCCTTTTCTTCTGCCTTGGAATCAGTAGAAGTGCAGACCAAAAGGACATCCAGGACTGGCTGCTCTGTGCATCCCTTTGAGACATTCCCGTATTTGAGAGGAGAGTTTGCAGTAGAAAGTTTCTGGTAACAGATCTTTTTTAATAACCAGCTGTACTCTGTTGATTTTGTACTAGGAGTCATGCAGGAGAGTGCCAGGAGTTGTATCTCATTTCTCAGTTCCTCCCAGACCACAAGGTAATTTGCCAGGAAATAGGTTAGATTTGATGTATTTTCTTCTCAACAAACCCATCTTAGCTGCACCTATCACCTCATTACATTCCCAGCATTTACAAACATCAGTTAAGAGGGCAGGCAGGGGTCTTTTCGGGTACAGAAGGTGGCTTGACTGAGTTGGGATTCCCCGTGTCTTCCTGGGACTGCTTTTTAAACATAGATGTTGAGTTCACCCTTTACCAGTCCTATGGGAATGCCAAGAGATCTCAAAGATAATTACTAATGGGTCTGATGTACCTCGACTGCTTCCTTAAGTACTCCTGGTTTATAAAATTCTGCCCACTGGGCTTCAATCCATGTTTTCTCTTTTCTGGACTCTTCTCACAGCCCTCATTAACACTTTCTGTTGTTGGTAGTATGTTCCAATTTTCCTACATCTGAAGCATGGTGAGGGGTGTATCAGCTTTCACTCAGTGACACATTCATACCACAGAATCAAAGAATCACAGAACAGGGTTGAAAGGGACATTGAGAGATCATCTACTTCAACCTTCCTGATAGAGCAGGGACACCTAGGGCAGGTTGCACAGCTTTTCATACAGGTGGGTTTTGAATATCTCCAGAGAAGGAGACTCCACAACCTCTCTGGGAAGGCAGAACTTTCCATGTTTCAGTTTGCCCTTATCCTGTCACTGGGCACAACTGGGAAGAGTCTGGACCCAACCATTCGATGCCTTTCCTTCAGATATTTGTAAGCATTGAGAGACAGTCATCTCTTCTCCAGGCTAAGCANCTCTTCTCGTGTCTAATCAGGCCCAGCGCCCTCAGCCTTTCTTCACAAGAGAGAAGCTCCAATCCCTTCATCATCTTCACAGTGCTCTGCTGGACTGCTCCAGTAGTTCCGTGTCTTTCTGATGAACTGGGAAGACCAAAACTGGACACAGAACTCAGATGTGGCCTCACCATGCCACAGTAACACCTCCCTCAATCTACTGGCCATGCTCTTCCTCATATACCACAGGTTGCTTGCTGTGCTCTCTTTTCCTGTAAAAAGCAGAACTGCATTTCTGCATCTTCCACTTACTTCCAATGCAATTCAAGACCCTCTTCTATTGAGCCCCTTAGATCTCCCACTAGTTTCTAACACTTGCAGGTTCTTCATTCTATCTGAGTTTATCCTTGCCTCCCTGGGCCTCACTGTCATGCCAATCATTAGTCATAGGACAGTATTTCCATTTGTTATAAAATACCTTTCTGATTCCCAGGTCACCAGCTGGCGTCTGATGCTGTCGCTGTCATCTCTCACTGTACTTCCTCTCTTCCTTGCTCGTCAGGACAGATTGCCTTTGTGTGCTTAATTAAGGGCATGTTCATGTGATTGCAAGAGAATTAAGTCAACACATCACAAGAAATTATTACCTGTCAGATGAAACATAGTAACAGACTCTCTCCTTCTGTTTGAGCCTGTCCTGATTGTGAAATTAAATGGCTGAGTTTAAACACCTTCATAGCTGGGTTAAGCAAACCCTTTTATCATGTTTGAAATGAATTAGTCTTTTGCATAGAGTCAATTATTACACTGGTTGACTTGCAGTAATGCTTTCCAACGAACTAATTGGTCTCTTGTGATGAGTAAACACATCCAAAACATCCTCTGGAAGCATACAGACTCTCTTGCACCTGCAGTACTGATTTAGATTTTTTTGTCTCCCTAAGGTCAGTTCTCCATGTTGCTGATTATTCCTTTTGTTGAAACCCGTGCTCCATGTTTGAAATCTCCTCTTTGGAGCCCACTGTCGTTATTCCACTACCGCCACACAGGATCCAATATTTGTGGTGGGAAGGCTGTTTGAGTGCAGTTTGAACTGGGAAAAACAAAGTAGACATTGTCTTTTCTGCTGTGGCCTCCTCCAACCTGCACAAGGGAGAGTTTCTATGTGACACCCAGAGGGCAGCTGTTAGTCCTGTCCCTTCTGACACCAAGGCATCTACCAGTGTGAAGTCATTGGTCAGGACCAGTAGGAATCTCATAGAAGAGGAAGTTGTGGGATCTGATAGATGGTGAAAGATGGGGATTAAGTGGCCTCACCTTCAAAAGGCCACTTGTATTTCCTTTCTCCTTTCCACATCTTGGCATGAATTTGCCTCACAACTTTCAGTGTGGCAAAAACCCAGCTAGAGCAGGGATACATGTCATGAGTGGTTCAGATTTTTGCATGCTCCCAGCTTATCAAAGGGTCTAGGACAGTTTTCAGGTGTCATTTGACAAAATGTAGCTAGGTCTGGTCTGTTCTCATGAGAAGACCTGCATTGGGGAACACAGGAACCCTAAAAGTAAGTCCCCTCTTAGGACTGACTCTATGGCCCTGGTGAGACCTTGTTTCAGGTGGGTTCCCCTTTCAAGGGCAGTTAGGGGCCTTAGCTTCTCTGCAAGGAAGAGAGGTCATTTGTTCCACAAACACAGGGACGAAGAGGGAGGTACAGTGCTGCAGAAAGTGTGAGAGGGTAAAAGTGGTGAGTGTGGGAGGCAGGACAAAAAAGACAATAGATGCAGACGGGGTGGAGTTGCTCAGATGGAAATCTACCTCCTCTTGGCTAAAGACGCATAAACAGGAAGATGCTGTGACTCACCATTTTATTTATTTTTGCTTCTTTTTGGACAGTAAGAGACAGATTGGATGTCTGCCACACACTTTTTGACTCTCCATTCATCAGGGAACCAGGCAAGTTCCCTCTTCAAAGATCCCACATAACCTCAAGTTCCACACCCTGGAGTAAGTATTGTTTATGGCCACAGGTATGTCCCCTCTTGGGATCTCCAGGCAGAAGAGAATAGAATCAGATTCTAGGCTTAGAATGGGACATGAGACCTACCTTTTAATCAATTTCTTTCTCTTTATCAGTTTAGTCCTATTTGTAATGAAGCCATCAATCTGTTGGTTTAGGTCTTTACAATTGAGCTAGAGCTATAATGTGGATATGACCCTGATTTATTGATGGCTATGAGACAGATTTAGCAAGATCATGCAATAAGAAATTCTGCTTATTAAGACTTAGATTTTTAGTCCAAACTGTTAAATGCAATCATCACGAAGATAAACAATTGTTTTTTGTAAGAAATCAACCCAATAAGTCAATAAATGTTGGTCACTTTTGTAGATCTGAGTCCATTCATGGTTTGCAAGGCTTTAGAAGTTGGTTCTTTGAGGTCTTTTGGAAATACAGGGGCTTGAGGGATGGGAACAGAAAGGGCTGTAAAACAATACCCCTGAAAAATCAGTCTATATTAATATTGTTTGTTCTCTTCGAAGGGCTGAGCCCATCCTAAATGCACAATGGAATCCTGACAGCGCAAGAGACTCAGCAGAATCTTCAGTGGATGACTGAAAGCCATCAGGAAGAATATTGCTCCTGAAAGCAGTGTTTCCACCAAGAGCAAAGAGCGTTCCTGAGAGCACTACAGCCAGCAGCAGAACATGTGGTGTGTTCAGGCTGCCCAAACTGACTCCACCACAGCCAGAAGTCATTGGGAAGCAATCTGTGTAGAGGAGAATGGGCATAATAGACTCAAAAGGTGTCACTGTGGTGGCTCAGGTGTCAGACAAAAGGCATTTGAGCTCCTGACTCTCTGAATAGCTTTGGGCAAATACTGACTGCTCTAAACTTTTATCTGCAATGTAAGAAGGAGACGTCCCCATCTGACTGGGGCCTTCCAGACAGATTATATCTCAGAGACACCCTGAAGTGTATTTTTTAGGCTCTACCTCTTTATCCCAGATGAGGATTGAATCAGGAGTCAGATCACTACACAAGGGTTGGAGAGGAGCCGTCATTATGTCACTGCTGCCTCAGAGAACAGCAGTGATTTCCTGATGGGAGATGCTTGTTTGCTCTACATCTCTCTTGGGGAGTTAGGCAGAAGTCACAAATCAGCAGCAAAAGTGGTTGATGGTTACTTGGATGCTGGTTCTCTACTACAGTGAATGTTGGATGAAATACAGGTCTGCTGCACTGAGTTGCATCACCATCTCCAGACCCCAAAACAGCAGCTCTGACTTTGCTCTGTAGTGTGTAGAGGACATTGCATCACTGCACATTTTAGATTAGCTTTGAGCTCTGGAATGAAATGGCAACAGCTTGAGGGCCCCATGGGCTCCTGGCCATAAACCAATTTGGGTCCTGCTGATACTTTTTCACGGGAACAGAGCTGCTGGCTACTGCCATTGACACCTACCCACTCCTGGTCTGCATCTGGTCCCATGGCACATCAGCTGCCCCATCTGCTGCCTTACTGAGTAGCATCAACTTTTGTAACTCCCTTGAACTAGTACTTCACTTGTCCTAGATGAAGACCCCTGAAATCAAATCAGCTTGGACACATGAACCCTGCTTTTATAGGCCATAACCATTCTTGTTGTCCTGAATCCCTGTTAAGAGAAGTTTATCCAGCTTCCCCGTGTGTTATTTCCCTGGCTGTGTGAGCAGGAGAGCAGCTCAGGTTGCCAACAGTGTGTACCTCTGGCTCTGAACTGACCCTCAGAGAAACTCACCATGGCTCAGAGGCAACTGGAGCTCTGCAAGTGGCCAAGCAGGTGCTAAAGCTTTCAGGTCGCTCCTTCAAGCCCTCACAGAGAAGACACTTTTGAATGCCAGTGTAAATGCTAGGCTGCAGTTTGAGGTGTTTAAGGATACTAGAATGCCTAAGGGATTTGGTAGGTCCTCTGAGGTCAGATGGTAATTTGAAGACACCTGTAAATGCCTGAAAACCTTTGTAATGTAAAGTTCTTTATCGTTCTTGGCATGGATTTCCCACATCCAACCTTTGCTCTTCTTCATGTATCTCTAGGATCTAGTCCACACTTTTACCAAAACCTCTATGTTCCTCTATGCTTTTTCCTCCTCTCTTCCCCACTGCCCCTTGCAAAGCACAACTCCACTAGATCCAGCAGTGTGAGACACTCACCCCTACGCTGAGACCTCAGCAAGTTGCATCAAGCTCAGTGGCCCTCATCCCTCTTCAGGGTCTTCCCTAAATCCATCTGATGGAGTTTACCTGGAATTGTCGCTTTTCAAATACAGTCAACTTCTTTTGCTCCATCAGCATGGTCAGTCCTAAACATCTGTAAATCAGAGGATATCACCTTTGTGGTCCTTGTTTGTGGCATATCCACCCTTCTCCAGTCCTTTGACCACCAGCTCCTTCAAAGCTCAACCCAAAACTCATTTCTCTTATTCTGTAGGAGTTTGGCACAGTATGACAAAATATTGACCTGAATTTCTTCTCAATTTGTCTGTTAAGCTCTCCATTCCTGTACATTGTTCTCCCTGACTCTTTCTCTTCTGCCCTTCAAGTAGGGTTTGAGATCTTCCACAATGAGGTTTTCAAGGACATTGCAAATATAGCCTACTTTTACAATTCTCTGTGAGACATGGTCTCTCTCACGTACATGATTTTCAAACATGTGAGTCCTTGCTGGACATCCATTTTCCCATCTGGATCTTTGTCAAGGTGAGCTCTTGCTCATCTCTGTGGACTTTCAGTTTGCATGGCTTTGACATGAGTATGGCCCAATTTGGTCGTGCCCCTGCTGTGTCAGGTGCCTTTGCACATGCACATGCACACACATAGGCATACATGTGTGTCACTGTGCAGGATTGACTGGACTCTACACCTCTGTCTTGATCAGTCATCATCCTCCTTCTGAGTCATGGCCGAGGTAGATAAGCAGCTGGTTTTGCTATTGGCTTCATGATTATAAGTAAACAGTAATTAATATTTTGCAATTATGTATCTTCTTGAATTGGACCATCTGAAAGCACTTAATTAACATTAATTAGTCACCAGTGCATAGCCCACATGAGGTAGATAAAGTATCACTGTGCATAAGGGGAACCTGAGCAGGAAGAAATACCATGATCAGGCAAGACTAAGGTCTGTCAGATGGGTTTGAAGTGCTTTGGTACTTCTCAAAACCTGCTGCAGCCTCATTTTGAAGACACCAAAGGCAAAGCTGGGGCTAAAAACCAGAGGGCAAAATCCTGTTCCACAATGTTCAGGACGAAGACCCAAAGGACTAATCAAGGCCTTGAATTCTCACAGGTTGTGTCTGTCCACTGCCTTGGCTCTTCATCCTTTTGCTGTTGTTTGATACTGTACTAATCACCAAGAGTCCAGCAGCTGAGGTGGGCATCTAGCACACCCAAAACAGTAGGGTGGATCTAGACCTTGTCTCGACCTGGTCTGATACCTTACATTAATTTTTTCAGTTGTCAGGAGGCATTTGCCAAATCATCCAAATTACTTAGGATACAAGGTCCTTGCAAAAGTGCTGTTGGCCAGCTGGGCGGCCAGACATAGATCAAAGTGTTTGGGTAAAGGGAGATGTGTCTAGACATTGTATGGAGTTAACAAACTCTCACCAGTGTCTCACACTGAGGGCTTGATTCAGTCGCCTAAATGTAGATGTTGAGGTCTCTTTGAGATGACCTGGATGTTCCTCCTGATCTCTGGTCATCTTTTGGAAGGACAAGGGTCTCCTGAGAGTCCCGTATCAGGGTTTAGGAACCTCAGGGCACCTCAGAGACACCTAGTTTTGGATAACTGAATTATGCCCCAAATGTCCAGCTTTATGGCCTGAGCTGGCAGCACATGCCCAACATGTGTTTCAGAACATCCAAGTCTTTCTATAGAGATGTAGCCTTATTTCAGACACTGAATAGTGTGATCTGAGCACCCTCTGAAAAAAATCTTTAAAGTTACCCCAGAGGGTAAAGAGTCTAAGCACTCTGTTGCATCCAGTTCCTATGTTTAGCTCCCACTTCCAGGCCCAAGTCTTTTAGGAATTTTGGAAAAGATCTCTGTCTGCCTGCTGATGATACACCTGTGCAGTAGGAACAGGGTCACTCCAGGACCTACTGCTCCTCTCAGAACTCTCAGACTCCTTGTTTTCATCCCTGGGGCTCACTGCATATGGGGTCTCTCCTCCCACAGCCTTCTGTCTCAAGCGCTGTCTCTGTTGATTTCAGTGTCACCAGCAGGGTTTAAAAATAAATCAAACACTGCTCTCTCAAGATTGTCAGTCATGGTCCTGCTTTCCCTTAATTGCAACCTATTGGATTTCATTGCTTGTTTGTGTCTGTGTCTTTCCCAGTTAGAGGAGGTCTGCATGGCAATGGTGTGAGAAGATCAGGGACAGCTGAGTGTCCTCACACTTTGAACTGAGTAGGTCTGCTCTCTTCTCCAGCCTCTTGGTGATCTCAGCCAGACAGAGGCATATGCCAGGGAACCTCCCTGCTATCCTTAGCCTCTGTGTTCGTCTTCAGGTGTTACCCTCACTCACCAGTGATTTATGTGACTGACCTCCTCCAAGAGTGTTGAGTTATCAGCTGGTTATGTTACAGGTCTGTGCTGCCAGTGGTCAGTGCTGGATGTTGAAGTGAGCTGGGCTTGAATGTACAGCACTGGGTCCTCTGATACAATGGGCCTGGGGAGATCAGGTGGGGGTCCTGCAAGATTGCATTCTGTGCTAAACAGGGGGTAATGCCTCCCTCTCATGCTCCCATCCCAAGGACTGAAGGAACCTGAATGAAGTTCTCTGACTGAAGGGCTGTGACAGACCTGGGAAAGTTGAGGTCATGGTGTTGTCCCTTGGAGTAGAATTGAGGTGTTTGAAGATGGGTAAGGAACAGCAAGAGGGAAACAGAAGCTGCAAGATCTGCTTATCAGCTGGGCACTGTCTGTTGTACACCACAAAGAGACAAACATAGTGGGGATTGTACCTTCATGTGTAAACTGAAGTTGGTGGTCTTTTGTTTGTTTATTTGTTCACTTGTTTGGTTTGTTTTTGTTTTTGTTTTTTAACCCAAGCCTGCATGAGTGAACTTCAGGCTGGCTTTTCTTAGTGGAGGGCTAGACTTCAAAGGCTTAGCAAAATTCTTTAAATGTACGGATGTGGAGCAGTTCTCTCTGGTTAAAAAAAGCCAGTCAACTAATCAAAACCTGGGCCTCACTCAGGCCTCATTACACCCCCTCCCCTCCCACCAAGCAGAACAGAGACAGTCCAGGACCAGTTAGTGGAAGGTCCTGGTCCTCTTTATGAAGTGTAGCTGAAACCCTTTTTGCCTGAAAGTCTTATATGAATCTTTGCTGACAACAGAGGACAGGATAAGACTAATGGTTCTTTTGGGGCTCACAGCAGAACCTGTCATGGTTGATACCTGCTTGTTTCCCTGAATTCATTCCTTTCTGAAGCTTTTCCTCCTGTCCATCCTAGTCTTTTTGCCCTCTTCAATGTCCTTCTCCCCGGTACAAGGCTCACAGCCCCTTGAGCCCCAATATAGTGCCTTCTCCTTTGCCTTTCTGTAGAGACATTTCCCCTCTCTCTTTCTTGACCTCAGACCCTCTATATGCTGTGTCCTAACACCCAGTTCAAGCTCTTGGTTTAAAATGCCTCTCTACACAGCTCACTGGCCCCAGTTCCTCTGCTGCTTCTCCTGAGTCCCTTATCAGCTGCACGCAAGCCTCCTCCCTGTTCTCTGTTGCAGATGCTGTGTCTGTGATATCAGGTCTCTCTGTGGCCCTCCCATTCACCTCCTGTCCCTTGGCTGTCCTCCACGACCTGGCAGTCCCTGTCACCTGGTCCAGCCACCTCTTGGTTCTACTGCCTTCCTGTCTGTCTGGGTTTCTCTCAGGGCAACCATGAGATGGTGTATCCAAGAATGGCTTTCCTTGGCATCACACCCCAAAGCCTATCCCAGTCCCCTTTCTTCCTGTCTCCATGCCTTGTTTCCCTCTTTAAATGCCAGAGCTTCCCTCCACGTTCCCAGTCCTGTTGTTCATTAAATGTTCATTAAATGTTGTTAATTAAATGTTGTACTTGGCCCCTCCACCCCAACCTGGGTTTGTTACCTCTTGGATAAACCTCCTTCCTCCCAGACACCATCTCACAGGGAAAACCATGCTCAGGGGATGTTGTCAGTCCCTGGTTTTCATTGCTGGTGCCCAGTGCCTGTCTTCTGCTGTGGGGCCATCAGAACCCACCAGTATGGGGTGACCCTACTTGAGCAGGGAGGTTGGACCGCATGACCCACTGTGGTCCCTTCCAGCTTCACCCATTCCATGGGGATTTGGGGATTCTGGAGTCCTGTGAGCATGAGGGAACAGATCCATTTGCCCTGTGAGGATGGTGTGGTGAGTGATCTTGTCCTCCCTAGGAGCTGCAGAACTTTTCAGGTAAGAGGTGAATGATTTTCCAAATTTCAGACAAGTTTTGTCAGCAAAAACTTGCCAAGCCTCTGCTGAGGCCACCTGAGCTGCACTTGGACCACACTGGGTGGGGTGAATTTTCACCAGTGGGCAAAAGCACTTGCACACTTGCATCTCTGCCTCCAAACCATATCTTCAGTCCCAGATCCAAGGCAGGTCACTAGGGTTTTTACCATTATGATTTTTAACATGCTAAAAGCTACATATATATATAGCTTGAGATAAACAACAAAAGAGAAAACATGCAACCCCCAGCAGTGCCAGTTTGGCAGTACTATGGGCAACTTGGAAGCAGAGCAACAGGCTGTGCTGATAAGGCACAGCAGAAGTGTTTGTGCAGGCAGATGTTTGGGCCTCACAGGCAAAAACACCCCTGGCCCCTTTGCCCAGCTGTGCTTGCTCTGCTGCCCGTGCCAGCCAGGATAACCCCCATGGCACAGGAGAACCCATTGCATCCCACTCCCACCCTTCTAGTGCAGACACAGCTTGGCTCCCATGTCCCCAGGCAGGACACCCACTTGTCCCTGCCCTGCCCTGGGCTCTGCTCCTGCCCTACCCCTGCCCACTCAGGGCTGGGGGCCTGGTAGCCCTGCAATGTGTGTGCCCAGGCAGTGGAGGAGGAGAGCAGTGCTTGGCATGATGTGTGTGCTGGGTGTGTCCGTGCTGGCGATGGGCACTGGCTGTGCCTGGGGGAATGTGTGGGAGCCTGTTTGTGTGGCTGCATCCTCCTGACGTGGGCAGTCTGGCCGTGTCCCATGACACACGTGTGGTGTGGAGGGGGAAGGGAGGATGAGTGGAAGATGACTGTAGGAGTCTGCAATAGAGAGGATAAAGAGAAAAATCAGCTAGACCTGCTAGGTTGGTTGAAATTCTTGTTTTGGGCTTGGACAAGGTGTTAAATCACATTTCTCATCTCCTTGTGTGATCAGAGAAGTGTCTCCCATCTCAGCGCCTGGCCCTGCAAATGCGCCCTGTCCTTCATGCAGGGGCACTGGGAAGGGTTCATGCCCCCTATAGGGGCAGTGACGGTCACTTGTCCCTGCTTTGTGCCGTGCAGCTTCTCAATCAGCAAGAGATAACTCGCCCCTGGGCACTGCCATTATGTAAGGGACAGGGGGCAGGTTTCCCAGTCATAAAGGTGTTGCACAATTAATTATTCTGGCTTGGCTCCGGATCCCTGGAGCTCAGGGATGCCACACAACATGACGAGTGCATCGCAGTCTCAGCCCAGCTGAGCCTCGGGCTAATAAATCACTTCTGCTCTCGTCTCTCTTTTTCCACTGAAGTGTATGGTCTTTTGAAGGGGAGTTTGATGGAGCATGCTTTGGAGCAGCAGCAGCTGCAGTCAGGGAGCAGCCAGATAAATATTCCAGCTCTCTGCACTGGTGTCTTCCCTCTTCCCCAAGAGACACCCCCATGCTGAGCCCACCAGCCCCCTTGCCCCAGGAGATCCAGCACTGTGCTGGATAAGAGTGAATCCCCATGCCTGGGCTTCTCATCTGTATTTGTCTGGCTCAAGGCTAAAACCCCTTTGTCTTGACATGCCTTTCTTCTGGAAATTAAAGACCTTGTATTTTTCTCCCCACATTGGTATTGTACCCTATAATCATCCTGCCTCTCCATCTTCTCTCTGAAAGGCTGAACATGCTGAACTCTCAGCTTCTCCTAAAGTGTTATTTGCTTTAGCCCCCAGGTGAATTTCCTGGTGCTGTCTTCACTGCCTTTAATTTTTAAACTTTCATTTTTAATCTTTCAAAAGCACAAAAATACCTGACACCCCACAGCCCTGCACTCGTCAGCACTGGGTGCAGATAATCCTGTCTTGTTGATCTGCTGTCATGTGAGGTTCCCTTCCCTTCCTCTCCTCCCTAGTGGATATCTACCGCATGAACAATGTCAGTGAGTTGGTCAGACATTTCAGTGACAACTTTTTCATTGCCATGGCCTTTCAAAAAGTGATTCACGTGGCCAAGCAAATCCCAGGACTGCAGGGCTGTCCAGCTCTTGCAATTAGACACTGATGCATTTGGCAGTACTAGTGGGGCATGGGAATGCAGAGCCAGAACATCATTACTGTTGGAAACTCCAGCACTAAGAAATACATCTTATGTTCATGCAGGCTGCTAAGCAGGGGTCTTTGAACTTTTTGCACCTACAGTTTGTAGCCAGCAAGACTCACCTTTGGTACACACACGGTGTCTCTGGTTTCCCTCCATCTTCTTCAGTGTGAAAGGAGGCAATAGATCAACTAAAATCCCAGGCAGTGTCTGGGGCTCTTATGCATGCTAGGGCAGAGCCCAAACATGTTTGAAACCACATGCAATGCTGCTCACAGACCAACAGTGTGGAGCACCCAGGGAAATCAAGGTTCAGGGGCCAAATTCTCCACTGCTGAAAGCTGAAGATACTCCAGTTTACATACATAGAAGATTTAGCCCAGTGTTGATTGTTATATAAATTGATGATAACTTTAAGGTGTTAGTTTGGAGCCCATCCATTGAAGGATGCATTGCCCCAGAAACAGGATGGAAAGTTGCCTGTTTATGAAGTGGCAAAAACAACAGTGATGAAAGACAGAGCAGTGACCTGAACTCAACAGCTCCAGCAGCTGAAGGTAATAATGACAGATGTGATCTTTTACCATGGAAGTCCACAAGCTGGTTTAGAGTTTCAGGGCTTGGAGTCACCCTAAGGGCACTGCACGTTCCAGAAACCTCTCTGAAGCACCTTACAGAAAGTGGTAACAAACAGAGAACAATCAAGGCTCATGTGAAGGGAGCGGGGTTCCTCCCCAGACTCTGACAGAACTCCATTTCAGTGAGGAAAAATTAATTCCTTTCTCCATATGGGACCTTGGGAAGAGTTACCAGCAAATCGCCCCAGTTCCTGGGCTGCTCTCAGCAGGGCTTGCTGTGGTCCAGCTTGAAGTAATCCACCAGGTTGTTCAGCCCAAGAGTATGCACCTTCCTCCTGGGACACTGCTGGTGTGAAGGATTGGTGTAAAGGATAGGACATGGGCCTTTGTCACTCGATATCTTTCTGAAAGATAGACCTGATCCAAGGTCTTGCCTCTCCAGTATGGGCAGCATGTGTTGCACATGGGTACACACTGCTGCAGACCTCTTATCCCTTGACTGAAACTAATGAAGAGTCTGGGCCTGTTTCTGAAGGAGGCAAGATTAGCTGCTGTGGCCACTCCTGGGAACTATATGAGACAGTGCAGCAAAGGGCTGTAGTCCTAGAAGCAGGCTGCAGCACCACCAAGGAAATTTCCTCTGCTACAGCTTTGCCCTCCTCCGTGCCCTGGATCTGGATCCTCGTGGACTACTCAGGGCCCACAGCCCTTGGCTAAAAACCCAGCAGTTATTGCTGACTCTCCACATGAGCAGGGTGCTCTGCTTCATGCTGTGAAGCCACCTCTTCCAGCAGTGGGAGTGTGGGTGGCAAAGCTCCTGCCCCTTGGGGACCTCAGAAGTGCTGGGATGTAAAACCCCACCTGAGGAAGACTGCTGCCTCCCCTTCCCCTCACACACACCTTTGCTCTCTTAGATGAGAAGCAAGGCAAGTTTCCTATATAGGGTAATAATAAGCCCTGAATTCAGATTTCCTGTGATTTCTTTGGCAGCCGCTGGGACTGAGTCTTCCTGGCATATCCCTTATGGAAACCTCCCACAAATGACTGGCACGTGTTCTTCCTCCTCAGTGGTCCACACTGGGGTATCCCACCAAATTTTCACTTGCCCCTTCCCCCTTCCCTTGTCTCTGCTTACTTGAAGTGGCAGGGGGAAGGATGAATGAGCAGCATGCCATGCCAAGCCCCACTCCCTCGTTCTGCCCAGCGTCATGTCTGCCAGCTGAGTGTATTCACTGTGGGAAGGGTGGGAGAGCATGTGTGGTGCCAGGGTTGGTGCCTCTTCATAAGGGTTTTGCAAGGCTGAGTGGATGCCCCAGCTGGGTGCCTGCAATAGATCCTCCCTAAGCCACAAGCAGCATGAGTGTAAGTGATCTTATCTTTCTTTTCAGTGATAGGTATCCAATTTGCTGACTTCAGTTGCCCAACTCATGTCTGATTCAGGACTCTTTGGGCTTCCTGCAGGATGTGGTGGGTGCGATGTCTCAGTGGCAGGCTCGGGAAACGGGTGCACATCAAAGACCAATCACCTGCACCTCCCATAGTGGGCTGGAGGGCTTGATACCCCCAATCTGGATGTGAAGAAAGGGTACATCAGTGTGTAGGTTAACAGGCAAAGCAGGAGAGATGCTGCCTGTCACCAGAGGGTCCAGAGCTCTTGCCAGGGAAGCCCCAGTGACACACAACAGACTTTCATTGACAGCTTTTGCTGGGAAATGATTTCCCAAGTGGGGTGTGTGGCAAGACACCTTGTTACAGCATGGGCATTTTGGTGCCTTGGCAGCATTGCCCTGCTCCTACCACCTCACAAAACTTGATGCAACAAACTCTCTCTGATGGGGAGACTCGGAGCTGCTGCCAGTCTGGGGAGGAGTAATCCCCTCTGTTTTTTGAGCTCCCTGGCTGACTGCTGCTCTTGTCACCTTCCCATTACTCCTTCTTCTCCAGTCTGGAAGCAAACAAGAGATGTGATGGGGATTGGACTCCACTACTGGGATCTGCTAGAGGTGCTGGAGTTGGGGGATATGGGCTGCAAGGACAATGGCATCCATCATCTCTACATCCCAGGAGGTAGAAGCACAACAACTCTCTGTTGGGGGAGGGAGAGGACACTCTACTTGTCCCTTTGGTACGCTCTGTGTTTGCCTCCACCTGGTGCTTCTTTCAGGTCTCATCCTGTAGTCACCAGGTGCTGGCAGCCAACAGGGCTGGGGGTTTCCTCACCTGAGTGAAAAAGAGAGTCTGGCCCCCAGAACTGGGACAGGGAGCTGCTTCCATTTCTGGCTACAAATGCATTGGTGGCTGAAAGTGCCTATTCCTATTTGCCAGATTCTCATCCCTGGCCCCCCCTCCTGTGCCAGGGCAGGCAGATCCTGTGTCTTTCTGTGACCCCCACTCAGATGTAAGGGACACAGGGAGACCAGTGAGGTCTTGGGCTGCCTGAGTGGGGAGGGATTGCCCCTGCCATGTACTCCCCACTGCTTCCACAAGTCAGTTTGAATTGACAGTGAGCTTCTCAAGATAAAAACCATCCACCCTTGAGTCCTGAAACAAACTGGAGCTTCGACTTCCTCAGTCCACACAGAGGAACTAAATTACATATTCCCAAAATCAACCCTGTTTCAGTGCTTCCAGTTTAGGACGGAAATTCTGAATATCTCCTGCATCCTAATTTGGTTTCTGCATTTGCTGACTCTTAGGGCTTTCAGTGAGTAAATCCCCACTTTTGTTCCTTCTGGGCAGGCTGAGAAAAAGAGGCCAGAACATTTTCATAAGGAAGTGTTGGCTCTTTAGGTATTCCAGCTCAGCCATAGTGTCTGCCAACCATTGCATCTTCATCTGAGGGGAGTGAGGAAAAGACAGTGGCTCTCACCACAACAGCTTTCAAGTTCTCTGCTTTTCTCCACCCATGAGATCAAGACTTCCTTGAAGACTTCAGAACCAGTTTAAAAGCTATTGCCCCAAACCAGTTCGTGTCCCATGCCTGCTGATGCCTGTGAAGGTGCAGTCAGTTAAAGGACATTATCCCTTCCTTTGGAGAGGGACTCTTCTAGTGAATCAGGAGGTGGTGCTTGCTTATGTCTCTTCAGACTTTGAGTGTTGCATCCACTGCACAGCCCAGCCCTGCTGTTTACAGCCCTGTTATCTCCACAGCCGCAGGCACTCGTCTCAGATGGCTTGTCCATGCTAAATCCCTGTTTCATTATGGAATCTCAGAAATGCCCATTACAATGCAGTTCCTTAATGCCTGTTTGCTAAAGGATGATGTTTAATACTTAAACTACCCAGAGGAAAAAAAATAGGCCAGTATGGAAATTCCCCCAGGATTCAGGCTGATTTAAAATCAGCTGAAGGGATGAATGTCCCAAAGAGGACAGCAGACTCTGTTCTCGCTTGAAGCAAGTGTAGACAAGCTCACTTTGCTTCTGCAGAGGTGGATTTAGGTAGCATCCAGGTGAACTAGTAGTTACAGTCCTTCAACAGCCATGAAGACATAAGAGGCAGAGCGTGTAGTTTGATCCAAAGCTGCTTTTACAGTTCAGCAGCCCAGTTCTCTTCTCTGAGGGTGCAGGTTAGCAGGAATTCCCCTGCAAAGACCATGGGAGACACCCAAGCAAGACTTGGGAGTACCGAATTAAGTCAGGGCACAGAAATCCAGGAAGAAGAGTTAACTGCTTCAGGGAACACCACACCTCCTCTCAGATTTAACCCTCTGATACTTTCAGCCTCTGCCATCTCCTGGGAAAGGAAAACATCTTACTGGAATTGGAAAGTATCTGCAGAATATCCATGTTCTTATGGTTTCTACTCTCCAGAGTAAGATTACCAACATCTGGTTCATCCCTAGCTGCACTTGTGCCAGCACAAACAGTTCTTCCTCATGTACTTAATTGACAGCAGTTAAGTCTGAGCTTGGCCTTGGGATCCCTGTGTTACCTTATTTGAGCACTTTTGGCCCACAACAGAATGTTGGGACTCCAGTCACCTGCTTGTCCTTCTGACACTTCTTTGCACCTCTTCCACTTTCAGTTCACCTTTTTTGAGAGTGGATGATCTGAAGTTCATGTGGTATTGCAGAGAGAGCCCCTGCCGTGAATTGTGGAACTGTATGAAGGCTTCTCTGCTCCTATTGCAAATACCTCAACCCCACCTATGGTAAAAATGTCTTTGCATTTTGCAGATCTGCACCCACTTGGAGACTGGGGATGGGTTACACCAACTATGTGTAGCTGTTTCCACCCGGGCTAGTTGTTTTAGGCTTCCTTTATAGCCAACAAAGAGACACTCCTAAAGTGATCTCCCGGAATAGACATCTAAAATGACATTTAGGTGATTTTTTGCTCTTAAAGCAATTGTTTCTTTGCTGAGGGACACCTGTGCTGGGACTAGCTGTGGTTAGGTTGGAGAGCTGGCACACTCTCCATTCCGGGACATGTCCTCACCTGGTAGGGAAAGTTCTTGTCATTGTTCCTGACTCACACTTTGGGCTGGTAGAGTTTCACATAATTTCTGTGTCTTTTGCCTTCAGGGTCTTTGAACTCTCCTGCTGAGGTGCACAACAGCAGCAGTGTCTCCAAGTCAGGACTGGCTCTGCAGCTCCCAGAAGAACAAATGTCTACACAGAGCACTTTATGGGACAAACTCCTGCCAAAACCCTTTTTCAGGGGAGCTGTTTGCAAGAGCTTTCCCTGCAGATGTGTTATTAAAAAGCTTTATTCTGGAACAACTGATGCTTTTCCAAAGTGCAGTAGTTAGTGTGGTGTGCAACTGCTTATACAGAAAATGGCTTCTCTAGAGGAATGGCATGGGAGGTACAATGTTTATTCCTGTGAATTGGGACCAGCTTTGGGATGAGGAGGACATTGGACATGGCAAGGAACCTCCAGTGGGACAGGGTGGGGGTCCATGCTCCGAGAGAGCTCTGGGGGATCCATCCCCATGAGACACCTTTGAATGATATCAGGTATAGACTCAGCTCATGGCACCCTTTCCTTCACTAGATCCCAAGCAATGAATTGTGGATTTCATGAAGAGATATTTTCAGGGATTTTAAATATTATTCCCATTACTATATTGTAATCCAAGTCCAAATCCACTTTGCAGGTTCCAGGCCACTCTCAGGTGTCCAAGGTACCTAAATTAGGATTGCAGTTTCACCTTAAGTTTTCCCAGAAAGAGATGCCATCCACAACCCTCAGCTGGGTAGACTACCACTGTTACCTGGAGGAATTTCTCCATTTCTCTAATTCAGGTTGGAGGGCTAAGCAGACCCAGACATGAAATGAACACCTGGCTCTGCAAATCTGGAGATTCAAGGTAGGATGTTGAAATCACTGCACTTCACCCTTCAGTTAGAACGGTTTAGAAAGCTTATAAACTTCCTACCCACTCACTTCCTACCCTGCCTTGCTGGGCAAGCTATAATTTTTATTTTTAATGAAATCTGACAAACATTTCATCATATTGCTCTGTCAAGTAGATCATGGGAAGGAGGTGGTCAGAGGTGTCTTCCAAAGGGAGATTTCACAAGGATGAGTCCTGCCATGCTTTGACACAGTGACCTCTCTTGGCATAACGGCTCCTGCACTGGGTGACCCCACCATCAGTGCAACGAGTGACTCATCTCAGATTTGAGTGATTCATGCTTTTCTCCCTCCTGGATTGCACCATCCATCCTGGGATGAGTGAATGAATTTGGCTTGGACAAGCTGTGGAACCCATCAGTCCAGGTTTATCCATTCACCTACTTAAGAAAAAGTCTTGTTACGTTGTTAAACTTGAATTTTAGTAGGAAAAATTACATTGCTGGGAGCTGATTCAGGACTCTGCAGAAGCCAAGGAGTTTATGAGCCTGTATGTATTTTGTGTTACTATAGCCAGTATGAAAACAGCTGAATGGGAGCAGCAAAGGATTGGATCTTCCTTTATAATTTCTCCTGTATCTTTCCCCCAGCATGGAATGATGAGGGACAGAGCCAAGTGGCAAGGCTGAAAGACAAACAGCAAACTTAGAACTTGGGTGTTAGTTTTGGATCTTGTCTAGAAATAACAACCTGAGCACACAGTGAGTTTCTTGTGGCACATTGCACAGTTCTGCAGGAGAGAAAGGAAAGGAATAAGAAAGTGACAATTGTTACAGAGAAGTGCTGCGTTGGACCAGGATCAGAAGGCATGGGTTCAAATCCTGGTTTATTCCTAGGTACCACTGTATTTGTTGGTCCCAGAAGATACTGGAAGAAAAGATCAAGATTTATGGAAAGAGCACAACATAACAATGTTGTCTCTGATTTCCCTGCTGAGTTGAGCTTCCTTTTCTCTTTGAGTTTCCTCTGGGCAACCAGCAGGTTCCATAAACTGAAGTATTACATTGCCTTGATTTTTTGACACTCTACAGATTGATAGGGGTAGTTCAGTCTAGGTAATTTAACACACGATATTTGAATCACACCATGATTGACAAGAGAAATCACTTGTTTGCACTTCAATATCTCTGGCACAACCACCAGAAGGTCATGCATGAGCTTTTGTGACAGTTTTGAAACTCATTTTTTCAAAACTTTGTGCTGTGAAAGAGCTTCCTTGGAGGTCCATGCAAGGCAACACTGAAGGCATGGACATCTTTCTATGTCCACCCAACACTAGGAGAGTCCGGCCGCTCTGAGATCCTTTCTTGTTATTCTTACTGCCACATCCTCCCTTGTTTGTGTCTAGTGACTTGTGGATTTCGTCTAACCACCATGATGGGTAGAAATACCTTATGCACCAGTTACAGCAGGAGATGGGCTTGCTTGGAAACCTATTGCTGCTGATGCACATATAATTGCTTTTTACTTAGATCATGTATCCCTGGAGTCCAGCTGATTGGTGCAGCAAGGAAACTTCTATCTTGGCACAGAAAAGTTCCAGCATTGGGGCCTTTCAGCCCTTACCCACACTTTGATTAGTTATTGCTTCTGAAATGATGCTCTGCTTCATCTAGCATTGCTTCACCGTCCCTTCCCCAAGCTCCTTCCTAGATAATAACATGGCTGCCCATTGGGAAAGAAATTGCATAAGTCCCTATTGCTCATTTTAAGTCATTGGATCTTGGGCTGCAGTGATTCACCCTCAGAACGCCCCAAGAAGGGAATCTGATGTCACTCTCCAATTTACTGATGGAGAAGCTGGGGTGTGGAAAGGCAAAGGATTTGCTTGGGGTCAGGCAGTGAGTCAGTCACAGAGTTGGTGTTGGAGCACCCACCCCACCTAGCTCCTCGGGCTTGCCTCTGTCTAGACTTTTCCAAGCACCAGCTTTGATGCTGGTCTTATCGCCACCTTTTACCATGTCGTGGTTTAACCTCAGCCAGCAACTAAGTACCACTCACTGCCCCCTGCCCACCCTGGAGGGGAAGAGAGTGGTAAAAAAAGGTAGAACTTTTGTGTTAAGCCTAGTTTAATAGTTCAATAAAATAAAATACACTACTACTATTACTAGTAATGATAATGAAAAAGAGAAAGATAGAGGAATGAAATCCAAGAAAGGCACAAGTAAAGCAATACGATAGATACTGACTGAACCCCAGCTTGTCTCCCAGCAGCAATCCACCCCTCCTGGCCAACTCCCCCCCGTTTACATACCTGGGCATGGTGTTCTATGGTATGGCATATCCCTTTGACCAGTTTGGGCCAGCTCTCCTGGTCCTGGTCCCTCCCAGGTTCTTGTGCTGCACCGTGGCACTGGCAGAGCACAGGACACTGGAAAGCCCTTGATTTAGGGTGAGCACTGCTGGGGAACAACTCAATATCAGTATGTTATCAGCACTGTTCTCATACTAAGTCCAAACCACTACCAAGAAGAAAATTAACTATTCTGGCTGAAAACAAGATCTGTCATCAGCCTGGGAGCCTGGACATCTCCTGTCCCTTCACCACTCGTCTGGAAATGCTGGTATCCTCAGTTTGTAGCCAGAGGGGCTCAGATGCTGTAGCCAGGAGAAATGTACCTATGTGCTTGGAGAACAAGACACCTCCCCATGGTTTTTGCTCCTCACCTGTCTCTCACTGATGGCCCTGTCCTCACCACCAGGGAAGGAATGGGAACACATCTACATAAACCTCAATAAACCTGCACCACAGAACACAGCATCTGCACACTGGTGGTTAAACAGAAGGCAAAAGCAGGCTATGGGGCTGAGCTTGGGAAGTGCCAAAGGGGAAAAACCCTAAGACACATCTTCATTTCTGGCTGTGGTGGCTTTGACACAACGTCAGGATGAAAGCACAGAGCAGAATATAAAGGAGAGAGGAGTGCAGGAGGAAGGGAGGAGCCTCCATGGCTCTGGTGATGCACTGCAAGATGGTGATGGGAGTGATATAAGGTTGAAAATGGGTATCCTGAGCAGTGGTTGCATGGGAGTGATGGAGCACTTGCTGCAGTTCAGAGGACCCCATTGATGCTGGCAATCCCAGACTGGGCTTGAGCACAAAATAACGAGGAAAGTTTCCTGTCCCTCTAATTATGTTTGGACCTGAGTGTTTCCCTGTATTTGATTCCTCACACATTATTGCTTTCTTAACCACATTCCTGACTGCTCCTTGGGTTGGCTGCAGTTTCTGTACAGAATAAAGGCCCATTCAGCACTGCACTAAAATGCTCTGGTTTTTCCACAGGAAAGTTGATGGTTAAATAAGGGGAAGAGGAAAAGCTGGGCATCTGTGTCTTTGCAGAAGAGGCAGGGGAACAAATCCAGGAAAAGGGTTCCTTTCAGTCCAGCAAATTCATCCCTGTTGCTTTGCATCAAGCCCTGGTGAGTCAAAGAGCCCAGGGAAATTTTACTATTCACTTAACAAAATCCAGATGCCGTGAGTTGCACATGTCCTGTTAGCAGCCCTCACCTCAGATGGTGTGGACTGGGACTGCTTTCATTCAGGCCATTCTATGGAATCATCTCAGGGTGGTACAGGTTGTTTCTGAGGATAATAAACCAGCAAGGGTTGGTTCCTGTAAGGCTTGGTGATTCTGTGGGCTCTTCATGAGGGTCCTGTGATGGGGATTGGCTCCACACTGGGGATCTCATGCCCTTTTTTCACAGCTTTTATGGGGACTGGGCTACAAGTGCTTTCCCAAAGCGCCGGGAGGGTGAGACAAACTTTAATGATACACAAGAATTTGGAGAAAGATGCAGATTTTCATAGAGAGAGGTTTGGTCTTGCTTCATGATAGCAGCTTCAGACGGGTAATTGCTGGAGTTGGGAGGTGCCTGAGCCTCAGTTGTAGGGGTTCAGACCCTCCTACCCTCTGATTTTGCTGCCAAAGGATCTGCAGCCTCTACAGGTCATCAGCACACATCACTTCACCATCCCACAGGAGCTTGTGAGGGAAAGAATGCTAAAAGCAGGGTACCCTTCTCACATAAATGGTAAGGCACTGATCAGTTTATGCATTTAGCTGAAGCTTGAGAAGGGCAGACATGGTCCCATGATTTAGGTGGTGATGGGAACAGCAGCGGCTTGAGCAGGACACCCTTACCACGTTTAATTCCTCCTGCTTCTGAAGTTCCTGAATCTTTTGCTCACCTGTGAAAGCAATAAAGAAAATGAAGAAAACCACCCACGCTGTTTCACGCTGAAAAGGAGGGAAAAGAAAAAAAAGAAAAAAAAAGAAAGTTGGGTTTGAAGAGCGTGCAGAAGGGGTGTGGCTACCAGGAGGTGTGTCAGGCATTGATGAACTTCTTTATAAGCAAAGGCTGCTCTGCTGGGGAAGAAACTTTGCTGAGGCTGTGTCAGCTGCTGCTCTGTGCCTGATACCACTTGACCAGCACCTCTACTGCGATGGGGCGGCAAAAGGACGTTCTTGCTACCATTGAGGAGCACCTGAGGATCAGAAACAAATTAGTGCGACAAGCACTGGCTGAGTGTCTGGGGACGCTGATCCTGGTGGTGAGTAGAGGCTCCAGTGTGGGGATGCTCCCTAAACTTTGGGTGAGGGGGAATGGTCCTGATGGAGGGGCTGTATTGCTGCTAGTGCTTGCATTGGAGATGTGCCCAGCTCTAGTGCAACCTGCTGCAAAGGGACTAGAGGAGAGTCCCTATGCACAGGAAAAAAAAATCATGCAGGTTTCTTTAGGGTGAACTTTGGAGTGTCTGTCAATGGGTGGGCTCTGCAGAGCTTGTTGGGTGTCTGGGAGCTTTTGTGTTTCTGCGAAGTGCAGGGGGCAAAAGTCTCTGTGTAAGCAGCAAGTGTTTTGCTAGACATCACTCAAAACTTCCTTTCTGCCGGCCTGGGAATATTATCTTGGCACTAAAATACTGCAAGTGCTATCACCCGAGGAAGTGAAAGCTTTTTTTCCCTTCAACCCACTTTGTTTTCCTTATGCATCCTCTAATGAATAAGCAGCCAGAATTTAAACTGTTGCAGTGCTATGTTGCTGTCAGCTGGTTCCCCAGGGTCTTTTCAGCAGAGCCACACAACACCAGGGCAGCTCCTACCCACAGCCCATAGGGATCTCCCACTTGGTGTGTGTGTGTGACAGCACTGAGCTGTCAGCCCATGTGTTTTTAAGTGGTGAATGGTGACATAACTCTTCTGCCTGTTTTAATGCATAGTTTCCAAAGGGATGGGATAAAAAGGCTAAAGCAGGATAAACATGTGTAAGTGCATTAGGTTGCAAATGTTTTAAGCAGCTCCAACTTGCTTTGAAGTTAAAGACAGATGTGAACAGCTAGGGCAGCTGGTTATGAGCTGTGGGGGATAAACACTGCTGTAATAAAATTGGGACAGGGATATCTGGCTTTGGACACCTGCATCCAAAAGTGCACAACTGCCCAAAGGGCCCCGGGTCTGGGGCATTGATATTGTGGCAGAAATGAGTTGGTGTTTGCCCTGTGAATACCTGCAGGTCCAAGTTCCTCTGAGGTGGTGTAAATCTAGAGCAATCCTAGAGGTTTAAATGGAGTGACAGTGGGTTTGCACCCCTTTGTAACTCATGGCTGGACTGTTTGGAGAGAAATGTAATGGTTGGAGAGGTTGAAAGTGGAGGAAGGTTTGATGAAGCTGTGTGTGCACCTGGGGAACAACAAAAAAGACCAAGACAATTTCATGCTTTCATAAATAAGATTATTTTTTCGATGATGAAGGTAGGGCCAGTGAGTCTTGTATGGGAGTTAAGGGGACTCTGCTAAGCCCCTGTAAAATGCTATCACTCCTAAAAGAAAGCAGCTTTGCACAGTGCAATGGCTTTATTATCAGAGTGACCCAGCTTTGGTGGTTTTCAAACACGTCCTGTTGATTTTTCAAGGAAGGGTTATTTGGAATCAAGGTGGGTAGAAGCTGATAGGAAGGTGATTAATAGCTAGAAGGTTGCTGTCTATGAATCACCAATGTTGCTGCAGTTAGGATTGAAACAAGGGAAGTCTTGTAAGGTAGAATAGTGTCTCCTGATAGCCAAGTTAGTATTGCTGAGAAACAAGGCAAGCCTTCAGCCATGTCGATTTCAGAAGGGCTCATGATCCAAAAAACATTTTCTTCTGTCTGTAACAGTTGGCACAACAGAAACTACTTTTCCTTACAGCCTCTCCAGGCAGAGAGGAGCTGATCTCAGAGCCTGAGGGAGGGTTTTGGTTCAAAATCATAAACAGCCTCCAGAATGAGGGTGGTAATGGACACCCATCAGCCACACTGGAGGCTGTGCTGGCAGAAGTGGGAAACACATGCCTTGCCCTCAGGAGTGCCAAACCTGTGTGTGTGCATGTCTAAGGGGACACGCAGAGCCCTCACCATGCTCAGGAGTTCCTGAGCTGGTGTCTGGGGGTAAAGAATAAGCTGGTTTTAGTGACACACTCAACTCCAGCTTGTAGGTCTTGTAAAAGTTGCTTAGGATCTCCTGCAGCAACTCTGCACTGTATGGAGGGCTATGGGCACTCTGTGTCCGTGTGGGAGAAGGTGGGGCGGGCTTGTGGGAGAAATGGGAAAGCCCTGAATTCAGTGAATGCTCTCGCATGGTCAGCAGTCAAAAACAGGGTACACAAGAGGGAAATGGGCTCCAGGACAACAAGCTTGCAATATCCAAGAGAGTCAACCCCTTTCCAACCTAGTGCTGTCCCAGTCTATTCTTAATAAAGGGACACTCAGTTTTTACTTTACTAAGAAACAAACTTATTTTGCTCCCTACCACCCAAATTCCTTTGCATATTTTTGTTATATCACCTACATGAAACAGAAAGGGCCTTGAAGGCGACTTTCTTCGCCTTTCAGATGGCCCGGACAATAGTTTGAATTGGACAGTGTCAGGAAAGAAATTGTCATTCTGTACCTTGCAAAAGTCCCTGTTGCCCATCCTGGTAGCTGGTAATGCTCTGAGTGTGTGCATTGGGCCCCAGTAAATACCATGGGCTTCAGACAGTAAAATATCAAGGACAGACCTGTGATCCATGAAATTTTCTTCATGGGAGATAGAATTGACTGAACACAAATATGCCTAGAATGGAACGTTATCAAGGATGGGTTTAAGGTTTGACATTGTTCACATTAAAATCAACCTCCTGAGCCCCAATGGAAGGGGACTGTTTAAAGTTTGTAGCTTATTTTAAATTTCACTGTGTAATGTAAAACTTGTCCCACTGTGGATATTGGCACTGATTCAGCTTCTTCCCTCCTCCCTTTCACTTGCATAATGATTGCAGCTCTCTCCAAGTCTTGAAGACAAGAGCTATTGCAGACCTTTGCTTACTTTTTTTGCCTGTAAGAATTAACCTGGTGCTTGATTTTGTTTTTCTTATTTTTTAAAGAGGTTGTGAAGGTAGATCATAGAATGATTTGGGTTGGAGCAGACCTTAAACGTCATTTAGTTCCAGCCCTGCTGCCATAAGGGTAGTTGTTTTGGGGGTTTCAACATAGTTAGCGTTAAAGCAGAGTAATGCCTCATTTTTTTTTAAAGGGAAGAAAAATCATCCAACCAAGGCAGCCCCGAAGAGTGTAAAAATGAGCTGCTGTCTACTTGTAGGCCACTTTTGATGTGTACATGTTCATTTAGTTTGTGGGTAATGTCCCCACTGTTGCTAAAACAGTAATGCTGATTGTGCATACATTTCTCTTGATGCTTAAATTGGTGTTTTCCCTCTTTAAAACACACTTTCTGAGTGGCACTTTAGTCCTGAACTTTATACCTATGCTGAAGCACCGCTTGCTGGCAATAGTTAAGCAATACAAACGCTGAAGGCATTTTCCCAGTCTCTTGGTGTTTGTGTTATTACTGTAGCAACTCTCGAATGCCAGATTTCCAGTGGCTGGTGTCTGTGCCTCTCTTAAAGGCTCGGTCTGTTTGCCTTGCTCTGCTGGCTGAAAATATCAAAGCTGGCTTTCTTTGACTTTTACACTTGCAGGAGAAGTAATGTGCTGTTTAGGGCTGATTTCCAAGTGGGACTCACTGTGATTTACTGTTGTAGAGGCGCAAAGAAAGAACAAAACGATTCCTAATTGCTTTTCAATCAGTGCTGCCTTTATTCTGTGGCTAGGTGGGAGCTTTTTGGAGTGTGAGTGTGCTGCAGACCACAGAAACCAAAACAGCAGAGTGGTTGGGATGACCAGGGCAAAGGGAGCTTTGCTTAGTGGGATGACCAAGTGGAACCTCACTGAATTGTTGGCAGTGCAGAACTAAAGCGAGCGCTCATCCCGCAGCCATTTGGGGCAGCACAGCAGTTCCCACAGTCTCTGATTTAGGGTGGTTTCCTTGAACCCAGTTTCTCACATTTGGAAAATGTGAGTTTGTTTTTTATATATATATATGTATGTATGTATGTCTATATATAGTTTTTTAAATTTCTTTTCTTTATTAATGCTTTGCTAGGCTGTTAAATGGGCCGGAAATCTTGGCTGTAAGCTTGTTGAGTGCTGCTGATTCTTCCCCTCAAGGGGTCTGTGCCACTGGGGGCTGAGGACTGGGATATGGCAGTGCGGCTGCTCTCCCTCACCTCTTCCGCCAGAAGAGGTTGAAGCTCTTCATTTACTGTCCAAAACTGTCCCTTTTCACTGTCTCTGTGCAGGAACCGGAGGTTTCTCCTTACAAACAGGTCAGTTCAGGCATCAAGATTTGCCCTTGGTGGGAAGGCAGCTTTCCACCAAAGTGTCCAACCTTGTAATGAAAACCTCACCAGAAGTGCTGGTTTTTCTAACAGCTAAAGCCTCTTAATCTGAGCAATACTACAGATATCAGAATAAGTGTTTTTGCTTCTGTGTGTGTGTGAACAAGGTAAAACAGTGGATTTCCTCTCTAATGTCCAACACCTCTGCTGAAAGTTGCTCAGGCTTCTTGAGCTGAGAGCTGCTCTTTCTCCAGCTCTGTGCAGTGTTGTAGTTTGTGATGCATGTGGGGCACAGTTTTCCTTACACCCTCTTATCTCTTGCGTCCTGCAGCCCTGCCTTGGCTCTGGGATAGCGTGTGGTGCGTAAAGAGCCATGACATAGCAGAGCCTCTGCTGCTGCCCTTCCCTGCAAGACTGCTTCTGTCCCCGCTGCCTCCAGCTGTGCTGCACTAAAAGGTGGACTGTGGGGTCTGAGGTTATTCCTTGCTTTGAAATGGAAAATGGTGATCAGTCTGATTGTTGGAGAGATGTTTTGAGTAAAAGCAAAAAGGACAGTGCTCCTTGGACTGTTTTTTCAGTTGATGGAGTTGAGGAAGATCTCTGCATGCTGCTCTCCCTGCCTTCCTGCCTTCTCCCTTGAAGGAACTGTAGGATAGTCCTGAATTTCACTCTGATGTGAAGACTGGTGTGTCCAAAGCTTAAAATCATCCCTCAATATCTCAGGATCTCCTCCTTCAAAGCAGACTCATGATTTGACTGCCCTTCTGACATATTCCCCACTAACCAGCAAGGGCTGACCAGTCTTTCCCATCCACCCAGGCGATTAAGGTAGATTTACAGCAGGCTCCTTGCCTAATCCCTGCTTTATTTGCTGGCTGAGGAGAAAAGTTGTAATTCAGGTAATTGCACTCCTCCTGGTCTGTGCCAGCAAAACTTTCCCATCTTCATTTAGAGATCAGTCTGTCTGAAGTCCAAGAGCAAATACACTCAGGCCTTTTGTGTTGCACCTGAAAGCGTAAAAAAGCAATGGCAAAGAAAAGAAAGGGAAGAAACCTGTCACTTGTGCAAGGGAGTGCTGAGCACTACCTTCCTCCTGAGCTCAGGTATGAAGCTGTTTTTCATACGGTCTGCCTAAAAACCCATGTGGCATTGCTTCTTCATTAGCTGTTGCAACTTTTATTTTTGTCCTCCGTGGTCCTTTCCCATTAGCCCTTACTGACCCTGGGGCTTTCATGTGCTCAGACATTGAGACAGGGTGTTTTTATCTTGAGTGACAAAGCCAACTGCTCAGTCTCCAAACGTGCCCTGGACATAGGAAGCTTAAGGTTTCCTGAGAGCAAAGTTTCCCCCAGCAAGGTGCTACCTTTTCCTGGTTTTGCTGCTACTTCTGGCTGTTGCACCCTTGCACCCTTGGTACAGGGGCATTCTATTCCCCTATGGAGTTTGTCAGCCCCTCCACCTTTGGGCCGGTTCCTGCAGCACATGGATTAGGCTATTTTCTGCAGTGCAAGGAGTTGGATCAGCTCGTGAGGAGCGAGAAGCCTTCCTGTTGGCAGGGAGAGCCATCGATTTGCTAGAGTCAGTAAGATGAAATTAGGGAGCAGGCCCCCATTAACCTGGTTAACGGGTGCATTGACCTCAATTCCTTGGAGAGTAGCTTTAATACATCAGAGTGATGCTTTGTTGCAATCATTTTATTACCACAGTAAAACCCCTTTTGAACTTGGCTAGTGAATCATGGGCTATAACAGTTGACTGCTGCAACCACTGCCCTGTGAGGTGCTAATCTGGGTTTCTGTTGGCTGGAAGTTCTTACAGGAGTGGTTTCTTTTATTTTTAAAAAAAAAAAAAAACAACAAAAAAAATCACCCAAAACCACCGACAACCAAATGGTATTGGAGTCAGGCTATTAAAATCAAAAGAATGAGATATCATCTCCCCCTTAGTTGTGCACCACTGTCCCCAACCATAATGGTAATCTATTGCCTAGGAACTCTTACATCCATTGCATGGACTTAAAAGACTGGGAAAAATTTTGAATTGCCTGTATTTGACCTTCCTTAGCTTTCAACTCAAGCTACCTCCTCTTAAACACCTCTCTGTGAGCAGTGGACAAAAAAATCGATGCTGAGGGTCTCTTGTCTCATATGACCTGGGAAAAGGAATTGGGAGGAAAGCTAGCAAACAGAAAGGTGGAAATGCTGTGATTAAAAATTGTAATAGCTACTACCACAACAAAACTGTGTAGTGTTTAGCTACTTGCCACAAAAGCATGTATAAGCATGACTTAAACTGGTTCCTAAAGGTTGAGTGCCATGGAGAGATGTCATGCATGACAATATACTTTCGTGTTTAGTGGACTCCACTGGTGTAGGATGGAATTGAACACATGCCTATCAAAATTCAAACCTGTCCCACTGTACCCTTTTTATCTGCTGAGAGTTAAGTTTTCTACTGTTACGCTGAATTAAGCCAAATAGTGCTCAGGGCTCATCTGATAAAGAATTGTAATGCTCCTATGGAGTGGCTCCAGGGTGTTTTTGCATGGCCCATAGACTCTCTTCTGAGGAAAAGCTGGAGAGCTATTGCCAGGTGTAGGATGGAGGAGAGGAGGATGGGGAATAACCTCTTGAGATAACCTCTTGAGAAATGGCATTCTCACAGGTTAAGGGAAGACCTTTGTGGGTGTACAAGGGAGGTGGAGGTGGGAAAACTTTACTCTGTGGTTTTTGCAACCAAAAGGCATGTGGCTAACAAGTCAACCACCAGGCACTTGTAGAACTGCCAGTTCTTACACAGTGAATAACACAAATACCTTCATCACTAGGAATCACCTGGAGTCAACCCTGCCAAACTCTGCTTTTTGTGAGCTTGTCCCCTCCCCTCCCTGGTCGGACTGATGTGCTGTGCAGCCTTAGAGAGGCAAACAGCATGGCCAAGTACCCTCTCCAAACCTCTTCAAAGCATGCTGGGGCTTGTCTGGGGCAAGGAAAGGAACAGATGTCGCCCTGGTCATCAGCCAGTATTTATTTGCTCCGTGGGAGCTATGCTTGCCTCGGTGGTTTGGGCATAGCTGGTTCTGTTTGCTGCCAATAAACAAGAGTAATTTCTGCTTTTGTTTTGGAGTCTCCTCCGCCATGGTTTCCCAGCTTGGTGAGGACATTGTAGGGGCTGTTCTGACTGCACCCAGTAGAGTGCAGTGCTGGCCATCCCTCCTTAACCAACAAGTTCAACAGGTTCCTTTGTTCTTTCCTTGTGTTGAGCACCTGGCTCCTTGTTGAGAGGCACCTGTGTACAGTGTCCACCTCATGAGTCAGCCTGCTGCCTACTTGGCTGCTTCTTTCACAGAAGGCTGAGTGCAGTGTTTGCTTTGTAAAGGAATTCATCAGTTGCCAAGGAGATGGGAGTGGATGAGTTACATGTGTTTTGTCTTTGCCTCTGACTCGGATTGTGTGTTGCTCAATGGGTATGTCCAGTGTTGGCTGGAGAGGTGAAGACAGCTAACCCTGCTACCTTGGTGCCTATTTGGTGGCTTATCCTCTAGGAGTGGATGCCACCTCTGTGGCAATTGAGTGAGTAATTCTGGGATGATGGAATTCATGGAAGCAGAGAGTCTAGGTGGGGATGTAGTTATGGGTATGTGGACAGAAGAAATAAGTCAAGCCTTGATCCCTAGATTTTAGCATCTCAGGAGCAAGCCGTGATCTCTCTCCTAGTTTAAGGATGCTCTCAGTCCCTGCAGGTGTGATAATCCCTGGTATACACCAAGAGTCAATTCAGGTGAAGTCAGTGAAAGATACAAGCATACAGATGATCATGATTAGGGCTCTTTAAATTATATGGTGAGTAGTGGAAAGACTTGACAAGATAGAAATCCTTCAGCACAATGACTGCTGAGCTGAATTGCTGGGGTAAACTGGTTTGTTAAGGGTGAGCATAGGAATGATGACTTTTGGATGAAGTTGAGAAGGATCATCTGGTTGGAGCAAACATCTTTAAGCAAGAGCACCTACCTCCCTTAGCTATTAGGAAATACTTTTATCACCTAAGCTAAACAGCTTTTGTCCACCAAAGTGCTTGGTGCCCCCCTAATCTTGGACAAAAGGCCAAGACTGGCTGTGCTGACGGCACCCTCTCTGGAATATGGACTTTTCTTGATGGAGCTTGAAAGAGAATTCCAAGAATGTCAGGCTGAATGCAGCCTTCTTGTCCTGACTGCTTTTCCAGACATGAACAAAGTTGTTTCCTACCAATCTATGTGCTACTGTGTTAAACAATTATTAGCCTTTTTAACAAAAAGGTCCCCAGATCCCTCATCAGAATAGTTACACTGTAAATACCTTGGACCAGGATGCTATTTGGCTGATCGTTCTTACCTACCACCTTAAAACTGGGTGTTTGAACAAAAAACTCCAGTCTCCTGTAGATCAATCTTGTTTAGATTTTTGGCCTGGATTTTGGTTTTGGTTCCCCCCTTTGTTCTTCCCTCCTGTCCCCAGAGATAATGCCTGGAATACTTTGAGCAAAGGTTGAAGCTTTGAAGTCTGTGAGTCACGAGTACGCTGTGATGGTGCAAGCAGTAAGTGGAAGAATTGCAGACATTGGCCAGCAGCTGGCCTTGGTGTGAAACAGAGATGGTAATTTCAATTTGTTCTTCTCGTAGCTCTTTGGCTGTGGCTCCGTTGCGCAGATCGTGCTCAGCAGAGGGTCTCATGGAAGCTTCCTGACTGTCAACCTGGCCTTTGGCTTTGCTGTGACGCTTGGCATCTTGATTGCAGGACAGGTGTCAGGTACGTGTAGCTCCATGTAGGCTGGATTTCACTTGTGTTGGTTGTGTAGGCTAGATGTCTGTACTTTTCTTGTGTGGCACTGTCATGGAAACTAATGTCCCTTGGCACAACTCTGGGACCCAAACTCTGCCCCTGAAAGTAAACTAACAACCAACCTCTCTGCAGGTGGACACCTCAACCCAGCTGTCACTTTTGCCATGTGCTTCTTGGCCCGGGAGCCCTGGATCAAGCTACCAATTTATGCTCTTGCACAAACCCTAGGGGCTTTCCTTGGAGCTGGCATAGTCTTTGGGCTGTACTATGGTAAGTGTGAAAACCTTGTGTGCTTTTTGGGGTAAGACTGCTGTTCTTTGTGTCTCACTGCAGGGAGGGAGGCTTCCAAATCAGAGGGAAGAACTTTCTTGCAGAGCAGAGATCCAACAAATCTTCATTCTGCATTTCTGGGATGGCTCTCCCATTCTCATGATGATGGGTTCAAGCCTACTCAAATCAATCTGAAAGCCAAGCAGCATTGTTAATGTGCAACTCTTTGCCCTTGAGTAATTATCACTGAACGACTGTATATACTGTCAGGACTAAAAAAGATCTTTCAGAAAAGTAAAGGAAACACTACCAGTGACAGTGATTTTATACCTGTTCACTGATCCAGAACTGTTTTATCATTCTTGGTTTAAAAAAAAAGGAAATAACTAAATTCTTCTCTGTGGATATCTTCTTTATTTTCTTGTGTTAACTTCCAGGTAATGGGCCTTCTAGCAGATTTTGCTGCTTTTATCAGAGTGATTCCATGCCTTGGAAAGCATTCTAGAAATCCACTTACCCTTGCATCTATTCCTCCTGAGTGCTGTTTCTCATCACAGGGAGATATACTCAGTGGGCAGGAGCTGAATCTTTGTGCTGGCACTTGCTCTTCCTCTAATAACAAGGGTGACATGTAGACTCAGACCTTGCCTCCTGATGTCTGTTCCTGGCAATAGGAGCAATGTCCCCCGTAGCTGAGCAGAACATGTGAGTCACTGTAACTTCCAGCTGGAGGGAGGAAAGTGCCACCCCAGCACCTGCAGCAGCCGCTTTGCACTTTAGGAAGAAGCAGGGGGACCCACCTTCATCCCTGTAAACATCAGGGCTCCAGCTCAACACTAGTTACCTTTCCAGCTGGTGGCTGGAAGTCTCCTCTTCAGAAGAGAGTTAATCCCATTTTAGCTACCTAAAGCCTAAACCCATGGAAGACCTACATTCAGAGGTGTCTGCTTTTGTCTGCACTGACCATGGAGGGAACCTAGACAATTCACCTAGGTTAGTTATCCATCTTCTACATAGTGGCAGGCAAGAGGCTGACTGCTCTAAAGACAGTCCTGAGAGATGAAACTAATCATGTATTGGCTTAGAGAAAAGTGCAAGAACAGCCCAAATTCTTTAGTCTGCAGATCAGACCCATATAAATATCTCATGTCTTCACATTAAGACTGATACCACAGGCATTTGGTTACCTTTGGGAGAGAATGGGAGTGACGTTAACGTTTACTTTTTGACTCTAACTCTTTCTTGATGCCTGAGAAACAATAAATGCTGTGAACAAGGACTCATGCCACCTGTCTCTGAGTCTGACTGGTAAAATGCTGTGGTGGATGATGCCCTAAGTTTTCCAAATGAAATTTTGGTCTACAGCAAATGGGTTTGCAACATACAGCAATGGGGTGCTCAGGGAGTTCTATCTCAATTTTCATGGCTTTGTGGAGCCTACATTTTAGCCATTTTCCTAGCAGGGTCCTCTCTCTGTTGCATGTTGTAAAATGACTGACCTCTCTACCTTTCTCTTTCCCCCCCCACCTTCCCCCACCTCTAGATGCCATCTGGGCTTTTGGCAATAACCAGCTGTATGTAACAGGACAGAATGGCACTGCTGGTATCTTTGCCACCTACCCATCTGAGCATCTGAACGTTGTGAATGGATTCTTTGACCAGGTAAGAGGGTGCTGGGAGGACCAAAGTACATTGCAAGAGGTATCGTTTGTGGGTGGTTCTGGCCCTCACCTTTAGTTAGAAAATGCATTACAATTGTGAGAGAAGATATTCAGAAATGTTTTTGGAGCTGACACAGGTATCTTACTAGCCCACAGAATGAGCAGGGCCATAAAGGACATTACAGCAAGAAGGTGTTAAGGGGATTGACTGGTGGTACAACACTGATCAAGACACCAGTGAAAAATATAATTTGCTCTCAGTCTCTGAAGGGTCACAGTATGAGGAATGTTGGCTTTTCCTACTTTCACTCTTCTACTGTGGCTATTGCACAATCCAGATGTCAGCTGGGTGCGGGGTGGTGGTTGATGTTGAATGTGACTGTCTCCTTGAAATTGCCATCAACCATGAAAGGGACAGCTGCCACCCAGCCATGGCACGTTGGAAGCAGGTTCAGGAAGATGTTTTCAGTTTTCCTGGCTGCCTAAACTGTTATTCATAGCTCTTGTGTGGGTAGGGAAGAAGGTGTGAGCTTGGTTGACATTATGGGCTGTCAGGACGAGTGCGTTCCACTCTCCTGTTCCCATGGGTGCTCAGTCTTCTAGGGTATGATAATGTCATGGGATGACTTAGTGCAACTCTCCCTGTTAAGAAAATTAAGCCCCAGAGGAGTTAAATAACTTGGTTAAAAGGCTAATCTGTATTAAATTATTTTTTTTCTTCCCCATCCCTCTCCAGTTCATTGGCACTGCCTCCCTCATTGTCTGTGTCTTGGCTATTGTCGATCCTTACAACAACCCTGTCCCCACGGGGCTGGAAGCTTTCACAGTTGGCTTTGTTGTCCTCGTTATTGGAACCTCCATGGGCTTCAACTCTGGCTATGCTGTCAACCCTGCCAGGGACTTTGGGCCTCGTCTCTTCACAGCCATCGCTGGCTGGGGTGCTGAGGTGTTCTGGTAAGTGCTTGCCAATGAAAACCTTGTGAATCAAGGCAAAATAAATTATGAGTCCAAATAGATGCACTCTGGTGCAGTAAAAAGTCTTGGCACCCATCAGGTATCTTTGGATTGTCTAAATGTTTTTAAAAGGCACTGTTTGCTTTGCTTTGACTTCTTAAGTAATCATAGAAGCTGGGGAGCTTCTGGTGGAGAGAGCAAATGACATAACTTGGCTATCAAAGAGGAAATCTAGGAGCGTGCATGAGAATTTCAGCTGTACCTTGAAAATGAGCGTATAATGATTATTTTTAGTGGTAGAAAAAGAACGTTGTTTGTTATACTTGGATTTTGTTGTTTCTGGAGAAAATGAGGAGAGCCATGAGCAATACAGACTTACATGTTGCCAAGGGCTGCTTTCCTGTAAGCAGTGGGGGGGAATTGAAGGTGCCTAGTTTAGGGACTGCAAATACTTCTCTTTCTTGGTGGAAAGAAAATCTTGGAAGTCCTGAAAATAGGTTCTGAATTGCTCATGACCTGGATTTGCAGGGCAGGGTAGGGGGCAATATCTGCCTTGGAAATGCTGCAGACACGTGGGTACTATTGCCTTTGTGCAAGTCAATGGTGATGGTTGGAGGGGACCGGGTCTTGCATTGCTGCAGATCCAAACACAAATTCCCTAATGCTTAGGCTGCAGTTCTCACATTGTGAACTTTATTTTCATTTTCCAGGACTGGCAAGCAGTGGTGGTGGGTTCCGATTGTTGCTCCTTTCCTTGGGGCAATTGCGGGAGTGATAGTCTACCAGCTGATGATTGGATGCCACGATGAGCCTTCTCCACCTGCCTCTGAGCAGGAAACAGTCAAGCTGGCTAATGTGAAGCACAAGGAGAGAGTCTGAGGAAGCTGCCACCCTGATCTGGCAGGTATTCATTACTCAGGACTGCAGATGGCAAAGAGGAGGAGAAGTTAAGAGCTTCAAGAACAACAGGAAGAGTTTTTTACCTGTCTTGAGATATTCTAGTATTTTTTTTTTTAAATACCCCTGATGCATCTGCTTTTGACATTTCCCTGTAAGCCTTCCTCCAAATGCAGTATCATGTAATCTTTTCTTAATAGAAGGGGATTGAGGACTGTAGGAGTCAGGAGAGAAGTGGGCATTGCTGTCCAACATGAGTCAGGTGCTCAGGAATCTGGAGCTCTTTTGGGGTTGTGTTGCTGACGCTGCCTGTGACCTTGGCAAACTGCTTTGCTTCAAACCTGTGTTCCAATCTGCAGAATGGGGATCATGCAAAACTTGTATTGTTTTGCTAGCATGGATTGGAAACTCCTACATCCTGGAAAAGGTTTGCCTGTGATTCTACTGTGGATCAAATTCTGCTTGATGTTGCTCTAAAGTCAATAACTTGACACCAGGTATTAACTTGTCTAAAGGATTTTTATTGGCCAAAATTTTTACACCTCCCATGAATTCCTAGAACATTTTATCAATCAGCTGACCCATAATACCAGCGCAGAGAGTAAGAATGCACTGGATTTTAATTTGATATGAAGACAAAATGTTTACAAACAAGTGCACCCTGGTGTTCTAATCTCAAATTTAAATATTGCCAGCTCCTAGAGGATCACATGTAGGAAATCCTTATTCTAGCCAGGGGCTAACCTAGGAAGAAAGCTTGGCTCCCTGAAGCAGCCTTTCTAATTAATCAGCTTTGTATATAAACAGCAAGTTAATAGCCAAAATCCACTGGAAACAATGTTGCTAAAGTTGTGTGTGTTCATGTAAGTTTTACAATACAGGTTTGTTTTTCTTTTTTTTTTTTTTTAAGTAGATTTATATATAAATATACTCCTTGAAGCTGTTACTAAATACCAATGTTGGGATGAGTTAATTTAGAGATGTGTGGGAACTGCCAATTCTCTGTCAGCTTTGAGATCTTGTTGGATTTTCCTGGGGTGGTCTTGGATTAAGGCGCTGTGTTGCTTGGAGGATCTCTTTTTCTGCCTTGCAGAATTACAGGTACTCAAGGCTGAGGGACTGAGATCAGGCACCTCCTCTACTAGCAGTACTGGCATCTCAGGGGATCTCTGGCTCTCCCAATGCCATATTATTACAAAGTATTGAAACAAACATTAGTGGTTGTGAAAGAATTTGTAAGTCCTGTGCATTAGAGAAACCCACTCAAACCCTGTTTCTTTAATGTGTGAATTCATTGGAATACATAACTTTGTACACGTTTCCAGTCACCAAAAAGATGTATTCTTTTTTTTTTTTTGCCTTTTTAAAAAAATAAAATGTCAATACCCACATTGTAAAATTCTAGTGTTGGTTGTATTTTTAAGCAGCTGTCAGCAAACCATTATGGAAAGGAAGTTATCCATAGCAATAGCTTCCTCTTTTCCTCCTCAGCAAAGGGGAATTAACCCTTTCAGGTGGCATATCTACATTCTCCATTTGGGTTTTATTCCTTTGCCTTTTGGGGTGGGCTTTTGGGGCAACTGAGAGGAGAATGGGGTGTCTGTACTCCATATAATAGCCAAGGTATGGGCTGGGGAGTGGGAGTGTCCTGCTCTCAATCGTCTTATTCTGAAGGCAGAAGAACCATTGAGCAAGTGTTTGTCCTTCACCCTTTGTATAATTTAAATTCTCTTGCTCTTCTCTCACTAAACAGTTCTTCTGAGTATGCAGTCCTACTCTGCATTCCATGTACTGTCCAGCCCCTCTTAGCATATTACACGAGTCACCTTTTTTTTTTTTTTCAGTAGTTACACCATGTAAGGAAAAGTACTACAGATCTGAGCCCGGTGCTCAGAGAAATACACAAGCAGCTTTCTTCCAACCTGTGTTCTCTGTAAATAAAGTTCTTGTTGCTCTTTGGCTGATTTGTGTGCTGCTGTAATTTTCCTGTATTAATTATGCTGCCTTAAAATAACTCCCAACTTCCCATATGGTGCCTAACTGAACAATTCAGTGGGGTCTGGATGAATGTGGTTTCCTGCAATTCACCAACTAGAAATAAAATGACTTTTGGCAAGACAGTTCCCAGGTTTGTTTGGTTTGCTCTGTGTGCAGAGAGCATACAGCTTTATTCCCTTTCTAACACAAAAGTTTGTCCCTCAAAATCTGTGTAGCAGTCTTATATGTTACTGTGATCAACTAACACAGCAGCAGACATCAATTCTCTTCAGGACTGTTAGTCCTTTTTCTACTCTTCTACCTCTTTGTATCTTCAAGTGACTTGATCAGTGTATTAAAATTCTTACTGCAGATCTTAAAACTTTTGACTCAAGGTGTAATGTGGATTCCTGTTTGTTTTTCTCCTTGTGTGTGTGTGTGTGTTTGCCTGTGTGTGTATGTGTGTGTTTATTTATTTTGGGGGGTTTGTTTGTTTGGTTTGATTGTTGGTGGGGTTTTTTTTATTTTTTTTTTTTTTTATTTTACATTACCTAGACATTTCTCCTGTTTTTTCCCAGCATATAGTAATTGCCTTTTTCCATATATTTGCCTTACCTGTGCCTTGACGGTGTGTATTATTACAGCTATTAAAACAGCAATAAAATGTCCTACCAATTTCAGCTTAAATTTTTTGTCTTAATCATATCCCCGCTGTGAAAAGCTTTGGCTTTGCTGGGGTCTGTTGGAGAAACACCAAGCACTGCTGCATAGATTTATTAAAATGAGGAAAGGGGTGGGCATCAGTGGATGGGAGGCTATGGACAATGTAGTCTCCAGAAGGGTCTGGCCAATATGAGACATGATTTTGTCTTTGGTAGCCATGTAAGGAGGGCAGTGCACAGACAATTTGATATGCCATATTTCAAGAGTGTTATTAAAGTGTGGGGAGGAAAAGGTATTTTCCCTGGCAGCAGACACCCTTAAATTGCTGCAAGTTGTGGTTCTACTTGTTTTCAGTTTAGCAGCCTTGAGAGACCTTCTGGGTATTATTTGCCTGGCAGGCCCATGCAAATCCCAAGATTCTTCTTTTCTTTTTTCTTCATACCTAAATTTCAAAGGCAATGAATCACCCTGTAGTTAATGCCTTTCTTTTGGAGTCGCTGGAGAGGTGAGACTCTTCTGGCCAAATACAGTCATCCGGGTTTTGGGTCTGATGAACACCAGCTGTCAAGCTATTGAAATATACTTTGTAGGAAGACATAAATCTACAATTTAAACTATTCGTGCTTGACAGGGAGAGTAATTTGTTGTTGGAACAAAATGTTAAAAGGTGTTGTGGATTCTCTATTGTGTGAGGTTTTTAAATTAAGACTGGCTGTCTTGCAAAAAGGTCTTCACTTAAACTGCAAGTCCAACCGGAGGAAATTCCCAGACCTCTCCATTACAGAAGGTCAAGTTAACATGATATGTCCCTTCTGACCTAAAACCTATGAAATTTAAAATGCAAGATGAAAGTGCCAAGTAATCAGTTCCTCTTGGTTCTCAGCTGTTTTGAGCTCCTTGTTGCAGGTACTTTGACATGCATGCCTTGGGAGGGTCTTCCAGGTCTGTTTGCTTTGTTCATCTGTAAAATGGCATCAGCAGTATTTGATCTCTTCCAGGCTCTGCTCTGTTTCATCTTGGGGGAGCAAGGTGGCATCATGAATCAAAAGGTGGTCATTGCTTGGCACTGCAGTGTGAATAACATAGCATCCCTTTGTGCAGCTCCTCCATCCCAAACTGAGTTTCAGCTCTCCATCTGACTGTGATTGGTGGTGGGGATGCAGGAGCTGGTTCTATTTGGTCAATCACCTCCAGGCAGGTCTGATGGGACTGCACTAGGGCAGGTTTCCACATGTGCCCAAAGGAGGCATCACCTGCTTGCTGTCTTCCCTTCTCCCCATAACCTTCATCTTGGTGAAGAAGAGGAAATAAATAAATGGGAGGAAGAAAACAAGAAAAAGAAGCTTTATGGCTGGTTGCCAACTAGGATACAACTGTGAAAATATAACAGGAAATGTGCTGCCTGAGATGGTGGTTTTACTGGTTGCAGGATACACCAATTACCTTACCTCCCTGCATGTAATTTGCCCAGTTTCCATCTACCAAATCTCTTGCTCTCTCTCTCCTCACAGGTATATTGCTTGCTTTCTACTATTTTCTGTGGGATCTAAGAAACCTTGTCTAAAGGTTTCTCACTCCTCTGCACTTCATCTCAAATGAAAGTGCCTTTGACTTCTTTTTCTTCTTTGCATAAAATCTTTTAATTAAGGCACTGACACAGCTCATCTGCATCTTAGTCCTTGAGTCTGGCCTAGACCAATTGTCTCACAGGACCTGGCACTCTTTGAAGGACGGATGCAGGTAACCATCATGACCCAGGGGCCTAGAGTGTGGGGTGGGACCTTCCTCCTGCATCCAGCACAGCTGAGGATGCCTCACCTGCCGCCCCTGCTTTCCCAGCCCATCCTTTCAGTGCCATATGTTCCCACAACAGTTACTTGGGTATTGTGGTGTGTATACTATTGGTCCCCATCTTGTGTTACTCTGCTGGCAGATGAAAAGCTGCAGTCTGTATATAAGACATGAGACCCAATTATAACTCATTAGACAGAAGAACTGCCAGTGTGCTCCAACTTAGCTACCTCCAGGAGGGAAATCATGCCTCTGAGTCTTGTAATACTCATTGTATGTAGTGTGACTATAACATCCAAGAACTGGGTGGAGCAGAGAGATACCTGAGGCTCTGGTCAGGTCTTGTCATCCTAGAAAACCCTTTTGCTTCAGCAAAGGTACTGTGCAAAGAGTAGCTGTGTATCTGTGGACAGGATTTACCTTCGTCTTACTAGGGATATTCAGCATTTACCCACTTCTCAGTGTCAGGAACACCACTAGCTGTTTAAATTCGTCACTCTGTCCCTGGTGGAAGCACAAGATTACAGAGTCTGCTCTATCTCTGAGCAACAGGAACACAAATTGACGTGTTGCCAAACCTCTCCCTGTGTTTGCTGCCTCACAGTCCACACACTCCAAGTGCTAAGCAGACATCCGGCACTGCAGCCCAGCCCTGTGCCTACCCAGATGAGCAGTTGAGCTTGAAAAACACATCACAGAGGTGGATGTTTCTGATACTGGGATGATCTTTGTCCGTTCAGACACAAGACAAAGACAATGGTGTCTTCAGCCTCCAAACATGAATGGTGGAATGCTGAAGAGATATTTGTGCTGTCTCCAGGGACCTATGGGTGGAGGGATGACTGAACAAGAGTGTTGGAAAACCCATCAGAGGGGACAGGTGCAGAAGCTATCTGAGCTCTGCAGGACATGAGACGAGCGCAGTGCAAGAGGGGCAAATAGCAGCTGAGGGGAGTCTGGGAGCCCATGACTCTGCTCAGACTGCCAAGCGACAGCGTGGACTTTCACTGAGCCCATCTGCAAAGGAGAACTGAATTGCTTTATTGAGTGTTCTGACTATGGGCTCAACACAGATGCCTAAGTGCAGGGGTCTGGAATGAATTGAGGATCCCTGGGTCATCCTGCCTGGCTTTAGCTGCCACTCCAGAGCGGCTAAGATCTCTTGGAGGTCTTGTGTCACACCTCAAAATCCCATCTAAGAGAGTCCTATGTGTGCAACCAGATCAGTCCCTGGAGATCGCTGAACTAGAGTGGAATTCCCCCCAGGAAACTATGTCCTGGGCAGAGGCAGAAACCCAACAAGTTTCCATAGTTCCAGTGTGGTAGGATACCCATTTCCATAGAAGCACAAGAATGGCACAGAGAACAGATGAGAGGTCTGCCTGCCCCTGCACAGTCTCCAAAAACAACTGCTTACACCTCCCTACCCTCCTTAGGAATTCTGCAGCAGGGAGCAGTAGGTGGATGAGATGGCTTTTAAGCTTCCAGACACTCTCCTTGGTGTGGTTTGAGTTGTGACAGACTTCATTGAAACCAGCACTCTCGAGGAGCTGCAGTAACACTGCATTTACATAGTGAAATAGGAGTCTGTTGGTTTATATGGGGAGGGATAGTCTCATTCACTGTGTCAAGGAGAAATACTGATGTTGTCTCATAATTAGCACTTTGTTTTCTCTAATTTTCTTCCCGGGGGACAGCTTCCCTGCCAGGCAGGCTTAGCTTGTCCCAGTAGATCCTCACCTGCTTTAAGTTGTACTTGGGAGTACAGCAACACCTTTCTGAACAACCTTGCAGGGAACACCCCAGATGCTGGGGTTTCTGGCCTCTATCATTGGTAAATAGTCCCAGCTGGATGTTCCCTGCCAGACATAGCAGCTAAGGCTCTTCAAAGAGATGCAGTTTGTGTCAAAGACGTGTACTGGTTTCCTTGTCCTATCTGAACTGAGCACACTCAAGTATCAGTAACACAAACATGTCATTTCACATGACAGGCTCTTATTAAGATTGTACCCTGTGCCTGGACAGGAACCTCAAACCCAGAGCACTGGAAATATTCACGTCTCGGGTATGAGTCATTGGGACTGCTTGTAATAGTTGTATTTTGTGACTTGGTTTGTGTCAGCTCAGTCCTTGAAGCAATTACATTTTCACTTAAACATTCTAGGCTCTCTTGCAACCTCTGAAGTCCACCCAGCACATAAGGGCAGGGTTTCTGTCGCCCTTTAACTTTGCTTTCCCTTTCTTGCTGCATTGCTTTAGGTAATCTCCAGCCAGATTTTTCTGTGTCTGAGTCCTTTCATTTTCCTTGTGCTCACCCAGGAAATATTTACAGCTGCATTGGCTCTTCAGAAGGAAAGAAGCTGATGGGAGAGGAGAAATTGTGCTGATAAATTCCCACTGAGCCAGGGGGCAGAAGCACTGGCATCTGGTCCACAGGAGAGCCGCAATCCAATAAATCCCATTTCAGCTGGTCCCTGAATTCTAGGAGCTGTAATATTGCCCCAACACATCTGGAGGATCACAGTTACTGAATGGCTCAGGTTGGAAGGGACCATTGGGTGGGTCATCTCGTCCAATGTTCAAGCAGGATCATTCCAGAGCACATGGCACAGGATTATGTCCAGATGGTTCTGACATTTCTGCTGGGGAGACTCCACAACCAGGACTGCTGGCCAGAAGAAGCTGGCTTTTGTACCAGCCCTACTGAGATTCATAAGCTGAGTGGTCCTGTGAAGGGCTGTGTGATCCCCTACTGCTTATGGGGAAAGGCATGGGTAATGAGGCCTTTCACCTTCCCTTCTTTTGAGACTGGGGTTACTGAGGAGAAAATCTATGGGACAGAAAGTAGAAAAGCAAGGAACGCTGATCCTGGAGGGGTGATGGCAGCAATAGTTCTGCCTGAATTCGGTTCAGTGACTTTAAAGCCTTGAATTCCACTTTCAGTAAGAGTGGCCAGAATTAATCAATTTAAACCTGGGTGCTTGGGTACATCCTGAACTGTAGCACCAGGGAAGAAAAGATGTTTTGTTTGTATAACCAAGGGGATAATAGCACAGGATGGAAAGTCTCAGGACTGCCCTTGGTCTCAGGAGATGGGAGCTGGTTTTGGGAAGGGTGGATCTCCCTGTTTGTGCCATAGGGCACTCGTGTGTCTCCTTCAGTGTGCGTGCCAGGTGTCTGCAAGTGAGGAGTAGCAACGCAGAGCTTTCCCACGCCTGAGACCCTTTGCTGGTCTGGGCACGAGCCTTTGAGTGTCTTTAAAGTAGAGAGAGAGAGAGAGCAGCACCACCCTGCCCCTGGGCAGGTGGGGAGAAGGTGTATGCTGAAGGTAATGTCGTGCCCCAGTGGAGACAGCCCATACACAACATTTGCTGTTCAATCATTTTGGTTAAGTGGCTCAGTATTTTCCCTTCCCATGACCTCTTCTCCACTCAGCCCTTTTATGTGCTGCTTCTGCATTTCAGCCACTCTTAATTTGTCTTCCAGGTTTTGTCCTGTTCCTCTCTTTCATTAAGGCACTCTTCCTCCTCTTCGGTGTTTTTCCCTCTCCTCTCCTTCCTCCTCAGTCCTAGCAGAGCCCCCCCAGGCCCATTTTGTGAGTGATGGAGGCAGGGGGGAAAGGATCAGCGCTGATACAGCAAGCTGTGAATTTTGGGGTAGAGGAGATCTGGAAGCTCTTGCTTCAGGCTAGCAGCCAGCCACATTTATCTGAAGAGCTTTCATAAAATATTCCCAGCATTTTATCAGAGAGGTGATGCTGTCATGGGTTTGTTTATTATTTCCCTTCAGGGCTTGGTCTCTTCGTGGCTTCTTCCTTTCATTTTTCAGAGGAAACATTTGCTGCTCTCTCAGGTCCTTAGAGGAAAATAAGATACAAAGGGAGCAGGGGTAATGAGAACATTTTCCTGAGCCAAGGTAACACAGCCTATGGTCACCTATGGCCTAAACATGTGGGAACCAAGCTCTGTCCTTGAGGATGCTAAGTCAGGAGGTGGTCACTGGAGGAAAGAGCCATGGCAGGGGATCAGGGACACAGCCTGTGTGCTGTCACCTAGACCCCTCCAGCTCTATTCCTCCACCTGCTCCCCTCTCGCCCTCCCTCTCCCTCCAAGGTCTCTGATCTTGACCAGGCTTCTCCTCCTATTGTGCTCAAACCTTCCTCTCTGAGACGGTCCTCAGTTCTCCTTACCTCGCAGGCATTGCAATCACTCAGTCATTCCAGATGAGCTTTCAGAAAATCTGTCTAAATCCTTCCCTCCTCAATCCTTTTCCTCTTCTATTGAAGCCTACCTTAGTGGGATTTCATCAGGCAGAGCTGCACCAGGGAATTTTCCACAGCACAGGTAGATGTAGGGACAGAGGCAGGTGAGTCCCCATCCTCTAATGTCTACCTGTCCCAGCATTTGCTCCTACATGTACCATGGCATGGCCTTGCCTGGGCCACCATGTGAGCCTGGGACTAGAGCTCCTTCAGATGACGCCCTGGTTTGTGCTTCTAGTGTACCTGCTTGCTGGCAGAATATTGCAAACTAAAAAAGTCCTGGACTTAGGATAAACATTACTTAGCAACACCCAAAACATCATCATGTTATCAATGTTCTTCTTACACTAAAGACAAACAGAGTGCTGTACCTGTTACTAGGAAAATTACTAAGAAAGTGAACTCTTAGCCACAGGCTTATTAGGTAAAAGTCCACAGCTCACAGCCTAAGGCTTAAGCAAATCCAGCTGCTCATGCTAAGCAAGTAAAGCTAAGTAAACAACATCCTAAATCACACAATGCTATAACTCTGTGACTCATTCTATTTGAAACTGAAGTATTTAAGCTAAACAATTAATACCTCTCAGTGTCTCCCTTCTTTTTATTTTTTTAAGCATTCCTGCTAATATGCTGAGCAAAGTTTGTGAGGTCTTTCAAATCATGTGGTCATTCTCCATAATTTTGTGTACAAGGTGACTATCAGTAACAACACGAGCTTTGGTGCAGCCAAAGCCTGGTGAAACACTGTCTTTGGAATGTTGTGAGAGCTTCGCCACTGCAAGAGCAGATCTACATTAACTGGTGGTCTCTTTCCCTGATTTGTCCCACTGAGATTGTGTATCAGACACAAATCATTGGTTAGTCCCTCATGCTAACAGAGAGGATCCCATTGGATGTTCTGATTTCCTTCAGTCACTTTTTGTTGTGCTCAGTTTGTTTACAAGTATGTCAGTATTTATACTTTATATATACTTTGTTTATGTATATTTTTAGGACTCTCAATCCTGTCCCTATAATACTAGCTGCATCTCTTTTTGTTCATCTTGAGGGGGCGAAGGTTTACTCCTGTACCCATGCTAACCATCCCACATAGGAATGGTGAACAGGGCAGTTTGATGGTAGAAATATTAGCTTATCTCATTAGTTCTACCTGTTTCAGTGACCATGAGGGATTAAATAATACCTATTGTACATACATGTAAGAGCACACAGTCCAATTTCAGATATTTGTGGGATCAACTCCTCTCTTAATTAGCAGAAGGCAAGTTGGATTCATTGTGGTAGGTAGAGGGGCTGTAGTTGGTATTGAGTCAATTCTTTCATAAGATACAGTAGTTTGTATTCTGCCAACTTTACCATTGACTTCCATACAACACCTGAAATTGTGTTAAACAGCAACTAGCATGATTGGAACAATAAGATGAAAATTTTTTTACCACCTTTCTCACCATAGGATCATGTGCCTTATTTCAGAGTGTGCTGAGTTGGGAGGGAGACACAAGGATCACTGAGTCCAACCCTTAGACCTGCACTGGACCTTTTCCAAGAGTCACACAATGTGCTTGACAGTATTATCCAAACACTTCTTGAACTCTCTAAGGCTTGGTGCTGTGACCGCTTCCCCGGGGAGCCTGTTCAGTGCCCAATCACCTTTTTCTAATATCCAGCCTAACCCCTCCCAACACAACTTCAGGCCATTTCTTCAGGTTTTGTCACTGGTCACTTCAGAGCAGAGATCAGTGCCTGTCCCTCCTCTGACCCTCACAAGGAAGTTGCAGACTGGGATGAGGTCTCCGCTCAGTTCCCTCTTCTCCAGGCTGAGCACACCAAGTGACCTCAGTCAAGTCCCTTCTTTAGATTCTTCAAGAATTTGAACTTGAAGCCTATACACCTTTAGTAGACTTTTTTGTTCTCAAATTTATCCATCACCTTTCCACCACTTTGAATGATCTATCCTTTTTTAATTTTATACTTAGCTGTGCTGTAGTTATCACGAGTGTCAACAGCATCAGGAGTAGTATAATATCTCGTTTAATTCTTTGCTGATTTTCAAGAATCTGTCATCCATCGTCTGGCTTGACTGTGTACTACTTGTTTGATGTGAGAATAGTGTGTCGAATTTTCTTTTCCTAAAATCTTAACAGCAAAATGAGAATACAATAAGAGCACATGGCTCCTCCCATTTGGGTTCAATTATGATTTTCAGAAAAATACTTTAATTAAGACTTTGCCTCCAGGCTGTTTATCTTATACCTGTATTTCAGGTGGTGTGGGTTGGAAACACTGGCATATTTCCTTTTATATTTAACTCTTTTTGCCTATGTACATCTCACTGGAGTGGCCTGCTGCAAAGGGACTCCAGTCGAGCAGTTAAATTCTTGGGTTGTATGTGTACAACTCCTGGAATAGTGTGAGAATGCTTGGGCAGAGGCTTCTCCTTTAATATGTGTCATCTCCTTTTCCTTCCTTGCTCTCTTTCCCTTGTTCATGTTTGGGAGCATTGTGAAGCACATCACTGAGAAACTCCACTTCTTAGCCAGGAGAAAACCTGAACAAGGAAATGACCGAAAAAATGTGTGTGTAGGTCTTCCTTCATGATGTATGCCCTTGCTAGTAGCTTTGTTCTCTTATTTTCCTCCCTTCTGGCATCCGCAATGTCCCATGCAGAGAGGTGTCTCTGGGGAAAGGCTTGTGTTGAGCATTAGCTCTTGGCTATACCCTGCAGTATCAGCTGTAGACCAGGCAGATAAGCAGACAATTCTCGGTATTTTTTCCTATGAGGTTTTGTTTAGCTTCTTCAAAGGAAACCTGGGAAAAATCTTCTAGAGTGATCTGTGTGCAAACAAGCCCTTGGCTGCAATACAAGCTTCGTCTCTGCCTTGGATCCAGGGCTCACGTGGTACTCCTCATCTCTTGTTTTTCGGATATGAGTGCACTGCAGGCAGGGTAATCTACCCACACAAGAAGTGTTCTCTCCTGCAGGGGATAATTTTGCTCTTGGAGACATACAATGAGATGATTATCCACTTCTGTCTGGTTTCCCCAGGAGACCAGGAATATGTGATCTCGCGGTACGGGTGTGTGAGAGGGTGAGTGCACCTATCTCTCTGCTCCCCTGCCACCTTTGAGCCTCTTGGCCCATTGAAGGCAAAGATGGAAGAGGGGCAGACACAGCACAAACAAAGGATTCCTACAGACACAGCCATCGTGAGCTCTTCTTCCTGCAATCTCTACCCAGGAGAGCCCATCCAGACCTGAGTCGCTCCAGGAGAGGCCAAACCAGGCAGGCTCTGGATGTGCAGGGCATTGCAGGGGATGCAGGAGCAGTGCTGACCCTGGTCACTGGGACATTCCTAACAGCAGATGTTACTGAAGCCCTTCATTGTTAGGCACAGGGTTCCTAGGAATCTTCCCCTCCCCCCTGCCACCCCAAGATGTTAAGACTTTTAAAAGTGTTCAAAAAAAGTTCAATGATGTTCATGTTTTCTTTACACTGGTCCTTATGAGTGGGACACAAGGATTTGTGGTTTTGCACATGAGTTCAAAAACACCAGTAATTTAGACCCTAAATGTAACAGCAGTATTTGACAAGTATTGAGCTCAGCTGGAAATAAGATGTTGGTCAATATTGTGTTTCCTAGGTCTTCCAATTAACTTTTTCTTGTAGTACTGTCTGCACTGTGCCAGGGTGTACCAAAGGCATAAGGAGTCGTCTGGGCTGCCCCAGAAGGCATTTGCCAGAGCCTGGGGTACCAGGGAAAGGTCAGGAGCATCACTGGGATGCTGTGAGAGACACACAGAGTGTCCTGGAGCACAGGCAAGGGCGGCATTCACCCACTCAGAATCATCCAGGGACTGTCTGGGTCTGTGGAAAGGCACATGAGGACACCCCAAAAGTGGAGCACAGCACATGGGCTGGTCCAGGGCCACAGTGGCCTTGTTGAGGCCCAATGTGGTGCACCCAGGCTGTGCAAGCAGAGCCCAAGGCCCATTCTGGAGGCATGTGGAGGATGCTCAGGACCAGTGCCCACTGGGGAGACAAAGGGTGGGCCATGGCCAGAGACTGTGCAGAGGTTGCAGTTCATCCTGCAGCAGTAGGATTCCCAGACAGGGACGCCCCTGCCTCCTGGGGCTCTGTGTGCTCTGGCTCTTGCCTGGCAGAGTCTACCCTTCCAGCCATTCTGATGGGGACAAGGTGACATGAGATGTGCTTCCTGAGGACCTGGAACAGTGGGGCACGGGCCCAGGGGGGATCCTTCTGGGAGTTTTATAAATGTTTCTGGCTGGATATAGAAATGAGATGGTACTATTGACCCCATTGAGGGAGATATTACTAATCATGACATTTATTGGGTAACAGAGATTTTGCATTTGTAGAAGCCATTAGAAAAGACATCACTGCCCTGCACAGAAGAGCCATTTTCAGTCAGGAACAGTGAACCTCCAAAAGTTATGTTGAACTGGCAAGTCCGAGTCATCATATCACTTGTATAAGTCTCTGTCCAGGTTTCAGCCAAGATAAAGCTAAATTTCTCCCTTCTACCTGCTAAAATGCTGAGAATAATGCTGATAAACCACTGATGCTTTAGTTGTTCCTTGGGAGGACTTACTCTAAATCAAGGACCTTTTAGCTTCCTGTGCTCTGCCAGTGAGCAGGTGCACAAGAAGCTGGGTTGGGAGCAGGGCCAGGAGAGCTGACCCAAACTGGCCAAAGGGATATTCCATACCATAGATCATCATTCCCAGTAAATAAAACAGGGGCAATTGGCTGGGAGGAGCTGATCTCTGCTGGGGATCAGGCTGGGCACTGGTCAGTGGGTAGTGAGCAATTATATTGTTTATCACCTGTCTTTCTTGGGCTTTATTCCTCTCACTCTGTTGTCTCCATTGTTGTTATTATTACTATTATTATTGATATATTTTATTTTGTTTAAATTATTAAACTGTTATGTACAGCCACGAATTTTACCCTTATTTCCAATTTTGCCCCCCATTCTACTGAGGAGGGGTGCAGTGTGAGCTGCTGGCTGTGTGGCACTTAGTTGCTGGCTGAGGTTAAACCATGACAGTCTCCTAGGATGGTATTGGGAAGCAGTCTCCTATGATAATATTGTCCTAGAGCTGAAATATATATATAACATACAATAATATACTATATTTATATATAGATAGAGAGAGAGTTGAAATAACAATGTATTTATTTTTAACTTGGAAAACAATATTTGTTTTGAAAACGTTTCCAGTTTAAAAAGGAATTGGTGCAAAGGTGACTGCTTTTAAGAGAGGAAAGCTTATTTTGGCTAAGCAGGCTGTTCTGCATAGGACTCCCATCTGGTTGGACACAGTCCTCTCTGTATTCAACTGCTGAAGCTCAGTTCTAGCTAGTTTTCCCATGTGGAAATATAACCACTAAAAAAAAAAAAAAAAGAAGAAAAAAAAGAAAGAAAAAAAAAGGAATAAAGGGTCTAGATAGAGCCTTTGGGCTACTTCAGGGTGTCATTGGGCAAACCAGGCTCAAACACCAAACCCTGACTCATTGCTGTAAGTCAGCTCGTAAAGTGTCTGTCATTCTGGGCTGCTGCTCATTTCTGGGAAGGCAATTATGTTGGTCTCTCCGGTTTTGAAGGAAGATGTGTGCTGTTCCAGGGAGCANTTCAGCCAAGATAAAGCTAAATTTCTCCCTTCTACCTGCTAAAATGCTGAGAATAATGCTGATAAACCACTGATGCTTTAGTTGTTCCTTGGGAGGACTTACTCTAAATCAAGGACCTTTTAGCTTCCTGTGCTCTGCCAGTGAGCAGGTGCACAAGAAGCTGGGTTGGGAGCAGGGCCAGGAGAGCTGACCCAAACTGGCCAAAGGGATATTCCATACCATAGATCATCATTCCCAGTAAATAAAACAGGGGCAATTGGCTGGGAGGAGCTGATCTCTGCTGGGGATCAGGCTGGGCACTGGTCAGTGGGTAGTGAGCAATTATATTGTTTATCACCTGTCTTTCTTGGGCTTTATTCCTCTCACTCTGTTGTCTCCATTGTTGTTATTATTACTATTATTATTGATATATTTTATTTTGTTTAAATTATTAAACTGTTATGTACAGCCACGAATTTTACCCTTATTTCCAATTTTGCCCCCCATTCTACTGAGGAGGGGTGCAGTGTGAGCTGCTGGCTGTGTGGCACTTAGTTGCTGGCTGAGGTTAAACCATGACAGTCTCCTAGGATGGTATTGGGAAGCAGTCTCCTATGATAATATTGTCCTAGAGCTGAAATATATATATAACATACAATAATATACTATATTTATATATAGATAGAGAGAGAGTTGAAATAACAATGTATTTATTTTTAACTTGGAAAACAATATTTGTTTTGAAAACGTTTCCAGTTTAAAAAGGAATTGGTGCAAAGGTGACTGCTTTTAAGAGAGGAAAGCTTATTTTGGCTAAGCAGGCTGTTCTGCATAGGACTCCCATCTGGTTGGACACAGTCCTCTCTGTATTCAACTGCTGAAGCTCAGTTCTAGCTAGTTTTCCCATGTGGAAATATAACCACTAAAAAAAAAAAAAAAAGAAGAAAAAAAAGAAAGAAAAAAAAAGGAATAAAGGGTCTAGATAGAGCCTTTGGGCTACTTCAGGGTGTCATTGGGCAAACCAGGCTCAAACACCAAACCCTGACTCATTGCTGTAAGTCAGCTCGTAAAGTGTCTGTCATTCTGGGCTGCTGCTCATTTCTGGGAAGGCAATTATGTTGGTCTCTCCGGTTTTGAAGGAAGATGTGTGCTGTTCCAGGGAGCAGAGTTGGCTCAGGGAAGAAGGTGGTGCAAGATTCCCGCACAGCATCGCACCCGCCTGCCCACCAGCTGTTAGATGCCTGAGCCCGCCTTGTTGGCTTGTGGTGACCATGGAGCAGACCCCTCATCATGTATTTGTCAGTCTTCTTTGTTATCTTCTCTCTTGTGGGAAAACAAAAATGAGTGACGAGGAGAAGCATCAAAGCTTCGAGGCCCCGGAGGAGCTGTGGGTGAATCACATGGATACTCTCCAGATATGAGGAAAACACAACCCAGTCATCAGGGTGCTGATGCCGGGAAGGGGCCAGCTCTCTGGGGAGGATAAAGTGAACACAAAGCCCCAGAGTGTGGAAGAAAGTTAGTTTGATGCTGCTGTTTCTTCATCCAAGCCCTACTGTGATGCCTGTCTGAGGGGCTTGGAGCTGTGGAGTTGATGGATTGGTCTCCTTGGTTTGTTGTCCCAGAGGTGTGAGTGCAGCTGGGGTAATGTGAAGCTTTAATTTAGCTCGCATTTACATGAATGTATGGTCCGTGTTAGAGCACTACAGCTGCCAAGGAGCATAAACCACATCAATCTCTCAGCTACGTTTATAGCAGAACAAAGCTTTTATTGGGGCATTGGTGTGGGTTTTTTTATTCCACACTTTTTTCCCCATTATTGGATGCAGCTTCAGCGTGTTCAGTCCTTCTGCCCCAGGCATGACCTGTGAGTTCCTGCTCTAGGGGTTTTGAAACACTTCCCAGGTTGGGAATCAAATGATTTGTGATGACTACTGATGGAATCCCACATGGGATTTGACCAGCTGAAGGAAGTGCTCACACGTCCTGGTGATATGACTCCCCATCAACCCAGTAACTCCCTGTCAACCCAGTGTCTGATACATCCTTTCAGCTTCATGCTGAGTCCTTGGCTTGGTCCTCGTCAAGGCTGGCTTGTGTTTTTGGTCTGGTAGCAGACATGGGATATAATGGGAATTCGGATTTCCTAATTCTCCTTTCCCTCTTGGTACATACACCCTGGACTACGGGCACAGAAACAGTAGCAACCAAGGTATTACATCTTAGTGAATTGTAGTGAGCCACAATGACTGTGTGTTCTCAGTCTGTCTCATCTGTAAGGGCATTTGTCACCAGCTCTTTGGCCATGAACTCACAACACTTAAAAATGAACCTCTGTTCTGGGGTTAGGCAGTGTTACTATTCAAAAGGAGAAAAAAAGAAGAGCAATTGGCTTAAACTAAGGAAGAGTGTGAGACCAGAAACACACATTTTGCACCTTATTGGTGTTACAAGGTAGTCAGAATGACTGAAGGTCACAGATACTATAATAACACTCACAGTACAGCCTTCATAGGGGAACTCAGAGGCTCTTCCACTGTCCTGTTGCACCACAAAGAGGTTTCCTGAAAAAGCTTTCTTTTCCACATGCTGTCTCCAACACCTTCCCCCAGTGTGGTCAATGCAGGTGAGTGACAAACAGATTATGACCCTTTGGTTTCCCAGAGTATTGTAATATTATGAAGAGGAGACAGCATTATCACACTGGCAATTGATTTGTTAAGAACTGCAGTGCCAGTCAAGCCAAAGAAAAGTAAACAAAGAATTTGTATATGACATCAAGCCAAACAGAAGAGCTTAATGTGCTGGAAGAAAAGATAAATAAGAGAAAACCACATTTTGTACTAATCATCCTAAGGTGGGCCTGCATGACCACTCTCACTGTGCATCACACAGCCAGCCCAGGACACCTTTTTCTATTTGTCCTGCTGCACTCTCCATATGCAAACTCCACAGCCTTAAATTGTCCTTCATGGGAGCAAACACACATTACAATATTTACTTTCCTTTTGTACAGAAACTCAGTGTGAAGTTCCATTCAGATTCAAATCTTGCCTCCTCTTCTCACAAATGAGTACTTTCATTACTGATTTGATTAGGAGGCAGTCTGTTCCCTGTTAAATTACTTATGCTGGGTTGCTATCATAAGGTGAGGCAGTACTTTTGTTCTCCTACGTGCACTCAACCTGTGGCTCATTACAAGCTCCGGACTGAGACTGACAACCAGTAAGTCAGGGATGATTTGGCTGACAGTGACTGGTCCCTGGCCTAGGTTTTGAGTTCCTTGTTCATTTTCAGCATGAACATGAGACTGCTTCAGTTAGGAAGTTACTGAGCTGTGATAATCCTAAAATATTAAGTTCTCTGAAATAGATGTTATCTTAGATTACCAGTGGTCCTGTGTACGTTCTGTTAGTAGTGGTGACAACTTGGGCACTGTCTGCCACAGACCACTCATCACTGCTCCCACACTGTCATGGGAACTTGTAGAATGGATCTGCCAGAAACATAAAATGGTTTTCTGGCTTATTTCTTCACCAAAGCAATTCACTGAATCACTGTGCACCCACACAAAAAGCTGCCAAAGCTGATGGGGGGACTGTACACCAGGAGCTTTGGTCTAAAGACATCTTCAGAGATCTGCACTTCAGTCTCCTGCTCTGACTAGCTGGGCTATCTCCAACACCCAACCAGTGGCTTTGATTCCTGTGTCCTAGAAAGCTCTGAGGATGGAGGCAACTCCAGTGATCAGACCCAGGCCTAGTCCTCCATCCCAGCTGCTGTAAGAGTGAAATAGTGAAGAAAACACAAAGCTCAGTATGCCATGGCTGCAAGCATGGAAACAGGATGGAGATCTTGTGGTTTGCATTACCATGGTCCTGGGGGAGGGAACATGGAGCGAGGCACAGGCCATGTGGTCTCGTTCTTCCACCTGATACCCACAGATGTTTTGTATGAAACAAGAACACCTCCTGCCAAGAAATACTCCATACAACATGCCTGCAAAGGACAGAAGATTTGACCACAGTCCCACCCACAGCACTTTACACAATAATGGTTAATAAGGCATAAAAAGTACCCCAATTTTACATCTAACTGAGGGATAAGAGTTTGATGCAGAATTGCAGGAAGAGATTGGCGGGCTTATCCTCTTCACCCTCTCCAAAAGGGATGTGTTTTGGTAAGCCTTGCATCCTCAGCTATGCTGAGTGTTGACAAGGATACTAGGCTTGTGATTGCAATCATATTTTTGGAGCTATATATAGCTACTCTGCAGTTACTGCATTATCACAGGCAATCCAAAACAACCTTATATATTACATTCAGTAATTGCGCTATTTTTGAATCCAACTGGCTCTTTCGAATGTGACTGGACTACTTTAGAATATGATTTCCTTCTTTGCACATCTGGTGTTGGACCTCTATATATTTTGCAACACCAACTAAAAAGCTTTTCCCTGCATCCACTGTGGACCTCTCAAACTTCAGTTTGTTGCTCCTTGTTATGTGACTTGCCCTTGCTGATAAGAACTTTGCTGCTGTAGTTCAACCAGTTGTTGGTTGCTCTTAGGTCTCCCATTCAGACTCCTCTTCACCACACTGACCAATTCCAGCTCCCCAGACTCTGTTTCAAGGACACATGCTCATTCTTCTGGTTTTGGTAGCCCTGCTCTGCTTTTTCTCTAATTTCTTGATAGCCATGATGAATTCCGGGCCCAGCAGTGGAGACAGTAACACCATTGATCTACTTGCCGCAATGGTCCCAGTATGTGGTTTGCCCAGTTTGCTCTGGGAGCACATCATTGGCTCATAATCAGTCTGGCATGAACAATATGGTTACGTATCATAGTCAGGTCAGGATAGGGCAAGAATATCCATTACCAGTACCTGCACTGATGATGGACCTTTCCCCACAGACTCAGCAGCCTGGTAATGTAGGTGCTCAATTCACACACAAACAGGACTGTTTTTCAGCCACTGTGAATAAAAAAGCTGTAGCAGCAGACCTGCACCCAAAGAGATCTCAAGGGAAAACCCTATTGCTTTGTGAAGAGGGTTGTGAGTTAACTCTTCTCTTTGACTTACTCTGAAGCTCAGTGTCCCAAAAACATACTAAGGAGCAGTGTGGGAAGCACCATCATTTTAAATAATGCCTGTATTGCTTGCGGTCTGTAAATATCTCATCAGATATTGCTGAGGATCTTAGCTCTGATACCCTGGGAAAGTTCCAACACAGATGATTGCCTCCTGCCTAATTCAATTCACATTTAATAGAGTGGCAACACTCAAATGAATGCCCCAGGGTAGATGACTGGTGGGAATCAAGAGTGTAAAGAAAGAACATTAAGAAACTGAGATGGAAATGCATTGAGAATCAATGTTTGAGGAAAAGTCCTCCTCCCCTGCCCCAGGAAGTCCTGAGCCAATTTCTCACTTTCAGTGTGCCTGCCTGAACATATGGAAAGACACCTTGGTGTGTTTCTTCTAGAAGGGTGATGTCACGAAGGATTACATTGTGAATGGTGCCATGAGGGACACCATAATTCTTTCTGCAAAACTCTAAATAAACCTCACGTTGTCCCCAGACCTTGCTAGGAAGTGTTATATGGATCATGGACTTTTGTTTCCATGTGCTTGTTGTCCATCCTGTGGAAAAAGGAAGGCATTCTACTTGTCACCACTGGTGGGAGGGCAGCAGTACTGTGAGCACAGGACTCCTGCAGTGTGGCTATTGGTGTATGCTGTGCATTCAGAGCTGATACCATCTCCATCCTGTGTGCATCTGTGTCCAGTACTTAAACATCTGCAGAAGGCAAACAAAAGTACTGCTGGAACAGCTGGGGATGGGCACACCAGTGGGACAAGGAGATCTGTGTGGTCTTAAATATGGCTAAGCTGACACGTGTTACTGTATTGTATATTCCTGTATAATCTATCCTCCACACACTTAAAGCAAACTGAAATGGGTTGGATTTGTGAAGATCTCCCTTGAATTGAAGAAGACAAGGTACCTCCCCTGGCAGAAGCTTGCTTTCTCAGCTCTTCATTCTTCGAGATTGTATCTGCTAAGTTTATTGGTTTCCTTAGCAGAACTCTGATGGCTTTCCTGGCTCCAGGTTCCTTTGTGGCAGGTGTTGCATGTGCACTTAGTGAAAGCTGTGTCAGAGATCCTACAGCCCCAGATAGGACAAAGCAGGACAAGAGGGCAATGACAGCTGCTATATATTGGACACCCACATGTGCTTTTTGCTTCTCTGGGTGCTGCATGGAGGCATTGAGGGATGCAGCATACCTGCACTTAGGTATTTTTTTGTTTTGAAAAATTGCACCACTACAATTCCTCTCCTGAATAAAAATTTGTAGATGCCAATTTCCTTGCTGCACTGACATCCTCCTGTTTCATCCTCTGGGAGGCACCTGGCTCTCAGTTGATCGTCCCTTTTTCTAGTTGTCAGGAATCTCCTCTCCTTTCCAGAAATCATGTTTAAGTGGTGTCTTGGGGCTAATCCCAACCTTACAGTTTACTGTCAACTTCTGAGTGTCTGACCATCATCCCACTGCAGAACAACCTGTCAGATTTGGCCCCAAGAAGAAGAATCATAGAATTACAGAATGGTTTGGATTGGAAGGATCCTTAAAGATCATTTAGGTCCAATCCCCTTACCATGATCAGGGACACATTTCACTAGACCGGGTTCCTCAGAGCCCCACCCAGCCTGGCCTTAAACTCTTCTAGGGATGGGAAATCCACAACTCTGGGAAACCTGTGCCAGTGCTCCACCACCCTCAGAAATTAAGGAATTTTCTCTTAATATCTTATCTAAACCTGCCCTCTTTCAGTCTGAAGCAATTCCTTTTGTCCTGTCACTACAGGATCTTGTAAATAGTCTTCCATCACAGAATCACAGAATTGTTGAGGTTGAAAAGGATTTTAAAGATTATTTAGTTCTAGCCCCCAATGTCCTTTCCATCTGTTCAGCCCTGGGATTCCCTCTCACAACTCTCTGTTAGCAACAAGAGAACACCTGCTTGTGAATCCCAGGTGGTGTCTCTGAGCCAAGCAACCTCAGCAGGGAAGTTAGCCCAGAGCCTTTAATTCATCTCTGAACCCTGGGAACAGACCTGCTGCAGTCTGTGCAGGTACAGAGGGAGAAAACTAAGGGTAGGACCAAATAGATTTTTCCATTTCAATCTGAACTGAAGCAGTTACTCATCCAACAGTACTTTCCTTGTTATGCACTCAAAGGATATTCTCACATAACTGAATTCTTAGCCAGAGACTTTTTTAGAGGGTGTGTTATAATTCAAATAGCAAGCTGGGGCAGCTCTTCCTGGCAAGCTGGAGGTATTGAAAGGATCTTGGCTTCAGTAGATGAAGATAATTGTGGAGATTGGACAAAGGACAAAGAGGAGAGGAGAGAGACCTCATTTCATCCAGTTATGTAGAGTGTTAAGTAATCACATAACTTGGTAGTAATGATTCATCTTGGTGATGTCTTGTTAAAGTTCTGGGCTAGTTGTGTCTTGCATCCCCGCTCCAGGCTGAAAGGGGACAAAAAACCTCTGGTTATAGTGCTTGTTAAATATTGCATAAGGGACTCCGCTCCCTTTTCTGGTGGATGCAGAGGGTAACTCTGAAGGGCTTAGTGTGCCTGGATGGGGCTTTTGAACTGGCAGGAGCAGCCCACAGGTGGTGGAAGATATCTCTAAAATGAGGAAAGGCATGTGCTTCTAGGCAGTGGAAAACATGGGGCTTTGCCAGCAGGCTGCTCTTGGCAAAGTCTGCTCTTGCCAACTGCAGCCCTGGCAGAGACCACATACAAACCTGCACGTCTTCCTTCTGCTGACATTAATTAGCCATTTCCTTTGGGGACAAAGGCATTTTGGATAAGCAGGCATTGGCCTATTGTCCTGGATTACTGTATTTTTATCCTGGCTTTGGTTCATTCAGATTTTCTTCTTCCTTCTCATGGAATGTCTGTCTGAAGACTGTAGGAAGAAGAAATGATTTTCTCTGGGCATGACATGCTGAGTCCATAGTGCAGAGAAAAAGGAGAAGGAAGAGCCTTTTTCCTCTTGGTGTGAGTGTCAGCCCAGTCAGCCCAGTCAGCCCAGCATAGGAAGGGATCCTGTGTTGTAGGCACACAGTGCTATTGGTGACAAACTTAAGCTTTGAATGTATAGAAAGCCAGACTCTGGACAGCCTAGGGCAAAGGAAGGTCTAGGAAATGGGAACTACCAGATTACACCTGGAATGGAGATGTCATAACAGACCCATGGCATATTTGAGTTTCCAAGTATTGAGTGACTTCAGTCCCATATGATGAGGAATGAATTTTTTAGCTTCTCTTGGGGGAGGTCTGTATGTGATGGAGGTGTGTCCACATCCCTAAAGATGAACTTGAGGCCCTGCAAGAGGTCCCATCAAAAAAAGCCAGCAGCTGCATTACTGACTGAGCTTCCATAACCCTCAGTACCATGTCTGTCTGCTGCTGGGTCACATTACAATACAAATTTGAACCAAAACAGGTTTGAATCCTGAGTAAATTTGAACTCAATTGGCCAAGGTGCATAACGCAGACTTTAGGCAAGCAGGTGTATTTTGATACATGCCTGACCCAGCACATGCACTATCCTGAAAACAGAGTTAGTGTGTGGTTCCCTGCCAATGTTAGTAAAGCCAAATGTGGACTGCTGCCACCCTGTCCTCCTCTCTGTCCCTGCCAGCATCCACATGGCCCAACCACATCACCCACTTCATTGCTGGGTGAGTGTTAAAGGGACCTGCTCCCTGAACTACCTTTCCAGGGGAGCACAAAAGCACTGGCAGTCATGCAAGGGAGAAGAAGGAGGAGGAAACAGATGGAGAAGGAGGAGCACACACAGAACAGACAATATGGGAGAAGGAAGTGGTTAACTGCCGTGATAGATACTATATGGGCTTAGTGCAGTCAGATGACACCTGATTTGACCTAGAGACAGCACAGTACAGTCTGTGCTGTGTCTGATCCAGAGCAAAGTCTGTCAGGTCAGAGTTAATCCTTGGCATACATTTCTATCAACAGTGTCAGCTTAAACTTATGTTGCATGACAGTTTTGCTTCACATGGCTGCATCTTCTTTTTCTGGCACTAGGAGACCCTTGGATGCATACAGAGAGGACACTGGCTTTCTGCTTCCCCAGCTTCATCCTCAAGAACAATTCTGCTCTGACAAGTCAATATGGCAGGAATTATCTATTCCTTGGCACAGACAAAAGGCAGGTTGAGACCTGTATTCCCACAACCATTTTCCCCTTGTTCATAAATAGCAGGTCTTTGTGGGTGCAAACCTGTGCGAAACACAAAAGCTATTCCCTTAGCAACAGGTGGTGTAACAAGAGATCAGAGTAGCTGGAGCAAAACTCACTGCATATTGGTTGTCTTGCCTCACCTGAACAATGCTTTCAGTGGGTGAGACTTTGTACTGTCTGCAACACTGCCGTATGGGGTTGTCACCACAATGGGATTGTCATGGGGAATGAGTGATGACAGCACAAGCAGCAGGTCCTTTGCAGGATCACTTTTGGCAGGGCAGTTACACTCTCTGTGAGACCATGAGGAGGTTACTTAACTCACCTGTATTCAGGTCTTTTCACTAAAGCATTTAGGATGTGGTGTTGTCTCTTCCTATGCATACATACACTGCTGGTATAACTGGATCTGATGCAGTTATATTTCCCTAGGGATTGTGTAATGCAAAGCACTCTCAGAGTGCCTCATGAATCCATGGGTTTTATAGCTTTGGGTGACTTGGTATGGGGAACACTGTAGGGGTAATGCAACACACAGGCTTCTTGGGTGGGATTCAGCTTGCATGCTAAGATTGTAGTTCAGGCAATCAAATTCATTTAGTCACCATTTGAAGTGCTCCACAGTATCTGTTACCTCCTTGTGTCAGGCCTGGTACAGGAACTGCAGTGAACCCCTGGGAGCAGCTTCACATGGCACCTCAAATGGAGTGTGCAGCAGGTTTGAGCCCTACCTCAACAACTCTCCCTGGGCTCCTGTGCCATCTTCAACACTGTGCTGCCTCAAAACCGGGCACTTCTCTTGATCTTCATCTGCAAAACGGTCAGGGTTGGAAGTCCAGATAACAATGCTGGAGTGTGCGGTCTGTGGTTGTTTTTTTACTCTGTTTGGTCTTGGGATATGTGATAAGAGTGTGTAAGTCTTTCCCAAAGTCCCAACTTCACTTTAATTTTCATCTGTATTTGCAGTTTCTTTTGTCCTGCAATCTAAGATGAGGTGACCCTCGCTTTAAAGACGTCCATGCAACCACGAACATAATTTTGGCATTCCTCATACTGAGATACAGGCACTTTAAGACATTGCAGAAATGTGCACCCAGTACTCCTTAATTTTTCACTCTATGTTCATGCAAAAGTTAAGAAAATCAAGATGACAAAAAATTTCTTGAAAAACATTATCTTAGGGATTTTGCTCTATTAGGGAACTGTCCTCATCTTTAAATAATCTTATAATCCCTGTTTTAAATATCTGCCTTTCTTCTTTCACATTTGTTTTCATTTTCATCCTGTATCCACCTAATTATAATTTCCATACATTTCATATCACTAGCACTGGAATTTCCCATGTCTTATCTGTATGGCAATATTTTTTATTTTCTCGTTATACTGCATGATTAACTTGTTATGTAAAACCCTTTTAATCTGTTCCCATAAAACCTAATGTCTCTGGGGCAGGCTCATTAAAATCTTGTGGTTTTCCAGATGATTCCCTGAGGCCAAAAAGACACAGAACCACCACCCCTTTGTCAGTATATCATCCCTATCAGGTACACTTGTAGTATCCCAGGTTGGAAAGAGTGAGGCAGACTGATTGTAGACCACATTTGAGGGGGGTTTTGTTTGCATCTGTGTCACCGGTAAGTTAAGAAACTTTTTACTGGGGGATATTCTTGCTATAAAACTTTGATTTTATATAAACAAACAGTTTGCAAAGGACACCAAGATGTCTCTAGCCTTGTCTCCTCACTTGCTGAAATCAGTTGCTTTTTTGTTGGTGTAGCAGAATGGGGGCCTGCGCGTGTAAATGCATTTTTTATCATACATTATCCTGGAGAGAGCTCCTTGCCAGGATGGTTTTTATCTGCACAATCAGGGTGTTAGTGAGTGAGAAACCCCAGTGCACAACCTTTTGGGCTGAGTAGGTAAGAGCATGACATAGGATTACAGGACTGTTAAGGTGGGAAAAGACCTCCAAGGTCATCAAATCCAAGTGTCAGCCCACCACCACCACCACGTTCACCACTAAACTATGCCCTCAGGTGCCATATCCACATGCTTTATGAACACCTCCAGGGATGGTGACTCCAACACTAACCTGGGCAGCCTGTTCCAGTGCTTTACAACCCTTTTCAGTAAAGAAATATTTCCTTATATTCAAACTAAAGCTCTCCTGGCGCAACTTGAGGCCATTTCCACTTGTGTTGTTGCTTGTTATTAGGGAGAAGAGACTAATTCCCACCTGGTTACACCCTCCTTTCAGGAAATTGTGGAGTGTAATAAGGTCCTTCCTGACCCTCCTCTTCCCCAGCCTGAGCCCTTGCAGCTCCCTCAGCCACCCCTCATCAGACATGTGCTCCAGACCCTTCCCCAGCTCTGCTGCCCTTCTGTGGACATGCTCCAACACCTCAATGTCTCTCCTGTAATGAGAGGTTCAAAACTGAACACAGGATTCAAGACACAAGTTGCAGACCATCCGTGGAACTGTTTGATTGTCTCTTGCAAGGTCGTTCAGGTGACCCAGTTTTTTGTATCCCTTTCTTTCCAGTCCGTCCATCTGAGGATAAGGGATGTCAAAGTAACTTGTCCTCTTGCTTACACCGCTCTGGACACTGGCTCCCAGCAGCTGCCACTGGTGCACCATGTGGGAGGCAGCTGTGTGAGGATCTCCTCATGGCACAGGGCAGCACCCTTTGCTCTGGATCCTGGAGGCACCACCATACCCAACCTGCTCATGGGACCTGATCTGATGTCTCCACATGGTGCTGTACCAGCTCGTGCTGAGCTACCACAAGTGTCTCCATGGTGAGAGCTGTGCAGGTTTGCTTGGATATCTCCCCCTGTCATTCACTGTTTGCTGTTTCTGGATATTTATCTGATGTTTGCTGTAATGTTTGAATAGAGAGTTACAGAATGGATTGGGTTGGAAGGGACCTTAAAGATCATCTGATTTCAACTGCCCTGCCATGTACAAGGATACCTTTCACTAAACCAGGTTTCTCAGAGCTCCACCCAGCCTGGCCTTGAACACTTCCAGGGATGGGGCATCTACAACTTCTCTGAGCAGCCTGTTCCAGTGCCTCATCACCCTCACAGTAAAGAGCTTCTTCCTAATATTGAATCTAAACCTACTCTCAGTTTGAAATGTCCCACAGTGTTATGACTTATCCAACAGTTGTTTTGCCCTGGGGCTTGCCTTACCTTGGGCAATGGACTCATTTCCTCATGAATGTGTAAGAAGAAAATGTGTAAGAAAGAACCAGACAAACCCAACAACAGATTTTGCTCTCTGAAAGTGACTGTTGATTAAAAAATCTGCCCAAACCAATGCAGGCTTTGAGCAGACATGCTCTTCTTAGTGCTGTATGTCACATTCATTTGGGAATACCTTTATGGTATGATACTTATCACACAATGAATAATGTTGGATTGAAAATGATGGGAAAGATGAGCATCATTTGGAAAGCTGGGATCATGTCTCTTGGTGCTGCAGGGCATGGCATTCCGGGTTCTTCCTTATGCAATGTGTCATGCTTCACAATAAGGGGCTGGAAAGAGGAGGCAGGAACTGGCACTGAGAAGCACACAACACCTGGGGTCATTAGAAACGACATGTACTTTGCACACACAGGAAAAATCCTGCAACAGAAAAGAATGACATGGATGGAGTGAAGTTACACATCTCAAAGACGGGATGCCAAAAATTGTAAGGAGGGTTCAGTCAGTTCCAGATCACTTCAACTTAGGAAAAATTGGTAAATGAATTTGTCTGGATCTTCAAAGACCTCCAGTATAAACAGAACTGCTGCCTCCTTGTAATGGCTCAAAGAAATGCCTGCATGCAAACACTTCCCACCACGGGGAGAGTTTGTAACCGCAGCCTAAACTTTTGTCTCAAACCTATTGGTAATTTCTTTTTTTCTTTTTTCTTTTTTTTTTTTTTCCTGATTTGGCTGCATCTTTCCATTTCCAGGGCAGGTCTTACTCAGCTATGACTGCTACTTTTCATGATAAAGTCTTGTTTCCTGTTGGTAGGACTTGGTTAGTAATTGACTGAATGGAAAGACATGGTGGGAAAGTGATAAAATGATATTTTAAGAATAAATGCAATCAAGGGCAAGAATAAATGACTTTACCTATTACACATCCCCTGTTTTCAAGTATGTAGTCTGTTTTGAGGAGGCTTTCCATGCCAGAGGTGCACTGCTGGGAGCAGTGGATAGCTAGAGGGAAGGAGTGGGTGAGCAAAGGACTGAATGAACCTTCGTCCTCTTAGCATCTACAGGTTGGCTTTGGATGACTCCCCTTTTCCCCCACAAAATTAGGCTTTGAAAAGGTTTTTAAAAGAAGTTTATAAAATCCCATTGTGCTCACTAATTCCTTCGCAAATTCCAGCATGATGCACAAGACAGCCACTTGTGCTTCCCAGGATACGTGACTTTCACCATCAGCCCCAGGCTTCAGCTATATGAGAGGGGAGGCTTTTTTTTTACAGAAAGCAGGAAAAAAATAAAGCCACCTAGAAGAGACAAAGACTTTTAGGCACATTAAATCAAGTTGCCAGAAGCTTGGGGTGAGGCCCCTTTTTCAAGGGACAAGAGTAGACACAAATTATTTGAGAGCCCATTAAGTGATTCCTGAAACACTGAGTTTCTATTCAATTTTGAGGGTCCAACACTTCCACATACAATGAATATAAGGCATGGATATTACTGTTGTATTAAAAGACTTTGTCTTACATGGCAGCATTATGTTTGTCCTAATGTGTCAACTAGAATAGGTAAACTGGTCTGCCTCAGCTGGCAGCCTGGAACTCTCTTAGCAAACGAGCTCTGTTCCTGGCAAAATCACAGCTGGAACAATTCACGGAAGAGGAGGTTGAAATATGAATATCTAATAAGGCCTGTGAATATCTAATAAGGATGTTCTTTCTACATCATCCACCAGTGGATTACACAGATGCTGTTTGTTGTCTCAAATGCTTGAAGATAACACTGGTGATCATTCATGCTGGAACACGAGGCTTGTTGCACACGATAACATGCATTCAAATCTGTCTTCTCTCAGGATGCTTGGAAGTCAGCTGTGTTCCCTGGCAGTTATTTCAATTGAAAAGGTAATTACCGGCCAGGGTACCAACAATTCATCAATGTTAATGTCATAAACAGTGCAGGATCAAAAGTAAAATAAAGTGTCCCTTGCACTCCTTTAAATGTCTTGATCTCTTGAAGAATGAAGTTTCATGATTTAATTATATCGGTAATTTGATTCCATGTATTTTCTCTGGAGTGCTGCTGCACAGGTGCAATAACATGATAACTACCATCTTTTTATAGCCACATTTAAGCAGCAGTTTTATGTTGTTTAATTCATATTATTTCTAGCCTTCACATTCCCTTCCCTATCTCCCAAATTTGTTGCCAACAGGAACTCTCCCCTTAAGGGACAGGTTTCCAGGACACTGTCTGGAAACTAAACACTGAAGGGTGTTTTCAGGTAACGCAGATCTGGCTGGAGGCAGGAGGGAGCCCATGGCTGGGGACAGGAGGAAGGACAGGGCTCATGCAGCCACCTGGGAGCTGGCAGTGGCACTGTGCCATGGGGAGGCCACATGGGAAATTAATGTGTGAAGATTAGCACCCTATTACAGGAATGCTGCTCTTTCAGACACATGGTAACTTCCCTTGGTTCTGTGACCTCCCAAGTAGGCATCAGTGAGGCTTGGCTCTCTTGAACCATCTGGGTGCCACCAGGCCTCCCTCCCCACCTCTCACTTCAAATGCTGAACCCAAATCAGGAATGGGGGGTGGGGGGAGAGGCAATAAACCCTTTCCTATGTGGCCTGGGGGAACACAGCTAAAGGGATGGCTTGGGAATCTCCTAATCAGGAGTGGCTATCAGATATATACTGACCTGCCACCACTTGGCTGGTTTATTAATTTGTGCAATCACAGATAAGACAAACGACTGTCAAATTGACCTGGTATCGTGGAAGGTAACCCTGGCCATGGCATGGGATCAAAACCAGATGATCTTTAAAGCCCCTTCCAACTCAAACCATTCTGTGATTCTACGAAAGGTTCTTCAGCTATAGCCAGCCAGCAAGTGGTGAGACTCCTCCTGCTCTCACGCTCTGGGACAGGTGTCCTAATCCTTGCATGGGGTGGTTAGGGTTGCTATCTTGTGTTTCCTTGCATGGTTAACCAGATTGGCAGGTTTTGCCAATCTCTGTTCTGGAGAATAACGAATCATCTCCGAAAATGGGTGGGTTTGATTCTTCTTCTAGAGCTCTTTTATGGGCTGTGGATGACTTCACGGTTAGATTGTCCCAACATGTTGTGGCTCTGTTGTCTTGCATCAGGGGTAAAAGGAGGTATAGGAGATACCTTTGCTCTACTGCTCCCACAAAAGCTGTGTCTGGGCTTTTGGGATACTGTTAGACTTGTTCTCTTACTTGTGATGTTCCAGCTGTTGGGGATGTCCTGCAGTCACGGGCAGTCCCATGTTAGCATAGATTAAAGCCCCTAGTGAGGCTTAAAAGTCAGGACGGTCCTCTAAACAATAAAAGATAAAGAGAAACCTCGTGGTTAAAAGTGTCTATCATGGGTGTGATGGCCCCTCCAGTCTTTTTCTGGAGCTATGTTCTGGTAGTGTGGGGACGGGGGGACGGCCTGCTGTGGCTGCCACTATCCTGGGTGCCTCCTTGGACCCAGCCGAGCACCCAAGACTTGCAATGACCTTGTGTACAGCAGTTCACTCTGGTGCCCAATTTGTCTGCTATTGCAGTGAGTACTTTGCTGGCTTCCCAGCTGCTGGGAGGGGAGCCCTGGTCACAGCGCTGCCATCCCTTGGGGCTGCACTGACTGTGACAGATGAGGGCTGCCACCTGCAGTGCGCTTGTCCAGTTCCTGGGTTCTGTTGGATTATCCCTCGACCCAGGCACACCCTGTCCTTTTGGTTCCTTCTCAAGTGTTTAATCACAGGAGCAGGGTGCTCTTCTCAGCTTCAGCTGATCTCACCATCAGAGGGTTTATCCTTAGCTCTGACCTCCCTTCTTTCTTAAAGTTATCCTTGTCATTCTCCCTTAGGAACCTTCCATTTCAACCCCTGTTGGGACTGTACAAGGCTTCTCCCCAGTGTCTCCTACATAAGCTCTGCACTCCCAGTCCTTTCTACCTTTTACTTTGTCACAACTTTGGAACTTCTCTTACTTTCTCAGAGCTTTCTGACCTGGGTTTTTCAGCTGTGATGCAAATCTGATATATTATTTTCATGCTTTGGCAACATATCCTTGTGCTTGGGCTCTTAGGATGAGAGAAAACAGCTTTAAGTTGTGCCATGTGAGATTTATGCTGAATATTAAGAAAATTTCTTCATGGAAAGGTTTATCAAGAACTAGAAGAGGCTGCCCAGGGAATTTGTGGTGTCATCATCCTTAGATGAAGTTGTGGTGTCACCACCCCTTGAGGAAGTTGTGGTGTCACCATCCTCTAAGTATCTAAAAGACATGTAGATGTTCCATGGTTTAGTGGTGGGCTCGGCAGTGTTAACAACTGGACTGAATGATCTTAAGGATCATTTACAACCTAAACAATTCTCTGATTTTATGAAACCAATGGAATTTTCTGCTACAAGCCTGTAGAACAAATTCACATTTTTTTTATATACTCTGACCTATATGGACATCTTTCTTCTGCTGAACCTAGAAAAATCTTCCTTTGGAAATTATCCCCTTCTTCCCTTCCTACCGGTGTTATTTTCAGGGTTGGATTTGTAACTTTTCTTGTCCTACATATTTCTCTGAACTCCCCAGACTCTGTCTCACCTCCCTGTACTGTGACTGTTGTATTGTCATCCTCCTCTGCTTTTGGAAACACATACTGCAGAAGACAAGCATTTCATGCCCACCATGAAATTAAAATATAAGAACCAATTTAGAAAGAATCTTGAGAAAGAGCATCTAATCCATCTCTCAGCCCTGGAGCAGGATCCTATCAGGATCCTAACTTAAATAATTCCCTAATAGGTATTTGTCTAGCCTGTTTTCCCAAGCCACCCAGGATGGCAGATCCACACCTTCCCAGGTTTCACTATTGTCACTGCTTGAAAATTTTTCCCAGTGCCTAATATAATCCCCCTGTGATAGATTTTCCCATCGAGCCCTTGTTTTTGTAGGCATATATGATATGACTGGGTGCCCCTTAAGCACCTTAGTATCACTTTCTCTCATAGATTTTATTTTCCAAGTGTCTAATTGCTGCAGATTGTGTCTTCTCCTTGCTATGCTTGGTTTCACCCTTAAAAAAGCACATAAAAAGGCTGCAGATTCACACCCTCCCTCCCTGAGAGGTGGGAAACAGGTGAGTTCTATATCATTCAGTCAGACTAGTGCAGTCATGTTCAAGGAAAATCCCCCAGGCACTTCAATAATCATCTTAAATGAAAGGGCATGAAATTAAAATCACCAGAGACAGTCACAACCTCCCATCTTCATATCTATATCTGCAGTCCCACATGCAGTTAAATAGCAGGATCACCCCAAACTGACTACCCCAGCCTGCCTGGGGACAGGGTTTCATTCAGTCTGAGGATTAAGACCAATGAAGAGTGAATTTTAATCCTGAACAGGCTCCAGTCAGAAGTTTGATTTAATTTCAATGTGTCTACAGTGGCATGAGACCATTTCTGAGCTGAAAAACCTTTTCGGGGTGAATATATAATTTGCCCTTGTCTCCTTGTGATATCAGCTTTATGGACAATGGGGGACCAAAGGTCTTATACAATTGCACTGATTCTCACTCTCACAGTACTGTGGGTGTAGCTAAGAAGAGGTCCCACTGGACTACTCAATGTATTAGGAAATGTCACAAAACCATTGTCCTTTGAAAAGGTTAGTGTCAAAGGGGAAAACTGTATAGCAAATTGAGAGAGAGAGGCAGAAAAGAGCTCTGCTGCTGGCTGAAAATCAAGGCAAAAGAGTGAGTGGAAACATCAGTAAGACCTGTGACTTTTCTCTGTGGATTTACAGGAAGTCTTTGGTAGATCTGGGAACAGCATTTAGCTCATTTGCACATCAGTAGGAATCCTCAGCAGCAAAACTCTCTCTGCTCTTCACCAGACACCTATCCTTGCCAGGTTCAAGGTGTGACATCCTCCCATAGGATGGGATTTCCCTGCTACCTTCCCAGAGGCAGCCCCTGTGCTGGGCTGGAGCTGTTCTGGGCAGGAGGATGGACTGGGTGAGCCTCGGAAGGCCCTTGCACCATGTATTTGTGGTTACTCTCTGTATGATTGCATACCCCTGCTGTGGAGGACTTGTTTGGTTTGGCTTTGTGTCTGGAGGCCACATGAGACCAGCACCTTTCTTTGCAACACAGAAAGTCCACCTGGAGCAATATCTCACCCAGGGACCTGACACTGCAGTTCAGAAAGGGCACAATAGCATTTCAGCTCTTCCTGGCTGTCAATGCCAAAAGTCCAGAGGACCATAAACTAGCTGTCTGTGTCTGATCCAGTACAGGACAAGAGGATATCTTCAGGGTAGGAAATGGCTTCAGTGAGGCAGAACATCCTGATAAAACCTACACATGTGGGCCAATGGCAAGTTGGTCACTGCTGCTTGTCATTGGCCCATCATGAGATGTCAAGGCATGGAAAACCTGTTATAACATTACCTAAACTGTGATCAGACTGTCTCACAGACACATCAATGTTTTCTCCCTGGTGACTTGGTTTAATTTAAAGCCCAGAAGTACAATAGAAGACTTCTTTATCAACTTTCAAGTGTTTTATATCAAAACTCACACCATGAAGGACCAGACTTGTAAATCTGACATACTCAGCCCCCTTGACTGAGCATTCTCCAAGGTGTGCATTGGCAGTCATTTTGCAAACTGAAGCTTCACACTATTTTGGAGAGGAAGCTCACTGCTCTGTCACTGCCTGCTTCGCCACTGTAATCAGGGCATGAGAGCTCCTGACTGTCTTACAGGAATAAGGAGATGGGAAACCAGCCAGCAAAAACTCAGCCACAATGAACATTCCTGGCTGGTCCTTGCTATACTTTACCTCTTCAGGCCTAACAGTGAGAGCACAACAGAGCTGTTCAAATAGTTTCTTCTCCGTCATTCATATGTATGGCAGAGGCTGAATGCTGTTCAAAGTGTGCACTAGAAACATACCTGATATCACCAGGAATGCCAGTCTTTCCCCACAGGCTGCATACTCTGAACAGGGGAAAGACAAAAAGCATTACTCTTGTGAAGAATGCAAAACTTGTGCTCTAAAAGAAAAACACCCAAACACTGGTGTTAGTGCTCAGCAATATCTATATTCTTCAGAGCACTTCCCCAATCTTCACTTCCCCAAACCACCCCCCTCCCTTATCCCTTGAGTTTATAAAGCCCCTGTGGCACACAGTGTGGTGTTCAGCAAGATTTGGCAGCTCCCTGTGCTTACATCCGCTCAACATGAAAGTATCCCTTGGGCTCAGCTTCCTCCTGGCTTTCCTGGACCCAGGTGAGTTTTCTGCTGGGACCCGCCAGGTTGTGGGACATGGAAAAGACCTGGGAATGGGTGCTTTGTATAAGAGGCTGTTCCTAATATCTGAGGCATGGAAACACCTTGTCTGGGGGGATTTGCACTGCAGAGTGGTGACCAGTCTCGGGGAATCTTTGGTGATAGGAGCTGGCGTGGAGATGAGGGTCTTGGCATTTACATTGTGACCCTGCAGTCTGAGTTCCTGTGGTGCTCAGCCAGGACAGTTGTTGGAGCTGTTCAGGTTACTCTGAGGCAGACAGACCTTTGGTCAGCTGAATCAATCTCCAGGCAATACCTACCACAAGCTTAGGGGTTCATTTATTTTACTCATGTCCAGGGTTGTGTATCATTTTAGTCATTATATGTCATCTTGGCTGTCCTTCAGCTCTGCTGCAGAACACTCCACGTAGATGTCACAGCCACTGCAAGGTGCCTTAGTTGACATCTGGGTTTAGAGAACTAGCACATGCCTTGGACTTGTTAATCTACATGCTGGACCCTTGTGAGCATGTGCCATGGAACACATCCTGTTTGTCCTCTGTTAATAAACACTTTATTCCTTTCTAAGTGTTTCCTGCTGACAGTCTGATATTCTGGTCTGCTTAAGATGTTCTGGCAGGTAGTTGGTAAAGTGGTTTCCCCTAATGCCTACAAATAGATATACAAAGAGATAATGCCCACAAAGAGGCAATGCCTACAAAGAGATTCTCCAGTCAATACCCACTGGCAGCTCTTGTTCCCCAGCCACTAGGGTGCCCCTGCTCACTGAAAAGAGAGAATTTGGGGTTTGTGAATCCAGGGACACTTGAATGCCTGCCAGTATGAAGGGCTGCTTTCATCAGCAACTCCAGGAAAAACCCAATAAAAACTGCACAGTGAAACAGGGAAAAAAAGGGAAGAGGAACATGAAAAGTGCTGATCAGATGCTGAAGTCAAAAGGTAATGAAAGGGGAAGTAAGATCCATTATGACTGCTGCTCAGAAATGTGTACTCCTTCTCTTCCCAGGGACGTGCCTTCAGTGTGAGGTTTGTCACAGCATAGGAAGAAGCTGCTCTGGCCCCATGAAAACCTGCACTGGTGGTGAAGATACCTGTGGTATCATTGTGCATGAGGTCCTAATAGGTAGGTGAGACACCCACTATGACTGTGTGCCAGAGTGGCTTTCACAGTGGGGCTGGGGCATGTGTCTCTCTCCCCAGTTCTGTCACTGGTATTATGATCCATCCTTGGATAAACTGTTCATTTTCCTTTTACTGACAGAGGACCTGGCGATCAGGATAGTCCAGTATGGGAAAAATCTCTCTGTCTCTAGAAGTGGTTTCTTACTAGGAGAGTTTAATTCTTAGTTGCAGAGGGGGAGGACCATGGGCAACACTAGGCTGCTGACACTGAGAGTGCACTGATGATGTGTGGAGAGGGAAGGTGGCCTATACCTGACTCCCCTCCTCAAGCAGGGAAGGGGATACCAGGCAGCCAGGTGGTACTACCAGGGCTGAGCTATCACTCTATCATCATAATTGGCACCATTAAATAATTCAGGTTGGAAGAGACCTTATAGGTCATCTAGTTCTAACTTCTTGTACTGGGCAGGGACACCTTACACCACACCAGGTTGCTCAGAGCCCCATCCAGTCTGGTCTTGAACACTTCCAGGTATGGGCCATCCACAGCTCCTCTGGGCAACCTGTTCCAGTGCCTAATGACACTCACAGCAAAGAATTTCTTTGTAATATCTGATATAAATCTACACTTTTTCAGTCTGAAGCCATTCTCTCTTGTCCTATTGCTCCCTGCCTTGGTCAAAAGTCCCTTTCCAGTTCTCTTGTAGCCCTTTTCAGTTCTGGGAGGTGCTATAAGGTCACCTCTCTTCTCCAGTCTGAACCACCCCAACTCCCTCAGCCTGTCCTTGCAGAAGAAGTTGTCAACGATTAACCATGTCCCCATGGTTGATAAGTCAAAGTTGGTGCTGAGCCCTGACACAACACTCTTGTTTGTGTCAGTGGCATGGCCTCGGTCATCTCAACTTCGGTGATGTGACTGTTGGCTTTTAGGCTAGAGGCTGGCTCATAACCCACCAGTTTTGGGGCTGGCAGCTCCAGTGCATATCTTCTTTCTGCTTGTAAAAAGTCACCCTTCATCCTTGAAGCACCTCAATAGGCTCAATTTAACTGTTCTGCTCTCCATTACACCTTCTGGGCTTGGCTGATTGGGTAGGCCAGAGCTGCCCATGTCAGGATGCTTGCAGCTGTGATAGACCATGTGCTCAGCAGAATGTGCATAAAGAAGCATGAACTGTGGGTCACACCATAATCTCCAGCTGGAGCATTCTGGCTCACTGATGATGCTTCTCAGGGGGCTCTGTTGACCCCAGACCCTCTCAGACACTAGGACAGCTAAGAGGTTGGTGCAGGAACTATTGGAATGGGAAGGGAGTTACCTTGTGTTTAACACTTAGCACTGCCTTCTGCTTCATTACAGGGGGGATGTCAATCCCTTCATCCATCAAGTCCTGCATGTCATCCAATATGTGCCACCATGGCCCTGTCACCATGAACTATGGGAGGGTAAAAGCAAAGAGCCACATGGCTTGCTGCACAGGTGATGACTGTCAGACCATCTCTGTCTCATGTAAGCTCTTTTTTTATCCTTATAGCCCATCCTCTCTCTCTCTGGCCCACCCCGAGATGAGGCCGTCCAGGCTAAGTCATCACCTTGGGCACTCCTGTCATTCCCTCATTAACAACAATTACAGCCCACCTCTTTCATTCCAGTGCCACCAGACAACAACGTGCCCAATGGATACCAGTGTCCTGCCTGCTACAGTGTGGACTCCTTTCAGTGCAGTAATGAAATTATAAACTGCACTGGATCTGAAACCCAATGTGTTGACCTTGCAGGCTTAATGAATTCTGGTAACTGGCTTTTATTTGGGACTGTCTTTAATGTTTTTGGTAAAATGGGTGAAATTAGTCTAAGATGAAGCATCACTGAGAAATAAAAACAGGCAAAAAGCGTGCAAAAAAAAAAAGAGGGAGAGACAAGGAACTTAAAGCTGAAAACTAAAAGCTTAAATCTGATCCAAGGGCAGGGGTGTTTTTTTCTTCCTTCTTCCCCATCATGCATGGATAACTATTGGAATTCCTCATAGCATGGCATAACTGAGGTCAAGAGTGGAACTGGGTTTCTGAGACAATCTGATACACAAGCATGTAACAAACCTGACTGAGGCCCTGGACCTGCTGGCCTTAGCTAAGATATATGAGGATGAATCTGGATCTGAGCTACTTGTCAGCTCAGTGGAGTTTTAGGTGGAACTGTGTAGAACCATTGACTTTCCATTAGGCGATGCTGTGGACAAAACACTATTGTAGTGGTGCTTCTGCATGTAGAGAGCCAGGGACAAGTCCCTCCTCATGAACACTGCAGCTGAGCCTTTGGGGTACCCAAAGACCTTCCTTGGGAAGGAATTCCAATTTGAATGGCTCCTTCAGAAATATTTTTCCCACCTCAAGACCTGTCATTAGAGAGGGGAGAATAGGCAGCCAGTTTCGTGGTCACTCTTCTTTCCTGCCCTGCTGCAGGTAAAAGATTTTCATCTTTCACGGCAGTCCCACCTGTGCTCCAGTAGACAGGAAAAATTACATGGAAGTTAAGGGTAGTGACACCTGATGTAGAAGCGGACTGAAAAAAAATTGTCTTGTGTATGGTTATAGATGAAGTTCCTCCGAGTTGATAATATTGCTGGGTGATGATGTGATGCCTGAAGGTCTTTGCTATAGACTATAAATGTGTCATTCAAACCCTGAATTAGATCATGTTTCACAGAGACAATATGAAGGAAAACAGGAATTTTCCTGATCACAACAACGGAAATAGAGTTCTGCAATTATTTCAGTGTACCACTGAAATAAAAATGCTCCTAATTTGTCACAACTTGATTGATCAGCCACTGCAAATAGAGAAGACTTGTGTGGTGTGACTAGTTATGCAGACGAAGCACTGGTGTAGGGGAGCACAGGAAGGTGAGGAACTAATGAAGAGCCTTTACACATTATTTGTATTTGAGATAAAAATGCCCAGCAAAGTATTGCAGCCCTCCATAACCTGCACAGCAGAGAAGCGTGATCAGTGTTAACAAAAGCAAGCAACAGGAGCAAGAACAGCTGAATGGGGAGTTAGGCACCCAGCCCCTGCCCAGCTCTTCTTCTCAGGCAGATACTCCAGTGATGGTAAAAGAACAAGTTCATGTTTCAGTGGGCATGTCAGCGGGTTTCTCTGTTGGTTTGGCTAAAATCTTGTAGAGCCTTCAAGAATTGGTTGATCTTAATAAATGGCTCAGGCTGTATTGTTCTTGAGATTTCTCAACCCCATATCATATCTTGCTGAGAGATTGTCATCCAGTTTGAATGTCATGGGAGGTTCAGAGCGAGGAGACAATGAATACGTGGAGTAGTGTCACACAGCTCTGGTTTCTTTAGGAAGACAAAGTTTGAACAGAAGAATCTTTAAACATGAGAAAGAAAACTATTTAAGACCTTTTCAATTTTAAACTTTAAATACTTAGAAGTTTTAAAAATCATCTTTATTCAGCAGAAAGAAAGAATGCAAACCATAAATCCTTTGTATTTCAAGTCAACCAAAGTGACCTTCCCATTTCTTCAAATTTGTTCAGAGGATGGGAAGAGACAGGAATGGGTTGGTGGGTTTGGAGCCAGCTGGATGTAAGGAATGGAGAGTTTTTGGGCTGGAAATAGGGAGAGCACTGGCCAGGGAGGGAATGACAAGGGGACTAGATCCTCTGACACGTGGCATGTATTCTTCTCCTGCCCAGGTGGACTCTCTGTGAAAGCTGCCATGAAGGGTTGCACCACAGTTTCTGAATGCAATATTGTAGGAGATGGAAAAAACAGTCTGGGCATGATGGACATAAAGTTGAAGCGGTTCCGATGCACACCAGCTTTTTACATGGACAAAATGTATCTTTCATTTGCCCCTCAACACACCATCTTCCTCCCTCTCCTGTCAGGATTCATCTTGGAGAAGGTACTTTTCTGACCACAGTAGTACTGGGCTGAGTAAAACCCACGACAAACCCCAGCAGTGGATTCAAACCAAGTCCTGTTTGTTGTAGCTTCTCCTGTGCAATGAGTTTGTTTTCAGATTATCTCTGCTTTTATATTTTCAAAGAATAAAGATAGTGCTTGCACTTCTTTTGTTTCCTCATTGATTGACTCAAAACTTCATAGGTTCAATTGCAGTTGGTTTTGTGTTGCGTTCTCTCTGTGCTTTGCCTACACTGGGACTGTGGGAGACTGCATGAGGTGTCAAACACTGCATAGGCAATGGGAACTCTCAAGACAGCCCTAGAGTTTACATCCACTATCTCAGAGTAAATGGAGACTTTCAAAGCCACTTTTCCAGGCTCTGAAAAGTACTTGAGGTGAGTTCCTGAGTGGTTCACTCTGATTAGAGAGGTCACTAGCACCTTTTTTGCTTCCCTTCTATCCTCTTTATCCATGGTAGGAAGAGTCCCTCAGCTCAAAGGGATGCTTGTGGCCCTGGGCAGCCCTGAAATAGTCTCTGCTTCAGTGATGAGTCAGTGACCCTTTGCTACAAGCAAACTGCCTCTGGCAAGAGTTTTCTCTTCATGGTTGTTCTTGCCTTACCAGACAGTCTCCCATTCAGTCTTAAATTTCTTGGTGATCTGGTATAGATGTTTGCCTTGGAAACATTCAATTTCATAAAATAAGAAATTTTCTATGGCAGCAGACTTCTGGGATTCCAGTTAATGGGAAATTTTAGATCAATGCCTCTCTCCCTTCTGGTGGCTAAACTACACCCGTAACTGGCATAGCCTCCTCTCTTTTACATTCACCACCACCTGGCTATTCTGCTACAGACACCAGCTGCCAACCTAATCCCTCAGGCTGGTCCCACACAAAGGCACTGCAGAAAAATGTCAGGCAGCATGACCTCACCTGGGAGGGAGTACGGGCTGTGGGCTAAAGGATGCAGCAGTGGGAGCTCTGGGAAATGCTGGTGTGTAGAGGGAAGGAGGGGTGTTAGCAAACTTCAGTGTTTCCCTGTGCATCTATACCCAGATGAGTGACCCACTTTTGGAACAGACCATAGGACTATTAAGCAAAGTTCATAATTGTGTCTGTCCTCAATAGCCCTGGCTCACAGTGTTTTGGGCATGGAATTACAAGGATTAAGCAATGCAGTTTTATCTCCTAGTTCAATACTGTGACAGAAAGCACTACAGCAAGCCTTGGCTGCTGGAACCAGACCATAATGTGTGACAGCAGTGAGATGCCTACGCCTACATGTGTATGCATGAATATATATGATCAGCTTCCAACTTGCAGCATGGGGACTGAGTGTTCTTGTAATTCTGTCTCCCCTAGACTTTCTCTTCTTCCCAAACAGGCTGAAACTCTTTTTTTCCTACTATTCCCACCGCATTATTTGGGATAGAATTTCACATTATCAATTATAATAAAGAGGTGTGGGTTTAAGACTAAAAATTAATTTTTGGGGTGGGAAGTGAACTGATAATGCAGATTTAATGTGGGGAAAAGAGTCTTGTTAGACTCAGTTAATTATTTGCAGAGGCTGCACAACTACAGCATGGATGTTAGAAATGGAATACAGCTCCCTCTTCATTGTGTAGGGACCCACTGCAGGGACGCACTCATTCAGCATTTTTCCAGATCTGATAACATCCTGGAATTAAAAAAATTCTCCATCTATGTAAGCACATTATCCCTGAATACATGTCCTGCACGTTCATGCAGAACATTACATTACTGTCTGTGGAACCCGCACAGCAGATCTTGATCTGCTTGGATGGCTCAACACTTCACTTTCTGTTCATTCCACTTTGGCCTGTGATGTTATCGGGATGGAAAAGCTGAATGTGTCTGTTCAGCCTGGTCAAGACTTGGGTGAGACACGTTCAGAGAGCTGTGGTGCTGGGGTGGTATTTAGGGGAGGACAAGGAGGAGAGCAGACAGCAATATTTCTGACAAGGGTTTGTGATGCAGGAGAAGCAGCTCAATTTTGACTTCTAACTCGATGTTGTGTTAAACAAAACTGTTGCAATATGTGGCTGCATAAACGATGGAGTGATGAGTGGAAAAAACCCTGCATCTCTGTGATGGATACACGAGTGCTTGACCCTGTTCCAGCATCCCCATTTTTAAATGCTGTTGCAAAGGGAAAAAGTGAAATAAAATGCCTTACAGTGAAAGTCTTCGGGAGCATAAGCCTGTCGTTTTACTGTATAGAAGACAGAGACGTGGCTTTGCACATTATAAACACACTTACATAGAAATCATAAAATCCTAAAGGGCTCTTTTGCACATGGGAGTGCAGCAGTAACCTGACAAAACAAAAGGTAAAAAGCCACACCATCACTGCGCACGAACTGCAAACATTAGGGCAAAGGGATCACTGGCTTTTGATGTCTGAAATCCAGCAGGAAGCCCTTTCAGAAATGGATGCTTCAGTTTCAGGCAGGCTAAAGGCAGCTCAGGCAGAGCTGGTAGAAACGTGATGGGTTTGAGTATGGAGGAAGGTGATGAGATGGTGAGTCCTTCTGATATCAAACCCGTCTTCTGAGGAAGGAGTTGATGCTGAAGTGTGTTTAGGTAAAAGCCACACAAAAGACAGAAAAAAACCCTGCTGGCACCGGTTTACAAAACCAAATCAAACAATGGGATCTCGTTATCTTGAGCAAGGAGTGATGAATGGGCAACAGTTGCCTCTGAGGGAGCAGTCCAGAGATTCCCTGCTAAACAGTCACTCTGGGGAACAGGGTTTAATTGAGGATATGCAGCAAGGAGCAGCCCCTGAGGACACAGGTATTTCGGGCAGGGCCAAGGAGAGATGTGGCCAAAACCCCACACAGTAAGTGGAATGACTCTTGCTGATTTTAATGGGCTTTGAACCAGGTCTTAGACACAAAACTGGGCTGTTTCCATCTGCAGCTTCTCCTTATAATATATACAAACCCTACTCCCACACAGACGCACACACGGCAGACATGTAAATACCAGATCCTCCCTTAGATCTTGCAGATACCTCACCTACCAGTGAGGCACACTCGCAGCTCTGGATGGGGCTGGATGTTGCCCTCCTCACCCACAATGCCCACCATGTCCACAACAGCTTTTGCAAGGTGAAG